>CANJKZ010000079.1:0-47037 GCA_947471745.1 Closterium sp. Naga37s-1
AGCGGGTGAGTGCGCCCATAACCCCCCAGGCCAACATACCTGTAACCCTTCCCTAGGATCAATCGGGGATCTCCTGTGGACCTCTGTTCAAATAACAAATATGCATGTTAGTCTACAATGAGGCACACACTAGAGAGGATACACTTTTCTCGACTTTCCTATTTGTACCTTGTTTTCTACTAGTTCGCCCTATTCCGTTAGCCTACTCTTGAGATGGTATCACGTGCTAAGTTTCCTAGGCCTAGTTAGTTCCTAAACCGCCCCAGTTCTTAGTTTTTTTTCATCCTCACTCCCTCCTAGTCCTCCAGTCCGCACCCCTAACCAGCTAGGTCGTGCGCCCGTGCAGTTCGTTAGCAGCAGGGAAAACGCGACTACAGCCACTCACGCACGCATAGGCAGCGTGCGAGCAGCAACAGTCGAGCACACACGCACAGCCGCAGACGCAACGCGTGGCCGTGCGTGCATGCACAACCACGCCAGCACGCACAGCTACAGCCGCACACGGCATCTGCCTGCAGCCCGCACGCGCACAAGCCACAAGCGCACGCCCAGCCGCCGTGTGCACGCACAGCTGCGCACGCACGCATAGAAGTTTGCCGCTCGCATGGCGGTCAGCGCCCTGCGGCCAGCGCATACGCAGTGCTAGCATCTGCAGCCGCATTGCTAGCACATGCAGCCGCCAACAGCAGCCCCGCATTGCTCGTTGCCTGCAGTCGCCAGCAGCAGCCGCTTTCTAACGCGTACAGCCACGTAGCAGCCGCATTGCTAGCGCCTGCAGCCGCCAGCAGCAGCAGCACCGGCGCTAGCGGCCAGCGGCCTGCCTCAACAGCCACGAACGCGCAGCCTTGCGCACACCACACTCCGCCTCCTGCCCGCACACAGTAGCGCACGGCTGCATTACGCGCAGCCACAGAAGCGTTCCATATGGCTGCACTAGCTGGAACTTACCACCAGCAGCAGTCACCAACCGCCCACACCTCATCGCTAGCCGCCCACAGCCCTTCTTGCCGCCCCAGCCTCTCCCAGCCACCCACTGCCCGCCCCAACACCGCCTACTTCCGCCTAATTCTCGCCTACTGCCGCCCGCAGGACCACCAGTGCCCATTGTTTCGTGCACGCCTCCTGCCTTTGGCACCTCTAACGGCGGCGGGCAGCTGCATTCACTTTTCCTGACGTAGTTTCGGTTTTGTGCCCCGACTGGCGTTCCTAGCCCGCCTTGCCTAGCCGAGTGGTCCTAGGCTAGTGTCTATTTGTCGTAGTTCCTAGTATTGCTCCAGCTGCTTACCTCCAGCCACTCCTAGCGCCAGCCGTGTCTAGCTCAAATGGTGCCCTCCTCCAGCTTTGCCTTGCTATAAGCCACCCCTAGTTCCAGCCGTGCGCTCCTCTGTGCTTGGCTCCAGCCACTCCTAGCTCCAGCTGTGCCCTCCTCCAGCTGTGACTTGCTCCAGCCACTCCTAGCTCCACCCGTGTCTAGCTCCAGCCAGCGGCCCTGCTCCGCAGCCGTGCCTTGCTCCACCGTGCCATGCTTCCAGCCGTACCATGCTCCAGTCATGCATGCTCTAGGGCCTGGGTTTGGCTCCAACCGTGCCCTGCTCCTAGCTCCGGCCACCCTAGTTCCAGTCGTGCCTAGCTCCAGCCGTGTTTTTCTCTAGGCATTCCTCGCTCCAGATGCTTCTGGCTCTAGCTGCTCCTAGTGCCAGTAGTTCCTAGCCTAGCGATTCCTTGTTCTGGTCGTGCCTAGCTCCAGCTACTCCTAGCCTGCCGCTCCTACACCCAGCTAGCCTTCACCATGGCGTCCACTAGGGTTTCTCCAGCAGCAGGGACAGCAGCGACGGCAGTTTCAGCAGTGGGAGCCTCAGCAGCGGTGGCGCCCTCAGCAGCAGTGGGGGCCTGGTGGTTTGGGGTAGCGGCCCAGCCAGCTGGGGGGCTCGTCGCGGTGGCCGCGACGTCGGAACCTGCCAGTACCGGATCCTGACTGGCCCTGGTGCTGGCACGACCTGCTGGTGCCCTGACCACTCTGCACAGCGCTGCTACAGTCACCTCGACGACCTCTACCGAGCGTTTTGGGTCTGAGTCGAGGCCACCGATCTGGCCCGGTCCTGTCTCGTACTGCTTACCCTGTGTTTTGATATTGTCTCGTAGTGCTTACCCTGCTTATTCTGTCACGTATGGATCTCTTGGCGTGCGTGTACCTAGCTTATGACCTTTGCCTGTTGCTAAGTAGGTACTTGTGCTTTTAGTGTAGGTGCTTGTGTAGTCAACTACTCCAGCCATGACGCCCACTGTCGCATCTCTCTCCTTCACGCTGGACTCAGGAGCGTCTTAGTGTTTCTTCGGCAACCACACCACTGTCACCCTCTTTCGGCTCCAGTCCCAGTTGCCCTAGCTGATCCTATTTCAGGACCAGCAGTCGCTCGCAGCTTGACCACTCTCCCGTGCCCGGCTGTCCCTTGTTTCCTCCTTGGTCTCTACATCCCTCGTTCTCTTGGAAATTGGTGGGTGTTGGATACCTTCAGGACCGTGGGATCACTGTCACTTTTCCTGTGCACGGGAGGACGGCGATCTGTACGGACGCTTCCACCGGGGCACTTCTTGCCACGTTCACGAGGGAGCCCCACTTAGGACTCTTTGTTCTGCACACTGGGTCCCACAAGGTAGCAGAGTCCAGCCAGGTTACTGTGTCCCCTCAGGTAGCAGAGTTCGGTCAGGTTACTGCGTCCCCTCCGGTTGCTTGGTCTAGTCGGGTTGCTGGATCTGGTCAGGTTGCTGCTCTTGCTCCTGTTGGTCTCTTGTCCACCCGACCGTCTTGTGGCACCGCCGTCTTTGGCCACCGGTCGATTCCCCCGCCTTCGCAGCATGGCTAGTTACCGTCTTGTCTCGGGTCTCCCTCGCGTCTTTGCGTCGCTCCCCCCCTTGCCTGCACCGCCGTGCACTCCTTGCGTCGCCGGCCGCCATGCGCGCCACTCTCCGCACTCCTCCATCCCTTCGTCTGACCACTGCTCCCTTCGAGACCCTCCACTTCGACGTCTGGGGCCCTGCCCCTACGCTGGGACCTGAGAGGGAGCGGTACTTTCTGGTGGCCGTCGACGACTACTCCAGGTACACCCTTGTGTTTCCTCTGCGAAGAAGTCAGAGGTGACTTCTACGCTGATCCGGTGGCTGCGGGACCACTGAGAGCACTCGTGGTAGTCATGTCCATTGTCTCCACTCCGACGTGGGGGTGAGTTTTGCTCCGGCGTTCTTGCCGGGTTCTGCGGCGAGCAGGGCATCAGACGGTCCTGGACGCTGCCGGTAGTTCCCCACAGCAGAATGGGGTTGCTGAGCGCTGCATCGGCTTGGCATGGACATCGCCTGCACGTCCATGACCCATGCCCGTGCGCCCCATTTTCTGTGGCACCTACGCAGTTCGCTACGCCGCGCACCAGCTGAACCTCCAGCCGCGTGTCTCGTGGCCAGAGGCTTCACCAACCCGTCTTTGATCGAGTCCCCTGGTGTTGGGTCGGCCTTTCGTGTCTGGGGCTGCCTTGCGCTTGTCCGCGACACCTCGGCGGATCAGCTCTCGGCTCGCGCCATCCCCTGTGTCTTCCTTGGTTTCCCGGTGGGCTCTCCCGACTACTCCTTTTGCACCCGCCCCTCCACCAGTTCCTCGACTCTCGTGACGTCCGGTTTGAGGAGTCAGTGTCCCACTACACCCGATACCCATGTCGTGGTCTCCCGGTTCCCCCTCCCCCCCTCTTCCTCGCACCTTCTCCTCCCCCTGCTCCCGCTCCTCCGGTACCCTCGCCCCCCCCTTACGCTACCCCTCTACCCTCGGTCGTGTATCAGGTAGCGTCTCCCTCCTCGCAGTCCTCCTCATAGTCCCCTTAGCAGCCCTCGGCACTTCACGACAGTTCCTATAGACTCCGTGGTGTTGGAGCTGGAGGTACTACACTGGCGGTACTCGTCTGGGGGCGCTCGTTCGAGATGTGTTGGAGCTAGAGGTGCTGGCACTGGCGGTGCTAGTTCTGGGGGTGCTGGAGCTGGAGGTGCTGGCGCTGGTGGCGCTAGTTTTGGGGGTGCTGGAGCTGGGGGTACTTGTACTGGAGGTGCTAGTTCTGGGGGTGCTGGAGCTGGAGGTGTTGGCGCTGGTGGCGGTAGTTCTAGAGGTACTGGAGCTAGAGGCACTGGTGCTGGTGGTGCTAGTTCTGGGAGTGCTGGAGTAGGAGGTGCTGGCGCTGTAGGAGCTAGCACTGAGGAGACAGGAGCTCCAGGCTTTTTTGCCGGCTTGAGCGCGAGAAGCAGGGGCGGTTGGAGTAGGAGAGGCAGGAGCTGCAGCAGTTGGACCAGCAGCAGCAGCAGCATCAGTAGCAGCAGCGGCAGCCGCTACAGCCGCCACTTTTGCAGCAGCTGTTCCCTCCAGTGAGTGGCCTTCGAGCCCTTGGTCTTCCTTCCTCTCTTCCTGTCTACTCACAGTCCCCTGCCGCGTACGGTCCTACGTTTCCTCTTCCGGACTCGGCTCCGGCTGTTTTCTGTCCTCCTCCATCACAGTCGTCTCCATCCTGTTGTCCCGCACGACAGAACTAGCCGTTGTCCTCCGCGTGCTCGTCCCTCATCTCCTTTTGACGACCTCCGCACTGTCTTGTTTCGTTCTAGTCCTCGTCGTGCTACGCCTGTGTCTGTTCTCCCCTCACCTCTTGATTCGTCTCTCCACTGTCTCGTCTCACCCTATCACTGACTACTAGCGTGCTGCTCGCTCTGTTGTCACACGTGTTCTCGCCTCTCTTGTCACGGACCCTCAAGCCTCTCTGTCGTCTGTCCTCGGCTCTTACTGCCACTGTCACTGACTTTGCTTCCACCCACCGTCTTAACTACGCCACGCGTGTGGTGGCTGCTCCACCTCCCCGTCCTCTGTCTGTCAGGGGTGAGTTTGCCCTTGGCTGTGTCCTAGAGGACAGGCAGTTTGAGCAGGAGTTCTTGGCAGCCGCTTCCCCCTCTCGCTGCGCCATGCTGCTTTCCCCCTGAGGGAGATCCCGACGCCCTTGACATACCGACTCCTCGCACGTACCGTGGGGGCAGTGTCAGGGGAGTCGGCCTCGTCAGTGGAAAGCGGCTATGGACTCATATTTAGCCTCTTGGAGAACCACAAGGCACCTACGTCGACGCAGTTCCCCCACCCAGGGCGAACGTTGTCGATGGCATGTGGCTCGCCAAGGTGAAGCGGCCGCCTGGATCACCGCCTGCGTTCAAGGAGCCCGACGTGGCTAGGGGTTTTGGTCAGCGTGAGGGAGTTGACTTCTTCTAGACCTTTGCCCCGACCCCAAAGATGAATACTCTTTGGGTGTTACTGTACGTAGCACCACAGCGAGACTACAAGCTGCACTCCCTCAACTTCTCCACTGCGTTTCTCCAGGGCCGCCTACACCGAGGAGACCTGGCTGCGGCGTCCTCCTGGCTTCACTGACACCTTCCACATGGGACCCAGTGGAGCATGAGGCGACCAGTCTATGGTCTCCGCCAGTCGCCACGTGAGTGGCACGACGCTCTTCGCTCCACGCTTCGTGACCTTGAGTTCACCCTTCTTCTGTCGACCCGTCGCTGTTTGTTCGCACTGGTTCGACTCCTTTCTTTATACTTGTTTACGTCGACGACTTGGTCTTTGCTACAGCAAACAAGGCATCTCAAGTTGAAGTGAAACCGAACTGAAGAAGAGACACAAGTGCACAGACCTCGGTGAACTGCAGTGCTACCTTGGCCTGCAGATCACCAGGGACAGAGCCGCTCGCACCATCACACTGACTCAGTCACACATGGTGCAGCAGGTCCTTCAGAGGTTTGGGTTTCAGTTCTCCACCACACAGCCCACTCCTCTTGCCGTTGACCACCGACTCACTGGCCGTTTTCCCAACGAGCCCTTTGAGTCTAGTGGTATACGCAGAGCTTGTGGGCTGCCTCATGTACCTAATGACTTGTACTCGGCCGGACCTCGCCTTTCCCCTCATCGTCCTCACTCGCTTTGTTGCGACTGGAAGACACAGTCCTATTCACTGGACAACTGCTGTGAGGGTGGCGAAGTATCTGGCGACTACATCAGGCATAGGGCTTGTGCTTGGAGGGACACAGCCAGTTGAGTCGACCGGTCACTGCGACTCTTCCAACGCTGACGCCGTGGAGACTCAGCGTTCGACTCGGGATTACTGGTTTAGGTCTGGGTGCTGGTGCTGTGTCGTGGAGGTCTACACGGTCATCGTTTGTGGCTTCGTCCAGTGCAGAGGCAGAGATCTACGCTAGTGCCATGGCGGCACAGGAGCGTCGCTGGTTGACCTTCTTGCTCGCCGACCTTGGTGAGCGGCCTCGCTCTGCACCGACCTTGTACGCTGACAACAAGGCCATGATCCTTTTCTGTCGAGAGCTTCGACTGGAGAGCAGATTGAAACATATTGACATGAGGTAATTTCTCCAGCGGGAGCGACGCAGCCAGGCACGCTTGGACTTTGTTACAATCCCAAGTGGAACTTAGCAAAGGATCGCTCAGGGTTGATCGCAGGGTAGTATTGCAGCGGAAGTGTTTGACCTCAGATTAGAGTGATGTAAATGACTGAGATTGATAATAGCATGCATACATCGAGTGTATACAGGAAATACAAAGGAATACGAAACGACCTAGACTAGCCATGTACTCTAAGGGGTACATTCCCTTATTACAGCGAAGTTCAAACCGTGCAGCGCGGGAACCCGTTTCGAACCTGTTCCCGCTCTTTTCACTTCAAATGTTTCTGCCTGCATCGGTCTTGGTCAGACGGTTACCAGCGTCGCTTCGACTCTTCTGACTCCTCGACTTCGTACTCGTTAGAGTCGGCTCCTGCAGCATACAGGAATGTCTTCTCATAAAGTTTCATATCGTAACACTCCCCTTTATTCCTGGGCGCGCAAGGGGCTGACTCCTTGACTACTCTGGTGAGGTTGGAGCAGTGTTTGTACTGCTGACGTGGCAGTCGCTTGGTGAGGAAGTCGGCTGCCATCTCAGTGGAGGGGCAGTACGCGAGGTCAACTTTGCCCTGGTCAATTTCGTCCTTGACGAAAAAAGTACCGAAGTGCGATGTGCTTCGCGCGGTTCACGAACCCTGGCTTGTTCGCGATCTTGATAGCGCTCTGGTTGTCGCAGTGAAGGCGAAAGGTAGGCGAGGTCGGGATTTTCACTTCCTGCAGCAACTCCTGTAGGTACTGACCTTCGCGAACTGCTGCTGTCGCGACGATGTATTCTGCTTCAGCCGATGACAGGGCTGAGAAGATTTGAACAAGAATGGGTGAACTATGAAATGAAGTGAGTACAAATATGAAACCCTAATTGGTTGTACCCCCTATGGGATACCCCACTATAGCCTACACAACAGCATAAGCTACAATGTTCTGACACACCCCCATAGGCAAAGTGGGGGAGAACAAGGGGTCACAAGACCAGTCAAGCAAAGTAAAGCAAAGCAAGCTCAGGGTGGATCACAAAGTCACCACACAGTCCGAGCACAGGGTCAAGGCCACACGGCCAGTTCACATGCAAGATTACACACATATATATAAAGCTAGACAAGCAAGAGCAGGTATATATATATGTGAGAGTACAGGCAAGGTCAAGAGGAGAGCAAGTGAGGCAAGACGGGCACAAGACCCAGCTGAGTGCAGAAGCGCTGATGATCACAAGGCGGAAGTGCCTTGGTGAAGACATCAGCAGTGTTGGCCTCAGAGGCCACGTACGCAAGCCGCAACTGACCACGTTGCTGTAGCTCACGAGCAAGGAAGTAGCGGAGAGCAATGTGCTTTGTTCTGTGCTCCAGTCGCTGCTCTCGACACAAGGCCAGCATGGCCTTGTTGTCTACGTACAGGACTGGAGGAGAACGAGGCGGCTCTCCAAGGTCGGTCAGCAGGTAGGTGAGCCAGCGAAGCTCCTGTGCAGCCATGGCCCCGGCGTAGATCTCAGCCTCACAACTCGAGCCAAGAACAGAAGACGAGCGAGTAGCCCGCCACGAAACAGAGCCGGAACCAAGGCTGAAGGTGTAACCCTGTGACGACCGCTGCGTAGCCTGGTCGTCAGCCCAAGAAGCGTCCGCGTGCCCAGTGAGGACCACTGGACTCCGCCCTCCAAGCACTAGCCCCATGCCCGACGTACTGCACAAGTAGCGCAACACCCTCTTCGCTGCAGCCATGTGCTCTGGTCTGTGTCTCCCAGGAGCAACATAGCGTGCAAGAATGCTAAGAGGGTATGCAAGGTCAGGTCGTGTGCAGGTCATCAGGTACATGAGGCAGCCAACAAGCTCTGGGTACGGGCCACTCGACTCTACGGACTCATCCGAAGGCAGAGCTGAGAGCGAGTGGCGAGTAGACAGAGGAGTGGCCTGAGGCGAGGAGTACGTGAAGCCGAAGCGCTGAAGGACCTGCTGCACCATGTGTGACTGAGTCAGGGTAATGGTGCGGCGTGCTCTGTCCCGGGTGATCTGCAAGCCAAGGTAGCTGCGCAGTTCACCCAGGTCTGTGCACGTGTGTCTCTTCTGCAGCTCGGACTTCACGTAGGCGAGTCCAGCAGTGTCAGCTGTGGCAAAGACCAAGTCGTTGACGTACACGAGGATGTAGAACGGCGGCAGAGAGGTGTCGGTGCGTAGAAACAGCGACGGGTCGGCAGTAGAAGGAGCAAACCCAAGAGCCGCAAGTGTAGTCCTCAGTGTGTCGTGCCACTCACGTGGCGCCTGGCGGAGACCGTAGACTGGACGCCGGAGACTCCACTGGGTACCAGAAGGGAAAGACCCAGTGAAGCCAGGTGGGCGACGCAGCCAGATCTCCTCGTGCAGGCTGCCCTGCAAGAAAGCTGTGCTGAAGTCAAGAGAGTGCAGCTCGTAGTCACGGTGAGCAGCAACGTGCAGCAGTACCCGAAGAGTGGTCATCTTCGGGGTGGGGGAGAAGGTCTGAAAGTAGTCAACTCCCTGCCGCTGACTGAAGCCACGAGCCACGTAACGCGCCTTGAAGACAGGCGGAGAACCCGGCGGCCGCTTCACCCTGAAGATCCACATGCCACTGACGATGTTCGCCCCAGGAGGGGGGGCAGCGTCAACGTAGGTGCCTGTGGACTTCCAGGAAGCCATCTCTGCATCCATAGCTGCCTGCCACTGAGAGGAGTAGGGACCCTCTATCGCCTCCGCGTAAGAGCGCGGAGTCGGGATGTCAAGTGCATCCGGGTCTCCCTCAGGGGTAAGCAGTACGGACACGAGATGAGGTGAGGCAGCTGCCAGACACTGGAACTCCTCCTGCCTGTCCTCAAGGACGTCCGTGCCAAGGGCACACTCACCCCCGACGGACGGAGGACAGACAGACTCAGACTCAGCGACAAGACTAGCAGCGTAGTCTAAGCGACAGCGAGCAGCAAAGTCGACGAGCTCAGTAACGAGAGCAGACGCAGCAGTAGACTCGAAAGAAGGGTCAGTGACAACAGTAGCAAGGAGACGCGTGACAGTAGGACTGGCAGCACGAAGAGAGTCCGACTCCGGGTCGGCAAGAGCAGGAAGAGAGGACTCAGGAGGAGAAGGCAAAGGGGCACGCAGAGGAGCAGTGGACGGACGCAGAGACATCCGGTGCGTGCCAGGGACAGGAGGAGGACGCTGACGCGAACCGCGACCACTAGTGCGAGCAGCACGGACAGGCGACGCAGGGCGAGACGCAGGCTCACGACGCTCAGCCAGACCTCCAGTAGGACCAGTGTAGGGAGAAGGAGCAGGCAAAGGGGAGGTAGGCTGCAACTGTAGCTGGACGAGACAGGCTCTGGACACTCTAAGGGAGGAGGAGGACACAGTAGAAGGTGGAAGACCAAGAACCTGCTGCAGGAGTGGGAACGAAGTACGGTCGAGGCCGCGCGGCGACGCTAGAAGCAGCAGGGACAGCACCAGAAACCCTCAGCAGGAGCACCCGCTCCAGCAGCACCACCAGTAGCTCCAGAACCTCCAGCAGCACCAGGAGCACCCCCAGTAGGACTGCCAGCGGTAGTCTCAGCGCCAACACCCTCAGCAAGCACCAGCTCCAGTGCACCCAGGACGAGCACCTCCGGGACCCGCGACCGCAGCACCCTCAGCTGCCGAAGGACCTCCAGCACCAGCAGCACGCCTCCAGCGCCGGGCAAACCACTCACGCAGCTCCTGTGGAGAAAGTGGCTCCCGGCGAGACGAAGCACTCGGAGAACCTCCAGGCGGAGCACCTCCAGGCTCAGCACCCCCAGGCGTAGCACCCCTAGGCTCAGCACCCCCAGACGTAGCACCCCTAGGCTCAGCACCCCCAGGCTCAGCACCCCCAGGCTCAGCACCCCCAGGCTCAGCACCCCCAGGCTCAGCACCCCCAGGCTCAGCACCCCCAGGCTCAGCACCCCAGGCGCAGCACCGCCAGACGTAGCACCCCCAGGCCCAGCACCCCTAGGCTCCGCACCCCCAGGTACAAGCACCCCCAGCCTCAGCACCCTCAGCAGCACCAGAGTCACCAGTGACCTCGACAGGCTCGACTGCGTCTACCTGGGACACACCTGAAGGGGCAGGACCCTGAGGGGGGAGGGGGTCTACCTGGGGGGGACCTGGTACCAGGAAGAGTGGGGGTGGGGGGAGGGACGGAGTGCGGTAGGGGAAGAGGCGGTAGTAGGGGACCGACTCGTCAAACGTGACGTCCTGGGAGGACAGAACACGGCGAGAGGTGGGGTGGTAAAACTGCCACCCAGGCGCGTCAGGGGGGAACCCCAGGAAGACGCAAGGAGCAGCACGAGGGGATAGTTTGTCCGCAGACAGGTCGCGGACAAACGCCCGAGATCCCCAGACCCGGAACGCCGACGCATCGCCAACCTTCCCCGTCCACAGCAAGGCTGGGGAGGTCTCCGGCCTGGAGACCCTGGGGTGGAGGTTGATCTGATGCGCCGCGTACCTCACCGCAAACGGCCACAGAAAATGGGGGGCAGCCGCATGCATCATAGACGTACGAGCGACGTCCATGACCATGCCAATGCGGCGCTCAGCAATCCCATTTTGCTGCGGTGAGTCCGGAAGCGTGAAGGTCTGACGGATGCCCCGTGCACGACAGTAGGCACGCAGAAGGCCAGAGGAGAACTCTCCGCCTCTGTCCGAGTGCAGACGCAGAACAGGAAAGTCCGAGCCGAAGCTCTGCCTGAGCTGGAGACGAGCTGCGCGGGATCCAGTCGATCAGCACCTCAGTGACATCACCCTTGCTGCGCACGGGGAAGACTGTGGTGTAACGCGAGTAGTCGTCAACAACGAGCAGGAAGTAGCGCTCGTGACCCTGTCCACGGACGCGGGCTGGGCCCCACACGTCCATGTGAAGTGTCTGCAACGGGGCCTCTGTTGGAGGAAACTGGGAGGAGTGAGGGGCAGCACGCTGGCGCCCCTCGACACAGGGGACACAGGCAGGGCCAGGGCCCTGAGGAAGGGGAGGGAGGGACCGGGGGAGACCGGACACAAGAAGACGGGAGGCCATACCTCTGAGCCGAAGCAGAGAGGGGTGGCCAAGGCGGTGGTGCCAGAGGAGAGTCTCGTGAGACAGGAGACGACACGAACAGGGGGCAGACTCAGGACCAGACCTGGACGCCGCAGCAAACACCTGACCCGACGTAACTACCCTACCAGACTCAGCAACTGGAGGAGACGCAGTGGTCAGAGTGTACAGGCTCGACCCCGGCTGACGGGTGAACGTAGCCAGGTGTCGGCCTGTGCCAGCCTCTGTACAGTGGGTCACTCTCTGACGTGCAGGAGTGAACTGGTGGACCCCCGCATCCTGTAGGTCAGCACCACTCACCAGGTTCGTAGAGAACGAGGGGAGGTAGAGACCAGACAGGGTGCCAGAGGGAGCCGCCGGACACGGGAGGACTGTGGAGAAGCGAGACAGGACAGGACCCCCAGAGGGGTCAGCCAGAGACACTGCAACCGGTCGACTCAGCGGTGTGAGTGTGGTGCGGTCCCGAAAGAAGGAGCGAGACGCCCCAGAGTCAAGGGTGAAGGTGAGGGAGGCCGAAGCCGACGCAGGACCTGAGAGCGCAGACTCACCAGTACCTGAGGACGCAGACACACGAGCACCTAGAGCAGCAGCGTCGCAAGCACCTAGGGCAGCAGCCTCACCAGGACCTAGAGCAGCAGTCTCAATGCCCGGATCGGGCGGGAAACACCGGTAACAGTCACCCTCATCACTAATAGACACAGCATACATGGCAGAGAGAATAGCATCAAAGTCAAGATCATAGATGGCAACACCCGCCCTAGACAGCTCGCCCCAACGAGGGATCTCGGAGGCCTCCGGGAACTGGTGACGCCACGCGTCCGTCAGGCGGCCAAAGCAGCGCTGGGTGGGGTGGGCACCCCCACACTGCTCACCCGCACGGTCGCCAGTGCGCAAAACGTAGGAGCACGGACCAAAAACCCCCACCCCGCTGACGCGCAGTGTACCACTCACGAAGCTGCTGAGGGGACAGGGTGTCACGACCACGCTGCTGCTGCTGGCGCGAGCCACCACCGGAGCCACTCCTCTGCGAAGACCCGCGACCAGCACCACCGCCACCCCCGCCGCCTCCGACGCCTCCGCCGCCTCCGCTACTGCCGCCGCCTCCGCCTCCGCCGCCGCCTCCACCTCCGCCACCTCCGCCACCTCCGCTCCCACCGCCACCGCCGCTGCCACCTCCACCTCCACTGCCGCCACCGACCCCTCCACCCCCACCTCCACTCCCACCGCCACCCCCACTCCCCCAACTGCCGCCACCTCCACCTCCACCGCCCCCGCTCGCTCCTCCAGCGCCCTTGCCCCCCTTGCCCTTGCCAGAGCGGCGTCTCCCGCTAGGGGCAGACGCCGCACCGACCGACTCAAGAACAAGGAGGTCGGCCGCAGCAGCAGAGGCAACAGAGGGCAGAAGGGGGGAGGGGGAACACCCCTCAAAGATGGGGGTGCGCGGGTCACCACGAGAGGCCCCTACAGCGACTATGCTCTTCTCGGCCGCTAGGAGGGACTTCTCGAGGAGGTCAACAGTGAGAGTGGTGGGACAGACAGAGAGAAAGTGGTCCCTGACTACGCGAAGGGAGTCAGGAAGGCGAGTGACTATGTAGTAAAGAGTGATGTACATGGGGGGGGGGTTCCTGGCGCAGAAGTCAGGACGGAGTGCAGCGCGGTAGCGAGTGTCACTAGTGCGGAGGTGCGTAATGAGGTCAGTGACTGTGGGAAAGGCAGCAAGGTCAGGAAAGAGGTACGGTAGCATGAGACGGCTCAGTGCAGCAGTGGCAGGGGAGGAGTAGCGCGCAACTACAGCGTCGTACAAGGTCTGAGCACTCTTGTACTGACTAAAGTGCGCACGCTCGGAGGTAGGGAGGTGGCGACGCACAGCAAGACGTGCAGCAGCGTCGCGCGTGGCCCACTGGGAGCGAACAGTGGCGTCAGCATCAGCAGCAGGGGCAGTGGAGGTGCCAGAGGTGAGGTCAAGAGAGAGAGAGGCCGTCTGCCCTATCGCACTGTAAGAACAGCTGCAGATCATCCACCCAGACCTCAAAGTCAATGGCCCTACCCTCAGCGTCAAAGGCGAGAACACTAGGGGTAGCCATGACCCTAGACGACTAGCAGCGCAAACAGTAGGGTGAGGACAGTGCAGTGAAAAGGCGCTGTGCTCACCAGACTGGGCAGGTCGGGCGGCCCTGAAGGAAGGCGGCGCGGCGGCTCGGCGGCTCAGCTGCTGGGCGGCCCGGCGGCTCGGCGGCCCCGCTGCTGGGCGGCTCGGCTGCTGGGCGGCTCGGCTGCTGGGCGGCGCGGCCGCTGGGCGGCTCTGCTGCTGGGCGGCTCGGCTGCTGGGCGGCTCGGCTGCTGGGCGGCTCGGCGGCTCGGCTGCTGGGCGGCTCGGCTGCTGGGCGGCTCGGCGGCTCGGCTGCTGGGCGGCTCGGCTGTGCTGCTGCAGGGCGGCACGGCTGGGCAGCAGGTGACGGGGCCGCAGGTAAGGGCGGCGGGGCCGCTGGTAAGGGCGGCGTGGCCGCGGGTAGGGTGGCGGGGCCGCAGATAGGGTGGCGGGGCCGCAGCAGAGGGCGGCGGGGCCGCAGGTAAGGTGGCGGGGCCGCAGGTAAGGTGGCGGGGCCGCAGCAGAGGGCGGCGGGGCCGCAGGTAAGGGCGGGGCCGCAGGTAAGGTGGCGGGGCCGCAGCAGAGGGCGGCGGGGCCGCAGGTAAGGGCGGGGCCGCAGGTAAGGTGGCGGGGCCGCAGGTAAGGTGGCGGGGCCGCTAGGTAGGGCGGCGGGGCCGCGCGATGGGGCGGCGGGGCCGCGAGGAAGGGCGGCGGTGCCGCTAGGTAGGGCGGCGGGGCCGTTAGGTAGGGCGGCGGGGCCGCGCGATGGGGCGGCGGGGCCGCGATGGGGCGGCGGGGCCGCTAGGTAGGGCGGCGGGGCCGCGCAATGGGGCGGCGAGGCCGCGAGGTAGGGCGGCGGGGCCGCTAGGTAGGGCGGCGGGGCCGCTAGGAGAGAGGCGGCGGGGCCGCGAAGACGGGCGGCGGGGCCGCGGAGACGGGTGGCGGGGCCGCAGTGAAGGGCCGCTAGGGCGGCTCGACGAAGTGAGGGCCCGGAGCGCGACTCGGGCTGAGCGCGCTTCGGGCAGGAAAAAATAAAAAAAAATCGATGTGGTGGGCCCTAAGCACAGTTCCCAAGGGGGAACCTGCTCGATACCATGAGAAGATTGGAACAAGAATGGGTGAACTATGAAATGAAGTGAGTACAAATATGAAACCCTAATTGGTTGTACCCCCTATGGGATACCCCACTATAGCCTACACAACAGCATAAGCTACAATGTTCTGACAAGGGCAACCAGCTCCTGCTTCTGCGAGTTCCAGGAGATTGGTCCTGTTGGCTCCATGCGGAAGACAAAACCGGTTCGTGACCGTCGATTCGCAGGATCAGCGGCATGATTTGTGTCCACGTAGCCGTTGAGGTTGAAGGAGGTTGTCGTCAACGTGGAGTAGGAGAGCCCGATGTCAGGTGTGGAAATGAAGTACTGCAGGGCACGCTCCAGGTCCAGCTGGTTCTCAGCTACTGGCTTGTGAGAGTATTGTGCCAGTTGGCTACCGATGTACAAATGGTCGGGTCGGCATGTGACAGAGGCGAACAGTAGGCACCCCAGTTGTTGCTGGTACAGTTGGAGTCCTGTGGGCGATAGAGGTTTGTTGTCCGGTTTGTAGTTGGCGCTGGGGTTGCAGTAAGGAGTTGACAGTGGTGCCGGTGAGATGTTGAAGCGTTCTCCCAGCTGCTCTGCGTACTTGGAGGCTGACAGGTGAATTGCTTCTGGCGCGTAGGTGATGTTCAGCCCCAGAAACTGTGTGACGTTGTGGTTGATGGTGATGTCAACGCGCTGCGCCAGGTTCTCCTCGAACTGGTTGTTGCAGGTGCCGATGTAGAGCAGGTCGTCGACGTAGACAGTCTGGAGGATGTAATCGCCGTTGAAGTGGAGGCGGTACATTCCCGGGTTGTGCGGCAGCTGCCTGAAGCCACTTTCCAGGAGGATTTTGTGCAGATGCTGTTGCCAGAGGCGCGGCGCCAGCTTTATCCCGTTGAGGGATTTCTTCAGCTGACAAACCCTGGAGTCTCCTTCCCCGTAGGTGTGTGGCTGCTCCACAAAGATAATTGCATCCACCAGCGCGTACAAAAACGCGTTCTTGACGTCGATCTGCCGCATTGGCAAGTGTTTAACGACGGCAATGGCGAGTAGAATCCTGATGGAGGTGTGACAACTGACGGGAGCAAAGGTTTGATCGAAATCAATGCCGTGGCGCTGGTCGTACCCGCGTACGACCCAGCGTGCTTTGAAGCACTCGATAGTACCATCAGCGTTGGTTTTCAGACGAAAAAACCCATTTTCCGCTTAGCACCCTCCTCCCCTTCACTGCTGCACGATCGACTAGGACCCATGTATCGCGTAATTCCAGTGCCCTCAGCTTCGCATCCATAGTAGCACGCCACTCCTTGGCGTGAGGATCGGTTAGGGCCTGGCGATGGTTCTTGGGCTCGACGGCGCGCGTGAGTGTAGTGACAGATGTGTGTAGGCCAAGAAGGTGCAGGCCGGACACATTGGTGGTGCCTGCGGTGGTGACCTCCACCACATCATCATCATCACTCTCGTGGGCAGGTGAGGAAGTGCTGGGCTGATTGTGGCGACGCGATGTTCCAGGTGAGGGTGTGTCGTCGTCATCATCGTCGTCCTCGTCGCACGGACGTGGCGGAACGCCAGGATGTTCTTCGGCGGGGTCGCGGTCGAGTGCTGCTGCTGCTGCCTCGTCTTCGGGAGTTGCAGAACTGCTGCCGTTGTTGGCGTATGCGCGTGCGACGTTGCAGCGCTCGTCCTCGATCGACTGCTGCAAAGTGAGTCGCTCGTAGAAGAGAACGTCATGAGTGGGGACGATCTATTTGTTATCAATATCACGAGTCAGCCAACCCTAGTACTCATGACTAAGCCCCAGGTGGACTCCCCAGCGTGCGCGGTGAGTGAACTTGCCAATTGTTGCCGAAGTCGGCCGATACTACACCATGCACCCCCAGACCCTCAGCATGGAGGTCTCTCCCCTTGAGCCGGTCCACTTCATGTGCGGGGAGACGATGCCCCTGTTGGCCGTTATAGAGAGGAGGTTGTGCAGGCGCACGTCGTGGTTCATGGCGTAGGGCCAGTACTTCTTGGGTAGGCCGGACTGATTCATGAGGCCCCACTTTCGTCATGAGTGTGCGATAAACCCTCTCAGCGACGCCTTACTGCTGATGAGCGTAGGGGAGAGAAATTTGATGCGTGATCCCCTTATCTACGACAGCGCTCTCGAGTTCGTGGCTGCGGAACTCCTTGGCACCACCAGTCTGTCAGATTTGCAGTTTCTTCCCCAATTGCCGTTGTGCGTGTACGAGCCAGATGCGGAAGACCTCAGGAGCCTTGGAGTGAACATCGACGTTGGCGATCCAGACGTGGCGTGAGTACGCATCCACAAAGGTGAGTGTGTATCTTTCGCCGTTGATGTCATCGAAGGTGAGCACGATGAAGTCGCTGTAGACTTTCTACAGCTTCTTGTAGCGATTGGTGCTCGGCTCCAGGGAGGGGTAGGCTTGGTGCGTGAGGGCCGCAGTGGGACAGATGTTGCAGGTGGTTGGGTGTGATGTGCTGAGCGGTTCCGTGCCGTCAGGGCGCAGCAGTGCTCCCGGCAAAAAAACTTTGGCGCGGAGGCAGTTGTTGAACGTCTAACGTGAGGGGTGACCAATTCGCTGATGCCAGAGGTCTTCATCTGCGCCAATTCCGGGACTCAGTGAAGGATCGCTCAGGGTTGATCGAATGGTAGTATTGCAGCGGAAGTGTTGACCTCAGATCTGAGTGAATGTAAATGTCTGAGATTGATAATAGCATGCATACATCGAGTTTATATAGGAAATACAAAGGAATACGAAACGACCTAGACTAGCCATGTACTCTAAGGGGTACATTCCCTTATTACAGCGAAGTTCAAACCGTGCGGCGCGGGAACCCGTTTCGAACCTGTTCCCGCTCTTTTCACTTCAAATGTTTCTGCCTGCATCGGTCTTGGTCAGACGGTTACCAGCGTCGCTTCGACTCTTCTGACTCCTCGACTTTGTACTCGTTAGAGTCGGCTCCTGCAGCATACAAGAATGTCTTCTCATAAAGTTTCATATCGTAACAGACTTTGTGGCCTCATAGGCCAACACTGTTGACGTCTTCACCAAGGCCTTGGCGCCTGATGACCACCACAGGTTCTGTTTGCAGCTAGGGCTTGTTGAGGTAGGCCCTCGATTGCTGTAGTCTTGCTGTTTGCTCAGTTTGTCTTGCTTTTCTATATATCATAGTGAACTCTTGAACTCGCTTGTGGCCTCTTGTTTGTCCTCGGAATGGTTGGTGTGGTGACTCTTGACTGGTCTTGTGACCAACTGTGTTTCTTGCTCTCTCTTGATGTCCGTCACTTAGCCTATGGGGGTGTGTCAAATAACAAATATGCATGTTAGTCTACAGTGAGGCACACACTAGAGAGGATACACAATTTTCTCGACTTTCCTATTTGCACCTTGTTTCCTACTAGTCGCCCTATTCAGCTAGCCTACTCTTGAGAACCTCTGACACATCAGCCCTGCCTCGAGCACCTAATCCCCCCCCACTAACCCCACCCCCCCCACCCCCCCCCCCCCCCCCCCCCCCCCCCCCTCCTCCCCCCAATGGATAACAAAACTAGTTTTACCCTGAGATTGTGGGCTAGATGAAGACCTGAGCTTAAGAAATACGAACATATAACTGTTGGAAACAAGTAATCAACGCTTCTTCTGTGTCGTAACATCATGCTGTAAACGAGGCGAACTGCAGCGCAGCAATGGCGAGTCAACTGAAGAGGTTGACAGAAAACTAACAGCTAGAGGTTACGCGAAGGTCAAAGGTCAGCGACCTTTGACTCGACAAATACAGCGCGACAGCAAGGACAAATAACTGACCCGGTATTGAGCAGTTGCCCGAGTCGTCACTGTATCGAACCGCAACAGCAACAGTAAAACAGTTATTTCATCCTTTTATATTCCTTGTAATCTTATAAAAGCTTGTATTACTTCTTTATAATCAATCTATCTTGCCCTCACACACCAGCGCAAGGTGGTTCAACAATTTATCACTAAACGCTTCCGCAATACAATATCCTTATTGGAGTCTTAGCCTTGAACGATCCTAAGGGCTTTTCTCAGCCCAACATGGTATCAGAGCAGACAAGGCAAAACTCCACCTCGTTCAAAGTCCTACAATATCAGAAGACATGGCAACACAAAAGTACTGGTGCATTCACTGAAGCCACGAAGTCCAAGCATGCTGGCAGCGTCGCTGCAGCTCTCGCAGGAGAAAGTACCTCACGTCAATGTGCTTAACTCTGCTCTCCAGTCGAGGCCCTCGACACAGGAGGATCATGGCCTTGTTGTCAGCGAACAAGGTTGGTGCAGAGCTCGGCCGCTCACCAAGGTCGGTGAGCAAGAAGGTCTGCCAGCAAAGCTCCTACGCAGCCATGGCACCGGAGTAGATATATGCTTCTGCGCTAGACTGCACCGCAGATGACAACTGTGTAGACCTCCACGACACAACTCCAGTGCCCAAGCTGAAGCAGTGCCCCTGAGTAGACCGCTGGGTCTGCACGTCGTCGGCGTAGGAAGAGTCGCAGTGGCCGGTCAGCACAACTGGCTGTGTCTCTCAAAGGACAAGCCCCATGCCAGATGTAGTCGTTAGGTACTTCGCCACCCTCACAGCAGCCGTCTAGTGAACCGGACGGTGTCTCCCAGTCGCAACAAAGAGAGAAAGGATGTTGAGGGGAAAGGCGAGGTCCGGGAGAGTACAAGTCATCAAGTACATGAGGCAGCCCACAAGCTCTGCGTAGGGACCACTGGACTCAAAAGGCTCGTCGGGAAAAGGGCAGATGAGTCTGTGATCAATGGCAAGAGGAGTGGGCTGTGTGGTGGAGTGCCGAAGCCCGGGCTGCCGAAGGACCTGCTGCACCATGTGTGACTGAGTCAGTGTGATGGTGCGAGCGGCTCTGTCCTTGGTGATCTGTAAGCCAAGGCAGCGGCGCAGTTTCCTGTTTCTTTTGCAGTTCGGACTTCATCTCAGTCAGAGCAACCGTGTCTGCTGTAGCGAAGACCAAGTCGTCGACATAGACAAGAACGAAGAACGGAGTGGAACCATTGCGAACAAACGGTGACAGGCCAGCAGACGAAGGACGAAACCTGAGGTTAGCAAGAGTAGTGCGTAGCGTGTCGTGCCACTCACGGGGCGCCTGGCGGAGACCGTAGACTGGTCGCCTCAGGCTCCACTGGATCCCAAGCGGGAAAGTGCCAGTGAAGCCAGGAGGACGGCGCAGCCGGATCTCCTCGTGCAGGGGGCCCTGGAGAAAGGCAGTGGAGAAGTCGAGGGAGTGCATCTCGTAGTCTTGCTGTCTTGCAACGCGAAGAAACACCCAAAGAGTAGTCAGCTTCGGGGTCGGGGTGAAGGTTTGGAAGAATCAACTCCCTCACGCTAACTGAAGCCCCTAGCGACATCGCGTGCCTGGAAGACAGGCGGTGATTCAGGCGGCCGCTTCAACTTGAAGATCCACATGCCATCGACTACGTTCGCCCCAGGCGAGGGAACTCCGTGGCTGCTATCTCCAAGATGCCATCTTTGAGTCCATGGCTGCTATCCAGTGAGAGGCCCACCGCCCTGACACTGCCTCACGGTACGTGCAGGTAGTCGGTATGTCAAGGGCGTTAGAGTCTTCCTCAGGGGCTAGCAGCATGGCACAGAGATGGGGAGAAGCGGCTACCAAGAACTCCAGCTCAAACTGCCTGTCCTCTAGGATGTCACAGCCAAGGGCAAACTCACCCCCGGCCGACAGAGGACGGACAGCCACCACGCAAGTGGCGTAGTCAAGGCGGCGAGTGGTGGCGAAGTCACCAACAGCGGCAACAAGAGCCGAGACAGACTACGGAGAGGCACGAGGGTCTGTGACAAGAGAGGCGAGAACACGTATGACAACATTACGAGCAGCACGGTAGTAGTCAGTGATGGGGGTAGAGGAGACAGGAAGAGACGACTCAGGAGAAGAAGGGAGAACAGACACAGGCGGAGAACGACGATGACTAGAACAGAGGAGGACAGTGCGAAGGTCGTCAACAGGAGACAAGAACGCAGGGGACAGGGGCGGACGTGAGAGTGAGGGACAACAAGAGGAGCGGGCTGGGAACGAGAAGGAGATACAACAGCCGGGGACGAGTCCGGAGGAGAAAGACCGTGAGCAGGAGGTGGAGGTGAGTGGTCCGAAGAGGAGGAAGGGAGACCAAGGGTCCGAAGACCACTCATAGGTGGGAAAGGCCGCTGCAAAAGTGCCTGATGCGGCTGCTGCTGCTGCTGCAGCAGCTTCTGCCGCTGCAACTCCTGCTGCTGCTGCTCAAGCTCCATAGTCTCCTGCACCGCCTCTAATGCTCCTCGGGCGCATGCCGAGAAGCAGCCTGGAAACGCGTATCGTGACGGTGGGGAGGCGGAGGAGGCGACGAAGTAGTAGTGCCTCGAGCTCCAACTCCCTCATAACTAGTACCTCCAACGCTAGTACCACCAACTCCAGCACCCCCCGAACTAGTACCTCCGGTGCCAGTACCCGCAACTCCAACACCCCCAAAACTGGCACCTCCAGTGCTTGCACCCTCAGCTCCAGCACCCCAGAACTAGCACCTCCAGTGCCAGTACCCTCAGCTCTAGCACCCTCAGAACCAGCACCTCTAGTGCCAGCACCCTCAGCTCCAGCACCTCCAGTGCCAGCACCCTCAGCTCTAGCACCGTCAGCTCCAGCACCCTCAGACCCAACACCTTCAGAGCCCGTGCCTCCAACACCAACACCCCCAGAGTCGACTGCAACCTGTCCCGGTAGTGCCGACTCCAGCTGCGGTGATTGTGAGGACGACTGTGGGGAAGGGGGTGGTACTTGACGTGCTACCGAGGGGAGAGGGGTAGCGTGGGACACACCAGATGGGGCAGAACCAGGGGGGGGCGGGTGTACTGGAGGAGCGGGAGCAAGAGGAGGAGCGGGGGCGAGGAAGATGGAAGGGGGGGGAACTGGGAGACCTCGACAGGGGTAGCGCGCGTAGTAGGACACAGACTCGTCAAAGGTGACATCACGGTAGTCGAGAAACTGGTGGAGGGGCGGGTGGTAAATCGTGAAGTCAGAGGCGTCTACCGGGAAACCAAGGAAGACAAAGAGGAGGGCATGAGCCGAGAGCTTGTCTGCAGAGGTGCCGCGGACAAGCGCAAGGCAGCCCCAGACTTGAAACTCCGACGCAACACCAGGTGACCCGGTCCAAAGACTGGTCGGTGAAGCCCCTGGCCGGGAGACACAATGCAGAGGTTCAGCTGGTGGGCGGCGTAGAAAACCGCGTAGGGCCACAAAAAATGGGGCGCACGGGCATGGATCATGGAGGTGCGGGCGATCTCCATGACCGATGCGACGCTCAGCAACCTTATTCTTGCGGGGACTCCGACGCGTCCAGGATTGAGTGATGCCCTACTCGCTGCAAAATCCGCGAAGAATGACAGAGCGAAACTCACCTCCACCGTCGAAGTGAAGACGAACGACACGACTACCACGACTGGCCTCCGTGGCCAGTAACCACCTGATCAACGTAGAAGCCACGTCAGACTTCTTTGCCGGGGGGAACACCGTGATGTAATGTGAGTAATCGCAACGACCACCAGAAAGAAGCTCTTCCTCTCGGGCCCAGGGGGAGGGGCGGGGCCCCAGACGTCCAAGTGGGGATTCTGGAAGGGTGCGGTGGCTGGACGAAGGGAGGAGGAGTCAGGAGTGGCGCGCAGCCGACCCTCGACGCAAGGAGTGCCCGGCGGCGCAGGCGAAGGAGGGAGCGATAGAAAGACGCGCAGGAGACCTGAGACAAGATGCTAGCTAGCCATGATGCGGAGGCGAAAGAGGGATGGGTGACCAAGACGGTGGTGCCACAGGACTGGTGGGTGGGTGAGTGATCGACAAGAGCACGACGCAGCAACCTGACTGGATGTAGCTACCTGAACAGACGCAACTACCTGGGGAGAGTCATTGCGCATTGTGAAGAGACCTGAGCAGCCTGGCCCCTGGCTAAACGTGGCCAGGGGAGCGTAGGTGTCACCGTCGATGCAGGTCTCATCACGCTCAGATGGGGGAAACCAGACGCCGACGTGGCGGTCCTGAAGGTATCCAACACCCACCAAGTTCGTGGAGAATGAGGGGACATTAGAGGGGACAGCTGGGCACTCGACGGTGGTAGAGCTGCGTGCAACTACTGGTCCTGAAGTAGGATCAGCCCGTGCAACCGGAACCGGAGCAGGAAGCGGAGTGAGAGTCGTGTGGTCGTGAAAGAAGCATTGAGATGTGCCAGAGTATAACGTGAAAGAGAGCGACGCCTCAACCGAAGGTGCACCTGGGCTAGTAGCTACATAAGCACCTAGACCAGAATCACAAGCACATACACTAGCAACATGCAAAGAACCTAAACTACGAACACGCGAGCAAACGGATCCAGCAGCACTATAGTCCACATCGGCATACATCACAGAGGTGAATTGCAAGGCAGCAAACAACTCTACTGCAGACATCTGAAACAACGATGGACCAAGAGAACGAGCCAGCGGGGCCAAGTCCGGTGGGGGGCCATCACCGTACTCCGCGCGAAGGCGGTCTGTGAGCAGCGCAAAGCACTGTCCAGTAGGGTGAAAGCGGCCACAGGGCTAACCGTGACATGTCCCAGTATGGACAAGGTACTGGCAAAGAGAAGGGTGGGTACCACGGGTTACCCAGCTGGGCGCACCACTGCCACGCCCATCGCCCCCTGGTCCACCAGATCCCCACTGTTGGGGCTGTTGCGGTGCCTGCCGCTGAACCTGCTGCTTCGACTCCTGCTGCTGCTGCTTCTGTCCTTGCTGCTGCTGCGGTCCTTGCTGTGGCTGCTGCTGTTGGGCCCGCCGTTGCTGCTGCGCTACTGCCACCACGTACCAACCAGCTGCTCCAGCACCCCCTCCCGTCGGGCCCGCAGGCCCAGTGCAACCTCCACAGCCGCCTCCACTAGACGCACTAGTACCGCCCCCACCTCCGCCACCCCCTGCATCACCCCTCCGCCACCACCAACGCCACCACCCTTCCCCCTTTCTTACCTCCCTTACCCCTGAACTGCCTACCCGCAGTGGACATGGCTGTAGTCTCGTCAGTAACAGGAGACTCAGTGGAGGCAAGAAAAGCAGTGAAGGTGGGGAGCTGTGGAACAGTACACCTTTGAAAGAGCGGGGGAACTACGGCACCAGAAGCGGAGGCAACGGAGCGGATGCTGGTGCAAGGCGGTCAGGGAGGCAATTGGCTATGAAGTGAATAGTGATTGAACGATGAACGTTTTCTTGCAATGATTGGCATGGCCCCCGCGGGCCCATCGTGCGTCCCATCGTACGCCCCCCCCCCCCCCCCCACGGGCCCCTCTCGCCACTTTCCACAGGGAGTCGGGCTCTGGTCTGTACTCACTACACACTGGTCCCACCACACTGGGTCAGGTCAGGTCAGGTAGCTGCTGTGTCGTGCGACTTTCGGTCACTCACCCACCCGTCGGTCTTCTGGCACCACCGTCTATGTCACCCGTCCTTCCCGGGTCTCAGTAGGATGGTACGTCACCGTCTGGTCTCAGGTCTTCCAGAGTCGCTCGCCCCGCTTCCCCGCTCGCCTGCGCCGCCGTGCACTCCTTGCGTTGAGGGTCGGCAGCGTGCCGCCCCTCACTCCTTCTCGTTCCCCCCCACCACGACTCCCTTACAGACCCTGCACTTGGACGTCTAGGGCCCCTCCCCGGTCTTGGCCCACGTCAGGAGCGCTACTTCCTGATTGTGGTGGAAGACTACTCTCGCTACACCACGGTGTTTCCCTTGCGACGGAAGGCCGACGTGCCTATGTGGGTTTCGCTTGCACTCGGGACCGTGGTGGTGAGTTTCCTTCCACTCGCCTGGAGACGTTCTGTCAGGTTTAGGGGATCATCCAGTCTTACACGCTACCAGACTCGCCGCAGCAGAATGGGGTAGTCGAGCGACGCATCGGCCTGGTCATGGAGGTTGCCCAGACCTCCATGTGCCATGCCGGTGCACCCCAGTTTCTGTGGCCCCAGGCAGTCCGCTACGCCGCGCACCAGCTGAACCTGTGGCAAAGTGACGCACGGCCGCGAGTGACGCATGTTTTCCTTTGGACAGGGGCTTGGGGTGTAGCAGCTGACTACCGCGTATGGGGTTCTCTGGCCCACGTTCGCGCCCCTGGCCCGCATATGCCCCTTTCCCCCCCCGCTGTTCCTCACCCCTGACCCTCCTCCAGTTGCCCCGGTCGCCCCCCCCCCCCCCCCCCCCTCGCGTCCTGCCCCGTCAGGTGTGTCGCACATCACTCCGCAGTCGTCTCCCCCGCAACATCCAGTGCCTGTCGTGTCTGGGGATGTGGGAGGTGCAGCTGCGGAAGGGTGAGGGTACTGGGGCTACTGGAGCCGGTGGTGCCGGCTCTGGGGTTGCAGGAGGTGTGGGGGGGAGGCCCCACCTGTGGAGGACACGGGTGCCTCAAGTCGGCGGCCTCGCCCCGCCTCACCCCCTTGGCTTCCCGTCAGTTCCGAAGTTCCCTCCTCGTTCGCCTCCGCGTCCAGTCGCTGCGGAGTCTGGGGGTGTTCCTGCTGGAGGTACTGGAGGCCCTGGGGGTGTTGTCAATGGAGGTTCCGGTTTTGAAGGTGTTGGAGCTATAGGCGCTGGCACCTCAGCGCCTACACTGCGCACTGTATGTTTCCTGACACGTGGGCAGCGTCTTCTTCGTTTAGAGAGGGAGGCGCGGGAGCGGTTTGAGAGGGCACGGCAGCAGCAGCAACAGTAGCAGCACTCTCAATCGGAGCGTTAGGAGAGAGTAGAGGAGGAGCCACAGCCGCACCAGGAGAGAGTAGAGGAGGAGTCACGGTCGCAGCAGCAGGTGCAGTTGCAGCCGCACCAGGAGAGAGTAGAGGAGGAGTCCCCGGCCGTAGCAGCAGGTGCAGTTGCAGTCGCACCAGGAGAGAGTAGAGGAGGAGTCCCGGCCGCAGCAGGAGGTGCAGTTGCGGCCGCAGCAGGAGATGGTAGAGGCGGAGTCACGGCCGCAGCAGCAGGTGCAGTTGCAGCCGCCGCAGGAGAGAGTGGAGGAGGAGCCACACCAGGAGCAGTAGGAGCAGCAGCAAGGGGCAGGTGCCACCGCAGTAGACGCTGGAGGAGGCGGAGCAGCAGCGACTGAGAGACCTGCCTGACCCGGCACCTGCACGCTTGGTCCATGGTCCCCTACCGTCCCCTCATGTTCCACCTGTCGAGTCCCTTGCCTCGTCCCCGAGGACTCGTCGCTCTCCCCTCAGTTGTGCTGTGTCTCCAGAGCCTCGTCGGTCTCGTTACCGTGCTGGCGGCCCGTTTCACCTTGTACTCCGCTCTCGTGTTCCACCTCCTCCAGTCCTTCCACAGCCTCCTGAGTCGTCCCTTACTGTGTTTCCCGACCCACTGTCCCACTACCTCCGTGCCTCCCATCCTATCGTCTCCCGTGTTTTGTCCTTGTTGGTCACTCACCCGACTGCCCCCCCGCTGTCTGTCTCGGCTCTTGTTACCACTGTCGCTGGCTTTGCCTCTTCCCACCGCCTTGACTACGCCTCTCACCTGGTGAGCGGCACTACTCGTTCTCCGTCCACTGGGGGTGTTCCTGTTTTTCCCCTAGAGGCCCTGGAGGACAGGCAGTTCCAGCTTGGTATCCTGGCGGCCGCTGTTCCTCATCTCTGCGCCATGCTGCTTGCCCCTGAGGGGAATCCAGACACCCTTGACATACCGATCCCTCGCACTTACGCCGAGGAGGTCTCGGGACCGTGGGCTTCGTACTGGATAGCAGCTGAGGAGGCAGAGATGGCATCTTATAGGTCCACAGGCACCTACATCGACGCCGTCCCACCACCTGAGGCGAACGTAGTCAGTGGCATGTGGCTCCAGAAGGTGAAGCAGTCGCCTGGAGCACCACTGATGTTTAAGGCGCGCTATGTGGCGAGAGGATTCAGTCAGCGAGAGGGGGTAGACTTCTTCCAGACCTTCGCTCTCACCCCGAAGATGACAACTCTTTGGGTGTTGCTGCGTATTGTAGCACAGCGCGACTACGAGTTGCACTCCCTGGACTTTTCCACCGCGTTCCTTTAGGGGAGCCTGCACGAGCAGATCTGGTTGCGTCGTCCGCCTGGCTTCACTGCACTTCCCCTCCTGGGACCCAGACGCAAGTGCGTCGACCAGTCTACGGCCTGCGCCAGGCTCCCCGCGAGTGGCACGACACGCTACGTACGACTCTTGCAGCGCTTGACTTCTTTCCGTCGTTTGCCGACCCGTCGTTGTTCGTCCGCCGCTGCTCGACCCCGTTGTTTGTTCTGGTCTACGTTGACGACCTGGTCTTTGCCACTCCCGACCGACACGCACTGGCCTCCATGAAGGAGGAACTGCAGAGGAGACACACTTGCACTGACCTTGGTGGGCTGCAGTGCTACCCTGGCCTGCAGATCACTAGGGAGAGGGCAGCTCGCACCATTACGCTGACGTAGTCGCATATGGTCGAGCAGATCCTCACGCGGTTTCGCTTCCCGTTCTCCAAGGTACAGCTCACCCCTCTTGCTGTGGATCATGGGCTCACGGCTCCACCTTCAGACGAGCCAAATGAGTCCAGCGGTCCATATCCTGAGCTGGTGGGTTATCTCATGTACCTGATGACCTGTACTCACCCAGACCTAGCTTACCCTCTTAGCGTCCTTGCTTGCTTTGTTGCGCCTGGGAGACACCGACCTTCCCACTGGTACGCTGCTAAGAGGGTGGCGAAGTATGTGGCGAGTACATCAGGCATGGGACTTGTCCTTGGAGGGAAGCAGCCAGTTACAGTCACAGGTTTCTCGGAGTCGTCGTGGGCCGACGATGCTGAGCCGCTGCGGTCTACATAGGGTTACTGCTTCAGCCTTGGGACCGGAGTTGTTTTGTGGAGGTCGACTAGGGCGTCGTCCGTCTCCAGTTCCAGCTGTGAGGCAGAGGTGTACGATGCGGCCATGGCCGCCTAGGAGCTTCGCTGGCTGACTTTCCTCCTCACTGACCTTGGTGAGCGGCCTAGCTCTCCCCCAGTCTTGTTCGCTGACAACATGTCTGCTATCCTGTTGTGCGAGGAGCCCCAACTGGTTGGGAAGGCGAAGCACATCCAGCTTCGTTACTTCTTTCTGCGCGAGGTGCAGTAGCGTGGCCAGGCACTCGTGAGACGTGTGGTCTCTGAGGCCAACACAGCAGATATTTTCACCAAGGCGTTGCCGCCCTGTGACCACCAGCATTTCTGCACCCAGCTAGGCCTTGTGTCTACAGACCCTCACCTGCTTGCGTAGAGATGCTTTGTCTTGAACTCTTGCATCTCACTATCATTGCTATATCTCTGCTTGTGGACTGGCCTTGTGGCTCCTTGCTTCCGTAGAGATGCTTGTCTTGCTTGTTTTGTACTCTTGCATCTCCTATATCTGCTATATACTTGCATGTGGACTGGCCTTGTGGCACCTTCATGCCAATCATTGTTTCACCCAGGATCGAAGCAGGGCGGGCGCTGCGGCTTGAGTGGCATTGGCTCCATGATGTCGTTGTTGCCACTCGTTGCGGCGAACTCCACGTGCCGGCGGACTTCGCGAGGCCCTTGTGTGCCTGTTGCAGCCCTGTTCCTCTCCATGCCAGGCATTGAGTGAGCTGCGCCATCACTAGCTACGCCTGAGCGTTGTCCCATGCTGTCGTTCTGTGTCGGTGTGCCTGATGAGATGACGATCGGCTCCTCCGATTGTGCAGGTGGATTTGCAAGTGCATGTGTTGGCGTTGGTGCATTCACCGTCGATTGCTGGCGAGCGGAGTCGCGTTCCGCCGTGAGTGTCACAATTTCGAGCGCCGAATCTTCGAGTTGGCACACGAGACGGTCGAGCTGCTCCTGCGTTAGTGTCGCGAGATTAATGTCGGCCATGGCGGGGGTGTCGGGCAAGCTCAGCGAGAGCCTCTGTCGTGGCCGTGCGTGCTTACGAGAGAGCACTTCGAGCGGCGGTGCTTGTTCGCTGAGAGACGTCTACCCCCCCCAAAAAATGAGATAGTGGGGAAGCGAAGGTGTGGGTGCGGTCCGAGAGGAGATCGTAGGCTCTTAATACCAAGTGTTACGAGTGCAATTGAGCGAGCGAGCGAGAATTGCACTATCGAAGCAAAACAATACAATGAGCGAAAGCATGCGCGGAGAATATATAGCGAACTAGAGTGGTAACGGTAACGCGAGGAATTGGGGTGCGCTACGGGCCTAGCGCCGAGGTTGGGATATGTCGAGGCGGAGGTCCGGATCGCGGGTTACCAACCGAACCGTGAGGTTGGGTCGCATCGTGAATAGTGGCGGGAGTCGTAGTCGAGGCGAGTGTCGCGAGCGGGTAACGTTTCACTGTTTGGGTGCCGATGGCGGGAATGGTCTTGTACGCGGTAAGCAGGGGCGCGAAGTAAGGAAAAGGAATTTTCCTTAGAGTAATCCTGTTTGAGGTGGCAAAGTCTAGGGGTTGGTTTGGCAATTGACTGTGCGACGCCTCCCATTTTTGCCTCTGAAGCAATTGCAAAACCATTTTGATGGTACATGAGACTGGCAAGATGCTCGAACATTTTGCTGGTGTTCTAGCTTTGGCACCGAACCAATTTCAGTGCCTAGATGGTTCGGACACAAACTGCGATTTATGTTTCCTTCGCTCCCCTCGTCACAACGCTCGTCATTCTATACACCTCGCCAACCAATCCTAACCAAAGTGAAGTCATCAACTGCAAAACAAATGATCTACGTGAGACCCTGGTTTTAAAAAATCACATAAGATATTCAATCAAACATTTAATTCAGGGGGGCAATAGCATATAGCTTCATGCCCTTCTTGGAACAATCCTTCCCCACAGTGCTTATCATGTAAGAAGCAGAAGTACCAAGTGCGTAGGACTTGTAACCCTTGCTCGAAGGCTTCACAAGCATTTTCGAGACGGACTTCTTATCGCATGCATCCATCGCTATCTGAGTAGGGACCAAAGCCAGGCTGTGCTTGCGAGATAAGCCGAAGCGGCTAGCAGTGCTCCACTTGAAGACTGCAGAAATGGGCGAGAAACCAAATGCATACACATGGGCCAAGAGAAATCCAGAACTGCACTCATATTATGCAGCAAAACAGGTGCGCATTGTTCCATGGCATGGGAGAGGGTGACCTAAGCCTTTGTTTACCCTCTCATGTGAAAGTGATGAATCCAGGGCATGGGTAATCTGCAGTGTAATGTATCATATATGCGGAATGACGGCCTTATTTGCGATAAGTTATCGGGTGCTCTCCCACGTCGTACCACGAATCAACTCCCACATGATCCCAGTTATAACGCGGCGTACCTAAGATATCCTCAGGTCTGGGTGAGGGCGATGTCGGCATTTTCCAATCTTTGACGCCGGGCCAGCCCTTCTTGCCGCCAACAATGATCGTCGTGGCATGCTGATTGGGACAAGAGGCATTTATTCAGTCGTTTTAGACAAGGACTGCTTGCCCACTGCTGTGGCCCCTAATTGGGCTGTACTCACTATAGAGTACCCCACTGCAGGCTAGACAATTATAACATTCTGACACACCCCCATAGCCAAAGTGGGGTGTAATCAGCACAACAAGCAAGCATAGTAATAGTTCACAATTATAAGCAAAGCTAGTGGTAGTCACAGCGGGCAAGTGAGGAGGAGGAGGGACTGTGAGAAGAGAGAAGATGAGAGACGGCGGCTGAAGCTGCAGACACACGGGCAACAGGAGCTGCTGGCACAGTGGCTACCGGGACAGTGCGCCCCGGACTACTGGAGTAACTGGCTCACGGGCTACGAGGAGCTACAGGAGCAACGGACCCTCGGGCGACAGGCGCAGCAGACTCTCTGGGCTACCAGGACAGTGCGCCCCGGACTACAGGTGCTGCGGACGACAAGACAGCAGCCCCCGCTCAACCTCCTCCAACTGTCCCACACACCCCCCACACACCCACTGCTTCACTCCTAACTCCACTTGCACGTCACCCCCCTAGTACCACTCCTTCGGCTCCCACACACCCACCCCCCTCAGCGGCAGCTGCAGCACTGGGAGACGGAGGAGGAGGAGGAGTAGGGGACGACGCACAGAAACCGCACCCCCATACCCCCCACCCCCAAACCCTAATTCAGGAGAACGGGCAGCAGCAGGGGTGGGGCGCCGTCAGAAGCACGGGGGACAGCGGGCAGCGCAGGGGCAGAGAAAACAGGGCGCCCACGGGCCTGGCGCAGCCCGTACGAACCGCGTGCGGGCGGCCCGAGGCGCGCCCTGGCCTGACGTAGTCCGTACGGGCCGCGCGCGGGCCTGGCGCTGCCCGTACGGGCCGCGCGCGGGCCTGGCGCAGCCCGTACGGGCCGCGCGCGGGCCTGGCGCAGCCCGTACGGGCCGCGCGCAGGCTGTACGGGCCGCGCGCGGGCCCTACGCAGGTCGCGCAGGCCGCGATGGGCGACGGGGGGCGACGCGCGGGTCCCCGTCGCCCGTCGCAGCGCCTCCCGGGAGCGACGCGCGGAGTGACGGGGCAGAAAGCCGCCGCGCGCCTCGGGGCGCACGGCGGGCAGAAAACCGCCGCGCACCTCGGGGCGCACGGCGGGCAGAAAACCGCCGCGCGCCTCGGGGCGCACGGCGGGCAGAAAACCGCCGCACGCTCCGAGCGCGCGGCGGGATGAAAAATCCGTCGCACGCCACGGGGCGTGCAACACACAGAGTAGCAGTAGCAGTGGAAGCAGTGAGGTGGTGGGCCCCACCCACAGGATCGACCCAAGGGGATCGACCTGCTCTGATAGCATGTCAGAACTAGCAGTAGAAAGTAAGAATGAAGAAAGGAGGAGGTTCACTAGCAAGCAGTTGGATACATATAGCAAACCCTAATTGGGCTGTACTCACTATAGAGTACCCCACTGCAGGCTAGACAATTATAACATTCTGACAAATCATGTGTGGTGTTGGCTGAAAATCATGTGTGGTGTTGGCTGAAAATCATGTGTGGTGTTGGCTGAAAATCATGTGTGGTGTTGGCTGAAGATCATGTGTGGTGTTGGCTGAAAATCATGTGTGGTGTTGGCTGAAAATCATGTGTGGTGTTGGCTGAAAATCATGTGTGGTGTTGGCTGAAAATCATGTGTGGTGTTGGCTGAAAATCATGTGTGGTGTTGGCTGAAAATCATGTGTGGTGTTGGCTGAAAATCATGTGTGGTGTTGCCTGAAAATCATGTGTGGTGTTGGCTGAAAATCATGTGTGGTGTTGCCTGAAAATCATGTGTGGTGTTGGCTGAAAATCATGTGTGGTGTTGGCTGAAAATCATGTGTGGTGTTGGCTGAAAATCATGTGTGGTGTTGGCTGAAAATCATGTGTGGTGTTGGCTGAAAATCATGTGTGGTGTTGGCTGAAGATCATGTGTGGTGTTGGCTGAAAATCATGTGTGGTGTTGGCTGAAAATCATGTGTGGTGTTGGCTGAAATCATGTGTGGTGTTGGCTGAAAATCATGTGTGGTGTTGGCTGAAAATCATGTGTGGTATTGGCTGAAGATCATGTGTGGTGTTGGCTGAAAATCATGTGTGGTGTTGGCTGAAAATCATGTGTGGTGTTGGCTGAAAATCATGTGTGGTGTTGGCTGAAAATCATGTGTGGTGTTGGCTGAAAATCATGTGTGGTGTTGGCTGAAAATCATGTGTGGTGTTGGCTGAAGATCATGTGTGGTGTTGGCTGAAAATCATGTGTGGTGTTGGCTGAAAATCATGTGTGGTGTTGGCTGAAAATCATGTGTGGTGTTGGCTGAAAATCATGTGTGGTGTTGGCTGAAATCATGTGTGGTGTTGGCTGAAAATCATGTGTGGTGTTGGCTGAAAATCATGTGTGGTGTTGGCTGAAAATCATGTGTGGTGTTGCCTGAAAATCATGTGTGGTGTTGGCTGACGATCATGTGTGGTGTTGGCTGAAAATGAGTCTCCATATTTCTTTGCTTATGCTGGTGGCGGTGGACAGATGGTTAGTTGTCGTGCTGATGTTCTTTGTTTATCATGGTGTGTAGTTGTCATGGAGATGGGCGTGAGCTAGCATGCTGCTGAGATTTATTTCCTGTATCATTCAGCTTGCACAGCTGCTATGGTGGTAGGCTGGTAGCTCTGGCTATTTTCCAATGAAATTGATGTTACCGTATTTATCCGGGGTAGACCCGAGGTCTAGTCCTAGCTCGGAAAACAAAGGGGGGGTGGGGCTATTGAAGCCGCAGTGCAAGCATCGGCCAGCGGTTGGGAGATCTGGCAGCAGCACCCACCCGGCACTCTCATTTCTACCGTATCAACCCAGCACGCAACTATCAATGTTACCGTATTTTCGCTTCTCACGTTTTGAAGCCTGGCCTGCGAAAGGTGATTCTCCTTCCACATCTGCCACTCCACACCCCCGCACACACTCACTAGCCGCCCTGCCACGCACCCTTTCCAAGGCCACTGCTGGCTTCTCCTCTCATGTCATTGCCCAGTGTCTGGTGCCTGTCCCACTCCCTCCTCCCCTCACACCTCCCGCTTCCCCTGCCCCTACGTCCGCCATTTTCCCCAACTCCCCCGCCCCTCCACTTCCATCTCCCCCGCCCCCTCCACTTCCATCTCCCCCTCCCCTCCACTTCCATCTCCCCTTCCCATGTATCCAACACCTTCCCCCTCACCCCCCCCCCCCCCCCCCCCCCCCCCCCCCCCCCCCCCCCCCCTCACCCCTCCCCCTCCACCTCCCACACCACTCTCCCTGTGCGGCCTGTATTCAGGCCACTTAAACTCCTCTCCGTCCGCCTGCTCCACATTCCGCCTAGGTTCCTTCCTCCACATCATGCCTCCCCCTGCGGCTCTTTCTACGCCACCTGCTCCACCCCATTAACCGACCCCCCACCACCACCACCACATCAAGCAAGCACTGCTGGCTTCCTCACGCTCCCTCCCCCTCTCAAGTCTTTCCCCTGTCCAACCCCCCTCCACCTGTCCCTCCTCCTGTCCCTCCTCCTCCACCACCCCTACAGTGCGGTGCTGGTTACATCCAAATGCTGGTGGGTGCGTGCCTGCCTGCTGCTGCTGCTGCTGCTGCTGCTGGGCTGGGATCCGCAGCCTCTCAGGCCTCTTCCAGAGCCGTGCGAGTGGCCTGCGAGTGGCATTGAGTTGAGACCAATGTGACGATGCCATGTGTGACTCTCCTCCTTACAAACACCTGTGCTGGGACTGCCAGTGTGACTGAAGCGTAAGTGACTATGACATGTGTGACTATGAAACGTGTGCCTGTGATGACATGTGTGGCTTGGCTAGGCTACGAGATGCGTGATGAAATCGCCTCTTTTTCAGTCCCACTCGCAGCCCCTAAACCTGGATTGGACTCTTTCCCCTGAAATGAATGCCCACTGCTAGCCCTCCGCTTGTAGGTGGTGACTCACATCTTGCACTTCGCCCGCTTCTCCACCCTCCGTCCCCTCCTCACCATCTCCCCCTCTCTCCCCACCTACCTGGAACCTTTGCTTTTGGAGTGCCAGTTACCAGCCCACCTCCTGCGGACCAAGACACATCTTCCTGTTGGAACCTGTGAGAAGCCAGTTACCAGCCCTCCTCTCCTCTCCTCTTGCTGCTGCTGCTGCTCGCACCCTTCCCCCTTCTCCCCACTCCTATCCCCTCTATGTGGATTTCCTTCCTTTGAATCGCCGATTACTAGCGCTCCTCTCACGCGCCAAGACTCACATCTTCCAGTTCCACGGGCTGATGAAGCTGCTACTGCCCCACCCTCTCTCCGCACCCCCTCCTTCCCCAGCTACCTGGACTCTCGTCCTCTGGAGCACCCATTGGCAGCCCTCCTGGAGCATGCCAAGACTCTGTGAATAGTGTGTGTGTGTGTGGCTGGGGTGGTGGGTGTGGCTGGGGTGGTGGGTGTGGCTGGGGTGGTGGGTGTTAGTGGGGTGGTGGGTGTTAGTGGGGTGGTGGGTGTTAGTGGGGTGGTGGGTGTTAGTGGGGTGGTGGGTGTTAGTGGGGTGGTGGGTGTTAGTGGGGTGGTGGGTGTGGCTGGGGTGGTGGGTGGGGCTGGGGTGGTGGGTGCAGCAGTTGTTCTTCTCCTCACGTTTCTCACTCTCCCTTTCAGGCGTCTCAACAACTGCTGTTGCAGGAGCTGCTGCTCGCTGTGAGTGTTGGAAGGGCGTTTAGGTGCGCTGCGAAACACTCACTGTGGGCTGCTGGGGAGAAGGAGGGGGAGGGAGGGATGAGGCAAAGTGGGCAGAGCAACTCAGTAAGCAATTACACTCCCGCCTCTACCCACCACTACCCACCTCCACCCACCTCTCCCAACCCAACTTATACTCACCTCTACCCACCCTCAACTCCCCTATCATCCTCTACCGCCCTCTACCCACCTTCTAATCGTCCCCTCCCCAGGTACCGAACCCACACTGCTATCAAGGGGGTATTCCTGTCAATAAGCTTTCCCACGCTGTGATGCAGGGCGCAGCAGACGGAGCAAACGGGCGAGGAGAAGGAGGGTGAGGGGAAGGGGATTGAAGCGGAGAGGAAGGAGGGCGAGGAGGGGAGGGAGGGAGAAAGAGCTAGCTTGTCATCTTAGTAAAAAGGTGTGTTTCCCCTCTCTTTCCCCATTTCGTCCTCTTTCCCCTCCCTCCCCTCTCCCCTCCCCGTCTTCTCAGCACCATCATGCACGGCATAGCAACACCTTACATCTCCCTACTCACATCCCTCTCCCCGTCCCCATTGCCTCTCCCGCTTCCCCCATCCGCCCTTCCCCTCTCAGCATGATGCATGGCAGGGTGCAGCACAGGGGGCAGAGGAGGCGGCGGCGGAGGTGCAGGCGCAACTCGCCACCTTTCCCATTCAGTTAGGGGGTATGCTGGGCATGGGGTGTGCTGGGCATGGGGTGTGCTGGGCATGGGGTGTGCTGGGCATGGGGTGTGCTGAGCTTGGGGTGTGCTGAGCTTGGGGTGTGCTGAGCTTGGGGTGGGCATGGGGTATGCTGGGCATGGGAACAAGTTTGCAGTATATGAGAACGAGAGAAGTCATTGTACATACTTAGATGTGACTTGAATGTGCCTTGAATGTGAATGTGACCTGAATGTGACTTAAATGTGACCTGTATGTGACTTGAATGTGACTTGCATGTGACTTGCATGTGACTTGCGTGTGACTTGCGTGTGACTTGCATGTGACTTGCATGTGACTTGCATGTGACTTGCATGTGACTTGCATGTGACTTGCATGTGACTTGCATGTGACTTGCATGTGACTTGCATGTAAATGGTACATCACTCGCCTTGTGTGTCCCCCCCTTAATCTCCACTCTCCTCGCTTCTCTCCTCTTCTCTGCTGTTCTCCCTCCTTGTTCCCCGTCCACTTGTCGCTTCCCCGTTGTCCGCTCAAGCCAAACCATCCCTGAACCCCTCTTATTCGATGCTGCACGAACTACCCGTGAACAGCGAGGGCAAGACCTTGCAAGTCATCCCCTGCTCTGCTCTGCTCTGCCCTGCTCTGCTCTGCCCTGCTCTGTTGAATGCTGGAACTCTCCATCTCCTCCTTCCCCCGTCAAGGTGCATGTGTGTTGTGAGTGATGTGTGATGTGAGTCATGTGCGTTGTGAGTCATGTGTGTTGTGAGTCATGTGTGATGTGAGTCATGTGTGTTGTGAGTCATGGGTGTTGTGAGTCATGTGTGTTGTGAGTCATGTGTGTTGTGAGTCATGGGTGTTGTGAGTCATGTGTGCGTGAACAGCGAGGGCAAGACCTTGCAAGTCATCCCCTGCTCTGCTCTGCTCTGCCCTGCTCTGCTCTGCCCTGCTCTGTTGAATGCTGGAACTCTCCATCTCCTCCTTCCCCCGTCAAGGTGCATGTGTGTTGTGAGTGATGTGTGATGTGAGTCATGTGCGTTGTGAGTCATGTGTGTTGTGAGTCATGTGTGATGTGAGTCATGTGTGTTGTGAGTCATGGGTGTTGTGAGTCATGTGTGTTGTGAGTCATGTGTGTTGTGAGTCATGGGTGTTGTGAGTCATGTGTGTTGTGAGTCATGTGTGTTGTGAGTCATGTGTGATGTGATTCATGTGTGTTGTGAGTCATGTGTGTTGTGAGTCATGTGTGTTGTGAGTCATGTGTGTTGTGAGTCATGTGTGGTGTGAGTCATGTGTGTTGTGAGTCATGTGTGTTGTGAGTCATGTGTGTTGTGAGTCATGTGTGTTGTGAGTCATGTGTGATGTGAGTCATGTGTGTTGTGACTCATGTGTGTTGTGAGTCATGTGTGGTGTGAGTCATGTGTGTTGTGAGTCATGTGTGGTGTGAGTCATGTGTGTTGTGAGTCATGTGTGTTGTGAGTCATGTGTGATGTGAGTCATGTGTGTTGTGAGTCATGTGTGTTGTGAGTCATGTGTGATGTGAGTCATGTGTGTTGTGAGTCATGTGTGTTGTGAGTCATGTGTGTTGTGAGTCATGTGTGGTGTGAGTCATGTGTGTTGTGAGTCATGTGTGTTGTGAGTCATGTGTGGTGTGAGTCATGTGTGTTGTGAGTCATGTGTGTTGTGAGTCATGTGTGTTGTGAGTCATGTGTGGTGTGAGTCATGTGTGTTGTGAGTCATGTGTGATGTGTTGTGAGTCATGTGTTGCTGTGCAGAGCGGTACCTTGTGTAGAGTGAAGCACATGGGGGATCCAGCAGCATGTGTGAGAAGCATGTTGTCGTCACCACCCCTTCATTACTGCACGTACTCTGCACATGCACCACGGCTGTGCCCCGTGTTGCCACCAACCACCTGTTCTTTGCACCATCCACACACAACACACATCAACTGCCAACCGCCCCCCCCACCCTCCCCCTCTATTCCCCCCCTCCCCCCCTCTTTTTTTTTTTTTTTTTTTTTTTTTTTTTTTTTTTTTTTTTTTTAATGCTGCGACACCAAAGTCTTTGCTGCTTTGAATTCTGTCTGACTGCAACCTGTCAGCGCATGAAGAAGATTCTCAAAACAGCAGGAGTAGGGGAGGAGCACGGTGAGCAAGTTGCATAGCGAGGTGACTGTAATGAACGGCACACTGCACCTCTCACGGCCTCCACGGAGGCCTTGCTGCTGTTGTTGTTGCCTTATTTGCCCTAATAGGATGCCTTCCCCTGCATTCCGCACTGCCATTCCTCCTCTCCTGCTGCTGCCTTGTGCTGCTGCTTGCTCTGACCACAGGACGGGTTACCACAGCAGTCTCGGCCGTCCCTGAGCCCGCCACCGCAGCAGGTGCAGTCTTGGCTGACCGTGGCTTGGGAATGAGGGACGGCGGCAGGCATGCACTTGCTGCTGCCGGCCTCGTCCCATGCTTCACAGCACCTCCTGCACTGCCCTTGCTTGGCTTGGGGATGCGGGAAGGCAGCTCCCTCAGCCTGTCTGCTGCCATTCTCGAAGCTGAGCCCTTGCCTGCAATCGACCGAGCTGTGCTTGCAGCGGGACCCACTGCACCACCCACCACTGCACCACCCACCACTGCTGCAGTTTCAGCCGATTTCTTGGTCCCACAGTTTCTGCCGTTTTTTAAGGCGTTGAAAACACCACTCAGCACTTCTTTGGTGACTTGAGCCCACGCCATGGTAAAACCAAAACTGCTGCTGTGATTGTCACCGCTGCAAATTCCGATTTTGGAGATGCTCTCTTTCTTGGACACGCCACCGTCGCTGCAGCTGCTGCTGGAATCCTCTGCCGCCTCAAGCGGAGCCTCTGCAGTCTCCGTCAGGCCCTCAGAGGCACCAGAAACTTCTGGTGAGGCTTCAAGAGCGTACGTTACAGCTTCACAAGACGTCTCTTCCGAAATGTCCTCAGCACCAGCAGAATGATCTTGTGAGGCTTCAGAGTAGTAATCTGCAGCCTCATAAGACGTCTCTGCCGTCACAGAGGAGCCTTCTGGAGCCTCATAAGACTCCTCTGCAGCAGAAGAGGAGTCCCACGAGGCGTGGTTCCACGTGTCCTCTTCCTCCGCAGCCAGATGCAGAGGTGTGGAGGTCGGGACTTGAAGCACTGATTGCATGAGTGCAATCCTGTTCCTGAAGGAGGCTGGCGCTTCATAGAAGGTAGGATAACCAGCCGAATAGTCAGCCATAGTTGATTCGAAGTTGGAACGGTAAACGAGAAGCTACAGGCCTTGACAGTGGAGCTTAACGGTTGAGAATTCTGGTAACAATAACGAGGGTAGGCTTAAGGGTGCTGGAAATCTGAGAAGTATGCTCTGAAAATGACTAGGTTGTGGTAATGCGAATTTGAAGACGAGGCAAGAGGCAAGGCAGAGGGAGCGTTGTGGGTAGGAGCAGTCGAGGGGACGAAATGGGAGGAACGAGAGCCTCCTGGAAGTGCTGCCGAACCGGCAGGCTCCGGGAATTCCTGAGCTCTGTCCTGGCATGCTGCCCGGGTCAAAATAATCAAGTAGGGCATTCTTTGAAACGAATTGGCTGGCTAATCGATTCTCATGGGGGTTCGGGCAAGAGCGGCGCGAAAGTTTTGGGTTCCGCTGCCCTCTTTGAGCTAGGAATTTGTGTCTCGGAAATATACCGAGCCTTCTTGCGAGAGATCCGGCGCCTCGTGGTGATGTGAACGCAACCACGCTCCCGAGCTTCATGTTCGCCCGAGCAAAATAAAATCTGGGCAGAAACCTACTCTAGGTTTGGCAACGCCTGGCAGACAAGCGAGGGCGTATGATCACTGCCCGAGGAGTTGTCTAGGGTCGTGGTATGGTAGTGGCAAAACGAACAGCCAAGCAAACGCTCCGTGAATTTAGCGGTGGTGGCTAGGAGATTATCGAGGGGACATAGCGTCGAAGTTCCAAGATTTGGAACCTAAACTCGTTACAGAGGTTCTCGTGACTTCTATTACGATGTAAATGTCAAACATTTTCCATGTTATGGTGCAAATCGTTTCAGAGGACCCTTTCACTGGATCCTTGCGCTTACATAAGGGTGTTGGATATGAGATAGTGTTTCCATGGGGGCACCCTCTATTCAGTCCGAACAGCCCCAGTAGTGTAGATCACAAATGTCAAACCACCCACAGTCTCCGCTTCGTCTCAAACCGACTCTGAACATCACGTAAGTGTTCTCGTTTATTAAGAAGAGGAGATTACGCTGTAAACGTCACTCAAAGATCGAAGGAGGTGGTTTCCTTGCAAATCTCAAGAGGACCTGATTTTGAGGGTAAAACTGACAGCACTTCCATTTCTCGGGTCTAGCTCCATCCTGAATTCGATGGCTCCCAACCTTTTTCCTGGACTCAGGTCACGCATTTCGTCATCCTGCGAGCGACCTCCTCATATCCTCACCCCACAACTCACCAGCAGTTTCGCACGTTTTTAGCTACGTGGTGATTAGCATAGCGCGATCGACGGCGCAGTTTGCGCCATTCTGCCCCGAACATCGCAGGCACTCGTTTTGCTTTTCGTCTTACTTGTTTTTGTTTTCGTCGCTGTTGCGGTAACTGCTTCGTTAGCATGTCGCACAGTCCGAGCCATCTCATGCCCACAGGTCCGCCACCAGCAACGGAAGCGACCAGCCCGCAAACTCGAGAATAGCTTCCTCAGGAATCCCGCGCTTATTCGGGTTGCAGTTTCGTTCGCTTCGCGCTCCTCGTGCATCAATCTCGCCGCGTGCTTCCGCGCATCAATCCATCCAAGTCGTCTCCGTTATCGAGTATTCGTTCCACGTAGCACAGCCACGTGACACGCGCAGTGGGTCTCGCTCGGATATGAGTGCGTTTAAAGGATGATCCGAACGCCTTCCGTCACTCCGTGTGTTGCGCGCACGCGGCATGGCTGAGGGATCGGTGCATGGGGTGGGCGATGAGGGTCGTCGATCGTGAGAGGCGATGAGCAGCTGACGGCGCGCTGAGGGGCTGCCACGTGGGGTTCAGCAGGGCGCTGGACGACGCGAGTGAGTCGTGCGTGGCGCGTTGAGCGTGCCAGCTCTGATCCTCTCAGGGCGTTCCTTTCTTGAATCACATTTGTATCAATTGGTGCTGGATAATGCGATCGCATGGTGAGTGGACTGTGCGAGGTGGGTTTATGACATGAACTTCGTGTGCGAGCGTGGTGCTGGAAGCCTTGACCCAGTAGCGACTCTCATTCGCCACTCATATTCTCCACACCTGCTGAGCACCCACGTGTGCGTGTAGGTGCAGCCACGTGTGCGTGTAGGTGCACCCACGTGTGCGTGTGGGTGCAGCCACGTGTGCGTGTAGGTGCAGCCACGTGTGCAGGTAGGTGCAGCCACGTGTGCGTGTAGGTGCAGCCACGTGTGCGCCCGCACTCACTAACACACATTTGCCACATTTGTCATTCATTGTGTTTCATTGTCTCGAATTTTCTCACATTGTTACATGGTGCCATCCCATCGTTTCACATGCTTACTGCAGTGCCTGAGTTACGTGTTGGCCTTTCTTTCTGCCTACCACAGCCTGACGGCATGCGTGCCTGCCATGCCCCATCCCATGCACGTCCCCACCAGCATCCTCACCATTCGCTTCCTCCCACCACCCAACCATCCAGCCCTGCATCCGTTCAGCTGCTCCCTTCTATATTCTTCATCACTACCCCTTCTTCCCCACTTTCCGCCTCTCCTCCCCCTTCCCTCTCTTCCGTTTCCACTCCTTCCCCTCTACACACAGCAAGATGAAATGCACTGACGTGTGGTGCAAGGCCACTCAAGCCACGCCCCTGCTCGTCCCCTCCACTCTCCCCGCTCTGCCTGCCACCTCATAATATCCGCAAAGCACCTCACCTGCATTCATATCGACAGCATCACCCTCGCTCACCCGCTGCTGGAGCAAGGTGAGCAGGGATGGAGGAACGTTTCTTGGGGATTAGCTGGGGGGAGCATGGGGAGTTGTGAGGGCGGGAATCAGTCGGGGGAAGCATGGGGAGTTGGGGGGATGGGGATCAGTTGGGTGGGGGAGCAGTTGGGAGCGTTCCTTTCTTCCCTCCCTCCCTTCCTTCACTTCCTCATGTTCCCTCCCTTCCCTCCTCTTCCCTCCTTTCCCTTCTCTTCCATCCCCTTCCTTCCTCTTCCCTCCCCTTACCTCCATTTCCCTCCCTTTCCCTTCTCTTCCCACCCCTTCCCTCCTCCTCCCTCCCTTTCAACCACTCCTCACCTGCTGACATCCCCCCTTGTCCCCTTCTCGGTCCTTCCGCCTCTCCTTCTCCTCTCCCTCCCTACCTCCTCCCCCAGTGGCGGACAGGTCATTGAGGGCCATCGTCTCGCTGCCCAGTAAGATGGCGCCAGCTGGCGTGCATGTGGATGAGGTGGACAGGCTGTTGGGGCGGGCATGGGGGGCTGGGATGGGGTGCGCACAGGGGCGCATGAGAGGGATGGGGTGCGCACAGGGGCGCATGAGAGGGATGGAGTGCGCACAGGGGCACATGAGAGGGATGGGGTGCGCACAGGGGCACACACCCTTGCACTGCACACACCATTGCACTGCACACACCATTGCACTGCACACACCATTGCACTGCACACACCATTGCACTGCACACACCATTGCACTGCACGCACCCTGCATGCACCACCCCTGTTTCCCGTTGTGCCATCAACGACCTCTTTGCATCTTCCACACACAACTCACATCAACTCTGCCAACCCCAACCTCCCTCTCCCTTCTTACTTCCGCCCTTTCTATAAAGCTATGGTTTCCTTCCTTTCCCTTACCTGCCCTCCTGTACCCTCACCTCACCTGGCCTCACCTGCCCTCCTGTACCCTCACCTCACCTGGCCTCACCTGCCCTCCTGTACCCTCACCTCACCTGGCCTCACCTGCCTCCTGTACCCTCACCTCACCTGGCCTCACCTGCCCTCCTGTACCCTCACCTCACCTGGCCTCACCTGCCCTCCTGTACCCTCACCTCACCTGGCCTCACCTGCCCTCCTGTACCCTCACCTCACCTGCCTCACCTGCCCTCCTGTACCCTCACCTCACCTGGCCTCACCTGCCCTCCTGTACCCTCACCTCACCTGGCCTCACCTGCCCTCCTGTACCCTCACCTCACCTGGCCTCACCTGCCCTCCTGTACCCTCACCTCACCTGGCCTCACCTGCCCTCCTGTACCCTCACCTCACCTGGCCTCACCTGCCCTCCTGTACCCTCACCTCACCTGGCCTCACCTGCCCTCCTGTACCCTCACCTCACCTGGCCTCACCTGCCCTCCTGTACCCTCACCTCACCTGGCCTCACCTGCCCTCCTGTACCCTCACCTCACCTGGCCTCACCTGCCCTCCTGTACCCTCACCTCACCTGGCCTCACCTGCCCTCCTGTACCCTCACCTCACCTGGCCTCACCTGCCCTCCTGTACCCTCACCTCACCTGGCCTCACCTGCCCTCCTGTACCCTCACCTCACCTGGCCTCACCTGCCCTCCTGTACCCTCACCTCACCTGGCCTCACCTGCCCTCCTGTACCCTCACCTCACCTGGCCTCACCTGCCCTCCTGTACCCTCACCTCACCTGGCCTCACCTGCCCTCCTGTACCCTCACCTCACCTGGCCTCACCTGCCCTCCTGTACCCTCACCTCACCTGGCCTCACCTGCCCTCCTGTACCCTCACCTCACCTGGCCTCACCTGCCCTCCTGTACCCTCACCTCACCTGGCCTCACCTGCCCTCCTGTACCCTCACCTCACCTGGCCTCACCTGCCCTCCTGTACCCTCACCTCACCTGGCCTCACCTGCCCTCCTGTACCCTCACCTCACCTGGCCTCACCTGCCCTCCTGTACCCTCACCTCACCTGGCCTCACCTGCCCTCCTGTACCCTCACCTCACCTGGCCTCACCTGCCCTCCTGTACCCTCACCTCACCTGGCCTCACCTGCCCTCCTGTACCCTCACCTCACCTGGCCTCACCTGCCCTCCTGTACCCTCACCTCACCTGGCCTCACCTGCCCTCCTGTACCCTCACCTCACCTGGCCTCACCTGCCCTCCTGTACCCTCACCTCACCTGGCCTCACCTGCCCTCCTGTACCCTCACCTCACCTGGCCTCACCTGCCCTCCTGTACCCTCACCTCACCTGGCCTCACCTGCCCTCCTGTACCCTCACCTCACCTGGCCCTCACCTGCCCTCCTGTACCCTCACCTCACCTGGCCTCACCTGCCCTCCTGTACCCTCACCTCACCTGGCCTCACCTGCCCTCCTGTACCCTCACCTCACCTGGCCTCACCTGCCCTCCTGTACCCTCACCTCACCTGGCCTCACCTGCCCTCCTGTACCCTCACCTCACCTGGCCTCACCTGCCCTCCTGTACCCTCACCTCACCTGGCCTCACCTGCCCTCCTGTACCCTCACCTCACCTGGCCTCACCTGCCCTCCTGTACCCTCACCTCACCTGGCCTCACCTGCCCTCCTGTACCCTCACCTCACCTGGCCTCACCTGCCCTCCTGTACCCTCACCTCACCTGGCCTCACCTGCCCTCCTGTACCCTCACCTCACCTGGCCTCACCTGCCCTCCTGTACCCTCACCTCACCTGGCCTCACCTGCCCTCCTGTACCCTCACCTCACCTGGCCTCACCTGCCCTCCTGTACCCTCACCTCACCTGGCCTCACCTGCCCTCCTGTACCCTCACCTCACCTGGCCTCACCTGCCCTCCTGTACCCTCACCTCACCTGGCCTCACCTGCCCTCCTGTACCCTCACCTCACCTGGCCTCACCTGCCCTCCTGTACCCTCACCTCACCTGGCCTCACCTGCCCTCCTGTACCCTCACCTCACCTGGCCTCACCTGCCCTCCTGTACCCTCACCTCACCTGGCCTCACCTGCCCTCCTGTACCCTCACCTCACCTGGCCTCACCTGCCCTCCTGTACCCTCACCTCACCTGGCCTCACCTGCCCTCCTGTACCCTCACCTCACCTGGCCTCACCTGCCCTCCTGTACCCTCACCTCACCTGGCCTCACCTGCCCTCCTGTACCCTCACCTCACCTGGCCTCACCTGCCCTCCTGTACCCTCACCTCACCTGGCCTCACCTGCCCTCCTGTACCCTCACCTCACCTGGCCTCACCTGCCCTCCCTGTACCCTCACCTCACCTGGCCTCACCTGCCCTCCTGTACCCTCACCTCACCTGGCCTCACCTGCCCTCCTGTACCCTCACCTCACCTGGCCTCACCTGCCCTCCTGTACCCTCACCTCACCTGGCCTCACCTGCCCTCCTGTACCCTCACCTCACCTGGCCTCACCTGCCCTCCTGTACCCTCACCTCACCTGGCCTCACCTGCCCTCCTGTACCCTCACCTCACCTGGCCTCACCTGCCCTCCTGTACCCTCACCTCACCTGGCCTCACCTGCCCTCCTGTACCCTCACCTCACCTGGCCTCACCTGCCCTCCTGTACCCTCACCTCACCTGGCCTCACCTGCCCTCCTGTACCCTCACCTCACCTGGCCTCACCTGCCCTCCTGTACCCTCACCTCACCTGGCCTCACCTGCCCTCCTGTACCCTCACCTCACCTGGCCTCACCTGCCCTCCTGTACCTCACCTCACCTGGCCTCACCTGCCCTCCTGTACCCTCACCTCACCTGGCCTCACCTGCCCTCCTGGCCCTTACCCTCACCTCACCTGGCCTCACCTGCCCTCCTGTACCCTCACCTCACCTGGCCTCACCTGCCCTCCTGTACCCTCACCTCACCTGGCCTCACCTGCCCTCCTGTACCCTCACCTCACCTGGCCTCACCTGCCCTCCTGTACCCTCACCTCACCTGGCCTCACCTGCCCTCCTGTACCCTCACCTCACCTGGCCTCACCTGCCCTCCTGTACCCTCACCTCACCTGGCCTCACCTGCCCCTCCTGTACCCTCACCCTCACCTGGCCTCACCTGCCCTCCTGTACCCTCACCTCACCTGGCCTCACCTGCCCTCCTGTACCCTCACCTCACCTGGCCTCACCTGCCCTCCTGTACCCTCACCTCACCTGGCCTCACCTGCCCTCCTGTACCCTCACTCACCTGGCCTCACCTGCCCTCCTGTACCCTCACCTCACCTGGCCTCACCTGCCCTCCTGTACCCTCACCCTCACCTGGCCTCACCTGCCCTCCTGTACCCTCACCTCACCTGGCCTCACCTGCCCTCCTGTACCCTCACCTCACCTGGCCTCACCTGCCCTCCTGTACCCTCACCTCACCTGGCCTCACCTGCCCTCCTGTACCCTCACCTCACCTGGCCTCACCTGCCCCTCCTGTACCCTCACCTCACCTGGCCTCACCTGCCCTCCTGTACCCTCACCTCACCTGGCCTCACCTGCCCTCCTGTACCCTCACCTCACCTGGCCTCACCTGCCCTCCTGTACCCTCACCTCACCTGGCCTCACCTCCCTCCTGTACCCTCACCTCACCTGGCCTCACCTGCCCTCCTGTACCCTCACCTCACCTGGCCTCACCTGCCCTCCTGTACCCTCACCTCACCTGGCCTCACCTTGCCCTCCTGTACCCTCACCTCACCTGGCCTCACCTGCCCTCCTGTACCCTCACCTCACCTGGGCCTCAACCTGCCCTCCTTGTACCCTCACCTCACCTGGCCTCACCTGCCCTCCTGTACCCTCACCTCACCTGGCCTCACCTGCCCTCCTGTACCCTCACCTCACCTGGCCTCACCTGCCCTCCTGTACCCTCACCCTCACCTGGCCTCACCTGCCCTCCTGTACCCTCACCTCACCTGCCTCACCTGCCCTCCTGTACCCTCACCTCACCTGGCCTCACCTGCCCTCCTGTACCCTCACCTCACCTGGCCTCACCTGCCCTCCTGTACCCTCACCTCACCTGGCCTCACCTGCCCTCCTGTACCCTCACCTCACCTGGCCTCACCTGCCCTCCTGTACCCTCACCTCACCTGGCCTCACTTGCCCTCCTGTCAACCCTCACCTCACCTGGCCTCACCTGCCCTCCTGTACCCTCAACCTCACCTGGCCTCACCTGCCCTCCTGTACCCTCACCTCACCTGGCCTCACCTGCCCTCCTGTACCCTCACCTCACCTGGCCTCACCTGCCCTCCTGTACCCTCACCTCACCTGGCCTCACCTGCCTCCTGGTACCCTCACCTCACCTGGCCTCACCTGCCCTCCTGTCCCCTCACCTCCTCCTGCCTCACCTTGCCCTCCTGTACCCTCACCTCACCTGGCCTCACCTGCCTCCTGTCCCTTCACCTCACCTGGCCTCACCTGCCCTCCTGTACCCTCACCTCACCTGGCCCTCACCTGCCCTCCTGTACCCTCTCACCTCACCTGGCCTCAACCTGCCACTCCTGTACCCTCACCTCACCTGGCCTCACCTGCCCTCCTGTACCCTCACCTCACCTGGCCTCAACTGCCCTCACCTGTACCCTCACCTCACCTGGCCTCACCTGCCCTCCTGTACCCTCACCTCACCTGGCCTCACCTG
>CANJKZ010000080.1:0-105000 GCA_947471745.1 Closterium sp. Naga37s-1
AGGTGGATTCTGCTGCAACAGGTGCCAGAGCTATATCGATCCTTCTACTACTACCAAGTCCCGACCCTACGGGGTACCGACCTTACGGGGTACCGACCCTACCATGTCTGGCTGCAATTCTGGCATTGTATTTGCCGAGCACCTGAGTGCACAAGTGCCAGGTGAGTATAGCCATGCAACGCTGCAGAAGTGCCTGGGCACCCTTTCTTTTGTAGTTATGTTCTATCCCTTTTCTATTCGCACGCAACCCCCTACTGTTGTTCCCCATTTCCTTCGTCCCTTTTCTTCCACGCTACCACTCCCTTTCGATTTCTGCCTCCTCCCTCCTCCCTCCGCTTAAAAGCAGGCAACAAGGGGCAACATGAGGAGGGATCCTGCATAAGTTGTCTTGGCAGCTTGAGGATTCGTATGGCATTCCAAAATCCTCTGTAACGGCAATCATTCACACCAGAAGGTGATGCATGTATGTAATTATCCTGAAGTTCCTGTACGTAGTATGGCACTTCGCCCTCATCCGTCCAATGGGAATCCGGGAAACAATCTGAATCATGTGCAATTACATCGATACTAGGACAAATATTTCCGTAATCGATGACAAAGTGTAATTTGTTTTTCCAGAATATCATATATTACTTTTCATGATGACGCCTCATTTCATGGTAATCATGGATTGGTTTTGAATTTAATGCTCATGGATCATCCCTTAGTTGGAAACTCAGTAAAATTGGTAGGTTTTTTTTTTATATATATATTATTGTAATTGAGGAGCATACACCGACAGAGCAATGTATACCCACAAAGACAGTCGTAACTGAGCGTGAGGGACAGAGACGGGCTGCCCCAAGTGGGCTTCTAAGGGGGATGGTGGATCATGCGAGGGTTGGTCCAGATCACTTCGAAGGCCCTGACCCACGTCAGTTTCTTATCACTAGCCGACCTGATGCGGCTCAACAGCTTCTGCTCCTCGGCCATACATCCCTGCAATTTGTCATGTCCCACCTTCCTCCTCTTTCGACAACGACATCTCCCTTGCCTTGATGTACACCCTCACATGCTGGCCGGAAAGCGAAGATTATCCGCCTCAGCACTCCGGCGCGCCCTGAACTTCTTCTCCCGGAACACTGCATCGCACCTCTCCAACCACAGCTGATACAAAGTGATGGCAATCAGCGTCGCTTCTCGAATGCTGAGCTGGATCCTGCCTTTCGAAACAGAAGGTCCCCCAGGCATGACACCGTGCGCGTGGGTTAATCAAGCGGAGCGCCCGCCTGAGAGCAGTCACCACCACTTGGATTTGAGGGCAGGTGTAGAGACAATGCTCCAATGTTTCCTCCTCCGAGCAGTGCGGGCAGGAAGGGCTTGCTGCTGAGAAACGCCAGTCTTTCTCCGACTTGTAAATTGAAATTGTGTATCCCGCGTAAGCATGTCTCTTGGTCTACACGGCGTGACCAGAGACTCCCTAATGGCCGTTGCCTTTTTCCAGCACAACTGCCCGCGGCCAGCGTTCCGCCCACTTCAGCCTCCTGTGCGACTGCAGTCTCTCCCCCTTCTAGAACCCTTTCATTTTCCGCCAGCGAAATCACTTTCCCGTCCTCCAAAATGGGCACCAGCGGAATCCTTTGCGCCTCCTCCGGCAACGAGGCAGCCGAGCTCTCACTAGGGGTCAGCAGAACCTCCTTCCATTCTGCTGGAGCTGCTCCGAAAGCTCTCAACGCAAGCTTAGCGGGTCCTTTGTCCCCCAGCTCCAACGTCAGCTCCTCCATGGTTTTTTTTTTTTTTTTTTTTTTTTTTTTTTGTAAAATTGGTAGTTGTTTAGCTATGCATCTCAAATCAAGCCGCGTAGTCATACACTCCCAGTTTGCACCCCCCATATCTCACCGCGATTCAAGCAGTTCTTGAAGCTGGGAATGTGATCAATTTTCCTGAGAACCGTTTCTTATCCCTATGTAACGCTCTGGAAACGTGTGTAACACACCACACCACCCAACATCCACTCTGTGGTTGATCTACTCACTCATCCCAATGAATTAATGGTTGGAACTTTTGAACGCGTCTCACTGAGCTTCTCGATTGTGATTTCGCTGAGGATCGCGGTTCGCGATAGTGACAGCGCTGAGCGTGAGCAACTGCGCTTCAGCCCCCGCACATTCACCACGATGCGCCCATTTCACACCATACAAATGCCCACACCACACCTTTTTCCTTCCAACACCATTCCCACATTTCCGACCTCATTCACTACTACTAGTATTGAACATGGCGCGTCTGCTTACTGCTTTCCTTCTCCTGCTTGCCTTCACCGTCACTCTCGCATCATTCGCTTCTACTGCTGCTTGCTGCTCGATCTGACCTGCTTCATGCAATAGGGATGACTGTTGACGGTAAGTCGCAGACCCGTGCCAATTATTTCCGTGCGATAATAGCGTGCATCTCGAGAGGTTGGCTCCATGTTATGGTAATGCGCATATCCGTGCGATGGTAAGATCGCAGACCCGTGCGATGGTGACGCGAATCTCGAGAAACTGAGCACGTCCTCGATGCTTGGCCGCCAAGCGACTAGGATGCGTGAAACGACATTGAATCACACTCGCGTCGTACCTGCACACATTTGCTCTCTCACTTGTTTTGAGTCGAAATTTGAGTCTGTTTTTTTAGTCGAAGCGCCTGACACTCCCTCCCTCCCTTTGCCTCCCCTCATTCCTTTTTCCCGGTCCCCTCGTCCCCTGCGCGAATATTCGTGTCGGCATGGCATGGCGGCAGGTGCGTCGGGAGCGGTAGACACCGCCGCCGGCGTCATCACGGCAGAGAGCGCACGGAGTTCTGCTCAGCGCAGCGCGGGGAACGACGCGCAGAGCCGGCGCACACTTCGTTTTTTTGGGGCTCGTAAAATTAAGTTCGCGGCTGATGGTAAGAATGGTCATGCCAAGCCCCACACGAATACAATATACTTGCAATCCCTTCGGTTACTCGCTGTTTTCTTTCTATCCTTTCTGTCATTTTCTGCTGTTACTGTATACTCTGGTCATTCCGTGTTGCCCAGACTTGAATGCTGGGCGCATTGGGGCTTTGAAGGAGTATTACCGGCTGTAAGGAACTAGGGCAACGCCTCTAAACAGCTCAAGTATGGGGGTAAATCGTGGCCGTCCGTTTGCTATGCCGCCCCTCTTCATGTAGCTTAATCTCAATCTCAAGCGGCCCATACACCGAATGAGAAGTCCACTCAGACTGTCTCTCCTTGCTGCTGCCCCTCTTCATCTCTCCTTGCTATCACCCATTTGCAGGCGTGACTAAGTGCGATGATGTGAAAAATAAAGATTGCACACAGCCCAAGACGTACCTTTTTCGGCTTGATCAAGGGCAAAGAGCCCACCAATCAGGAGATCCTCGGCTGCATTTGGAAGCGTGAGCAACAGCTCAAGGAGTGCGGCATGTCAGACTGGTGAGCGGGCGATGCATGTTGTTGAGAGGGTGATGCATGTTGTTGAGAGGGCGATGCATGTTGTTGAGAGGGCGATGCATGTTGTTGAGAGGGCGATGCATGTTGTTGAGAGGGCGATGCATGTTGTTGAGAGGGTGATGCATGTTGTTGAGCGGGCGATGCATGTTGCTGAGAGGGCGAGGCATGTTGTTGAGAGTACGATGCATGTTGTTGAGAGGGAGATGCATGTTGTTGAGAGGGAGATGCATGTTGTTGAGAGGGGCGAGGCATTGTGAGAGGGCGATGCATTGTGAGAGGGCGATGCATTGTGAGAGGGTGATGCATTGTGAGAGGGCGATGCATTGTGAGAGGGTGATGCATGTTTGGTGAGAGCCTCACTAGTACGTCCGCATGAGTCTTCACTTCTCTATCCCGGTATTGCCAACCTCCCGGTGATGGGACGCAGCCATCATGTCGCTATGTCGGCCGCATAAAAGGGCCTTACTACCCAGCAGCCCCTTTTCTGCGCGGCAGAGACTATGTGGGGCCCACCACGCCCGCGTGTGCATGTGCTGCGAGGCCCAGCCATCATGTCGGCATGTGCGCTGCATGCGAAGGCCTTACCAGCTGCCCCTTTCAGCGCGGCAGAGTCTATGTGGGGCCCACCACGCCCGCGTGTGCACGTGCTGTGGGACTGACACGTGCCATCTCCCCACCTTGTGCTTTGCTTCTCTCTGCAGATTCAGCAGCCGCTAAGTGCAATGCGAAGCAACACAGGGTGGGCTGCCGAGGCTGGGAGCGTGTAGATGCAGGTTATATACAAGGAGGCTTTTGTACCTATTGTTTGTTATAGTCACAATAGGCTTGAATGTGCCTAAAACGAAAGATAGAGAGCACAGACGGATTTCTGCACAGCGGCTTCAAACGTTGATAGCGTTCTGCTCACAGCTGCAAATGACTTGATTCAAATTGGATCTGGAGCGTCTTCACGTCGTCTACAATTATCAATTTATATTGCACGATTTGATAAAGAATTGACGACACAGCGTCGGTTTGAACGAACGGTACTATGGCAGCCACTATAGTCTTAGAACACAAGATAGGAAGAGTTACGAGTTGGGAATGACTCCCAGCTCCTACAAACCCCAAGAGCCGAGGTACAGTGATGTGGAACAGTGCCACACTGTCCCCAACCACGAAGGGTCTCGAAACTACCCTTCACTAGGGCCTACACCAAGTGAAATGTTACACTACACAAAGTAATGTAACTATCTTCAATATCTTGAGGTGTACCCTTTTGGCGAGCTTCGAAATCACTTGAGGCTTGACACCAAGGCTCGGGCTCTTCATCACAAACTCATCCTTGAGTTCTTGATGGGTCTGCTGCACACACCTGCGACACGCCGAACGTTCGACACAGGACAAAATAGAAACCGCGCACGACAAAATAGAAACCGCGCGCGAGACACAAACGACCGCGTAACACGCGTCTAGCGATAACTCGCTATTGACTCGACACACACACTCGACATCATGACTCAACATTCACACACAATTATAAGCATGAAATATATATTATCCCATGCCCTCATACCATTCCATACACACACACATTCACGCACACGGACAACAAGCCGAGTGCAAACCGTAGGGTTGCACCAACAAACTCCCCCTCGGATTGTTGGCCTTAGGATATGTTGCTCTCTCAGTTCAGAGCCATCCCAGCCAGCTTGCAACACTTCCAATGCTGCTGCTCCACCAGCCTCTTGGTCATCATGTCAGCCGGCTGCCCCGTGGTCTTCACGTAGCGCAACTCAACTTCACCCGCGGTTACCATGCTCCTCGTCCAATGCCACTTCACCCTCATGTGCTTCGTGAGTCCATGCAACACAGGGTTCTTAGCAAGAGCAATGGCACCCTGGCTGTCACAGTAGAGTGGGGTAGGTCCTTGCTGCTCCTCCCCCAATTCAGCCAACAAACGCCGCTGCCACACAATCTCCCGTACGGCACGGAAGAGTGCCATGTACTCGGACTCCACCGAGCTCAAAGCTTGGTCAACCTGCTTCTTGCTCTCCCAAGCAGTTGGGCCTCCACCAACACAGCATATGAAGCCTCCCACACTTGTCATGTCCTCTGGTTCTGATGCATATGAAGCATCCGAGTAGGCGGTGAGGAACAAACGCCCGGGTTCAACACCATCCGCGCCCTTTTGGCGCCTTTGTGCCGCCGCCGAGTATTGCAGCCCAACGGTCGGTGTTTGGCCAAGATACTTGGCCACCCTCATTCCAGCTGCTACCTGCTCCTCATTAGGGCATTGCACAACCCTAGCCAGCTGCCCGGTAGCAAACGCGACGTCCGGTCGGGTGTTTACCGCCGCATACATGAGGCTGCCCACCAACGAGTGAAATCGGCGCCTCTCCTCTTCACCAACGCTCTCCTCCTCTGGTCCCTTCACACACTTGAACCCAGAGGGAAAGGGTGTAGCCACATGGCCTTCACTCTGCCCAAAGTTGGCAGCCAATGCCTCCAGGTACTTTCGTTGATGCACCCGCATGCACCGCTTCTCCACATCTCGTTCGATGTGGAGCCCAAGGTAGAAGCTCACGTCACCAAGGGCCTTGCACTTGAACTTGTCTTGAAGCTTCAGCATCACCTCCTTCACAAGGTCAGAAGAGGGTGAGAAAATGAGGATGTCATCCACATAAACCACCATGAAACTCATCTGCTCCCCCTCGCCAAGCATGAACAAGGAGTGATCGGCCGTTGAGGGAGTGAAGCCGATCCCCTCCAACACTTCGCGCAGCTTCATGTACCATTGCCTAGGGGCCTGCTTCAGCCCATAGAGGGCCTTCTTCAGCTTCCACACTCTGCCACTACCATCATCAAACCCCTCTGGCTGCGCCATAAAAATCTCCTCCTCAAGGATGCCGTTAAGGAATGCCGTTACGATGTCCATTTGCTTTACTACCCATCCTTTGATGGCGGCTCCCGCGAATAGGGTTCGCAGCGTCGTCGGCTTCACCACAGGGGCAAACAGCTCCTTGAAGTCCACCTTCTCCTTCTGCTGGTACCCCTTGGCTACAAGCCTAGACTTGTAGCACTCGATCTTGCCGTCGGCATCCGACTTGATTTTGAAGAGCCACTTGGACGTTATCGCCGTACGCCCCTCCGGTAGCTCCACCAATTCAAACGTGTCATTCTCCTCGATGCTCTTCAGCTCACTCTCCATGGCCTTCTTCCACTCCTCAGCATCACTACTCTCCAAAGCCTCCTTGAGAGTTGCTGGTTCTCCCGGCATCTCCACCGGAGAGAAGAACGCGAAGGCACACTCCTCGTAGTCACTCTCCTCGTCGTCTCCGACCATCATTGCCGCTCCGGCCAGGGCTGTCTTGCCCTGCTTTCCCGGCGCATCATAGGTCAGCCTATTAGGGGGTTGAACTCTCCTCTTCCCCCTTCCTTCCTCCTCAGCTGCAGGGACTTGAAGGCCTTGGCGTTGCTGCGGTGTGGCTCGAATCCGTGGAGCACTCGTAGTACGGGAAGGGAGTGACGGTGCACGCTCGCTCACTTGCTGCACCTCCTCCTCTTCTTCCTCTGCATCATTGGCCTCCTCTCCCCCATTCACAAGGGAGGATTGCCTTGTGGTTGTGCTGCCGCTGCTCAGCTCCAAAGGCAGCTCCACATGCTCCAAACCGGAACTCTTCACCTCCCCAAACCGCACGCCTATCTTCGCCTCATTCTCCGCCTTCCAATCCTTGTACATGAAGTTCTCCATGAACTTGCAGTCCCTGCTCACCAAGAACTTCTTGGTGAATGGGTCCCAAAGAAGCCATCCCTTGCTGTTTTGAGCCATGCCCAAGTGCACGGCCCACACCGCCTTGGCACCAAGCTTGTTGTGCCGAAGATGCTTAGGCACGAGCGCCATGCACATGCACCCGAACACCCGAAGCATATCCACCTTTGGCTTCCTTCCTAGCCACTCCACATAGGGCACCCATTTGTCTGCTCCCACATGAGTCAAGGCTCTGTTCTTGGCCACACACGCGCTCCGCACCGCATCAGGCCAGAAATAGTCGGGTAGCCCGGCTTCAATGAGCAACCCGCGTGCTGCCTCCGTGATTGTGCGGTTCGCTCGCTCGGCGATGCCGTTCATTGCAGGGGAGTATGGCATGGTGAGGGAGTGCCGAATACCATTCTTCTTCAGCCACAACCCAAACTCCTTGCTCAGGAACTCTCCCCCTCGATCGGTGCGGATTGACTTGACTAGACGGTCTTGTTGCCGCTCCACCATCGGGAACCAATCCGTCTTCAACGTTTCAGCCACGTCGCTCTTCTTGGCCAGCACGTACACCCAAGTCATGCGGGTGTAGACGTCGACAATGGTGAGAAAATACTCAGCTCCAGCAGCTCCAAGCTTCAGGGGGCCCACCACGTCCATCACCACCTCATCAAGCGGTGCCTTTGCCGTTGCCTCCGAACTAGGGAACGGAAACCGGGTGAACTTGGCTTGAATGCACGTCGGGCAGCCAAGCACCTCATCGGGCTCCCCCTTCACACGTATGCCAGCAACCATCTCATTCTTCACTAGCTGCTGCAAGATGGGCAGGGCCACATGCCCCATGCGCCGATGCAAGGTGAGCCAATCACACTCCCCCGTAGCCGAAGTTGGATTGGAGAATGCCGCGCTCGCAATAGCGCCCCACATACTCTCTCCGTAGTCCTCCTCCGCTGCTGCCTCTGGGTTCTCCTCACCCTTTTGCTGCTCCTTGGTTGCTGCACCACTCTCCTTAGGTTCACTGAACTTGCTGGTCCCTCCAGGTTTGCTCTTCTTGAGCTCATTCTCCTTAGCGCGACCGTTCGCGCCATCGTCGCTACCGACCGCTCCATCCTTGGTGCTGATGCTTGCTGCCACTTGCCTCTCCTTAGGCATAGGGACCACTGGGATCTGCCACATCTCGTTGTAGACATCCCTGTCCTCATGAAGGTCCCAAAGAATTCGATCGCCAAGCCTTGCGGTGTAGGTCTTGGCTCCCTTCGAGTTCGTGTCCATGCCGGCCTTTGCCAACCGCCGCACGAAAATCAGGTTTGCAGCAAGGCTGGGCACCCAAAGCACGTTCTTGAGGCCCACCGTCTTCCCATCAGCACCCTTGAACATGGCCTTGCCCATGCCTTTCACCTCTGCTCGCTGCCCCAAAGCCGATGTGACATGCTTCACCGGTGACGGCTCGAGTTCGGTGAGCAAGTCCGGGCGAGGTGTCATGCTATAGGTAGCGCCACTATCAATCACCCAATAGTCCAGGGGGTGTAGGGTCACCTTCCCCACAGCTGCTGGCTCCTCAAAGCCTTCATCCTTCTCTGGACCAGCCGGTACTTGCGTCGACACGAAGTAGAATAGACCCGGGTATCGATCGTCGCTCGGGTCCTTGTCGTTGTCTCCGCTCTTCATGTTTGCAGCTCCGCCACCGCGACCGCCACGGCCTCCACGGCCTCGTCCTCTCCCTCCTCCTGCTCCTCTACCCTCTTGGCCTTGAGCAGGGGTCCAACCATCAGGGAGTTTGTAGCAGTCGCGCCACATGTGTCCGCTCTTGTGGCAATAGTGACACTCGCCGTCGAATCGGCCGCGACCGCGTCCGTAGCTCTTGTCGTCGCTGCCGTAACCGCCACTCCTGCGGCCTCCGCCGAAGTTGCTGCCACCAAACCTTCCTCCCCCTCGTCCTCTGCCTCTTCCTCGACCATATCCACGGCCGATGCTCGCTGCCCCAGCGCCATCCGCACTCGCCAACTCACGGCGGCGGAAATCCTCTTGAAGGATAGCTCGCTTCACGTCTTCAAGCGAGAGGCGGGGCAAGTCGCGATTAAGGTTGATGATGAGCGAGGACCATGACTCTGGGAGTAAGGCCAGCAACTTGGTCTTCTTTTGGAGCTCACTGTAGTTCAAATCAGCTCCCTCAAGCCGCGTCAACAAGTCGAAGAATTTCTGCACCCCTTCTTCAACCGCTTCGTTTTCTTCAATTCGTAGTGCCGCCATTTGCCGTTCCAACACCACCGCTACCGCCGCTGTTGCAGGAGCATGTACACCCTTGAGAGCAGCCCATGCCTTTGGTCCTTTCTCTGGTTCACGCTAGAATGGCTTGATGTGACGGATCTGACTGCTCCCCAACGCTTGCGCAAGTAAGAGATAGCCTTGTGCGCTCTTCCGCACCCACGGGCTCTTCTCCGGGTCGTTCTCGGGGCGCTTCTCCGTTCCTTCCATCACCTCCAGCAAGTCATAGTGGTCAAAGATGTTCTCCATCTTGAAGGACCATTCAGCAAAGTTGTCACCGTTGAACTTGTCAAGCCCAAACACCCTAGGCTCATCCCTAGGTGGGCCAAGACTTGGTTGCATGGGCGCCATGGCTGAATCACGGGGTTGGCCTTGAGCTTGAGCTTCTCCACTGCCACCAGCACCTCTGCCACCCCTTTCCTCAGGTCCAGACATTGTCGAAACTGCTCCAAGGGGCTCTGATACCACTTGTTATAGTCACAATAGGCTTGAATGTGCCTAAAACGAAAGATAGAGAGCACAGACGGATTTCTGCACAGCGGCTTCAAACGTTGATAGCGTTCTGCTCACAGCTGCAAATGACTTGATTCAAATTGGATCTGGAGCGTCTTCACGTCGTCTACAATTATCAATTTATATTGCACGATTTGATAAAGAATTGACGACACAGCGTCGGTTTGAACGAACGGTACTATGGCAGCCACTATAGTCTTAGAACACAAGATAGGAAGAGTTACGAGTTGGGAATGACTCCCAGCTCCTACAAACCCCAAGAGCCGAGGTACAGTGATGTGGAACAGTGCCACACTGTCCCCAACCACGAAGGGTCTCGAAACTACCCTTCACTAGGGCCTACACCAAGTGAAATATTACACTACACAAAGTAATGTAACTATCTTCAATATCTTGAGGTGTACCCTTTTGGCAAGCTTCGAAATCACTTGAGGCTTGATACCAAGGCTCGGGCTCTTCATCACAAACTCATCCTTGAGTTCTTGATGGGTCTGCTGCACACACCTGCGACACGCCGAACGTTCGACACAGGACAAAATAGAAACCGCGCACGACAAAATAGAAACCGCGCGCGAGACACAAACGACCGCGTAACACGCGTCTAGCGATAACTCGCTATTGACTCGACACACACACTCGACATCATGACTCAACATTCACACACAATTATAAGCATGAAAAATATATTATCCCATGCCCTCATACCATTCCATACACACACACATTCACGCACACGGACAACAAGCCGAGTGCAAACCGTAGGGTTGCACCAACATTGTTGTGGCAAATTTTGGAGGCGCGGAGGAGTACATAACCCTCCGCGGCCTCCCCTGACACCACCAAGGATCTATTGCGGGCCTGGTGGTGTTGGTGCGTGTGCCGCGCAAGATGAGTGGGCCACCTTATGGTCTGACCAATCAGAATCGTTCGCATATAATTGTCGCGCGTCTATGCAGAGTCGCAATACATCGATCGATTGGGACATGCACACCCGAGACATTTGAGGGCGACTCGGGCCAAATGTGATTGGGACACTTTCTTTGAGAAAGTGTCCACAGCGGAATGTACCCTTATCCTGAATGTTTTACAAGAATCATAAAAAAAAAAAAAAAAAGCCAATAATACGGCAAGTGCATAAGCAGCATATGATTCCGCTCACTGTGCACCAATAAAGTTGGTTTGGCCTCTCCGCAGCAATGGAAAAAGTCATGTGAAATATTTGAGGACGTAGAGTGAATACGGTAGCAGTTTGCACAATTGTATGGAAAATACTTAGCTGTGTTACTGCCATATTGTTCTGGTATCTGATTATTAGCTCAAGCCCAAATTGCGCATGATTAGTAATCTTGCGCAAGGGTTTGGGCGAGTGGTTTGGGAGGTGCACAGAAAGTCGAGAAAGTGGGGCTGGCTTATTTCGCACAAGCTCTCGCTGTAAGTACAATCTTACTTGTAGACTATAGTGGAGCACTCCTTATGGGGTACAGCACTTCTAGGGTTAGTAATTGTACCCCAAGTCTTGCTAATCCAATCATTTCTGCACAGTTATTCTGACATGGTATCAGAGCAAGAAACCTGATAAGTTTTTAGAGCCCACCGATCGTCTTGCTAAGTTCCTGCTCGAAGCGCCCTTGCGCTGTCCTGCCCGAAGCGCCCTTGCGCTGCCCGAACGCCCTTGCTGCTGTGATAGTGGCCATGACAGGCAGTAACGGTCAGTAGTAGGTCCAGCACCTCCAGCACCAGCACCACCTCCACCACTCCCAGCCGCAGCTCCAGCACCTCCAGCACCAGTAGCACCTCCAGCATTCCTAGCAGCACCTCCACCAGTAGGTGGCCATGACAGGCAGTGACGATCAGTAGTAGGTCCAGCACCTCCAGCACCAGCAGCACCTCCACCACTCACAGTCGCAGCTCCAGCACCGCCAGCACCAGTAGCACCTCCACCACTCCCAGCAGCACCTCACCTCCAGCACTTCCCTGCGTCGAGGGGTGGCAGTGCGCCACTCCTCACTCCTCCGAGTTTCCTCCGACCACTGCACCTCTGCAGACTCTCCACATGGACGTGTGGGGCCCGGCCCCTATCGGTGGAACGAACCAGGAGCGTTACTTCCTGCTGGTTGTTGACGACTATACACGCTACACCACTGTCTTCCCCCTGCGGAGCAAGGCAGAAATCAGCGGTGTTTTGATCCCCTGGATCCGTGCTACTCGTCGCCAGCTGCGCGAGCGGTTTCGTCAGGACTTGCCAGTCCTGCGTCTGCACTCTCAGGGGCGGTGAGTTCTCTTCCGGCCTCCTTGAGGAGTCCTGTTGAGACGAGGGCATCCGCCAGACGTTCACGCTTCCGGCCTCTCCTCAGCAGAATGGGATTGCTGAGCGTCGCATTGGCTTGATGGTGGAGGTTGCTCGTACCTCCATGATCCATGCGGCTGCTCCCCATTTTCTGTGGTCGTTTGTGGTCCGATACGCTGCGCATCAGCTCAACCTCTGGCCCCGTGTCTTTGAGCCAGAGACCTCGCCCACACTCCGGTGGACGGGGAAGGTTGGTGATGCATCGGTGTTTCGGGGCTAGCGAGCCAAAGCGAGCAAGCTCTCCTCTCGCACTCTCCGCTGCGTCTTCCTTGGCTTCCCCACCGACGCCCCGTCGTGACAGTTTTACCACCCGCGCGAGCGTCGAGTCTTCACCTTTAGCGAGTCTGTCTGTTTCTACAAGCTACAACCGCACGCGTCCCACCCGGTCCCCCTCGCGCCTCTCTTCCTGGTGCCAGTCCCCCCCCCGGTAGACCCCCTTCGCCCACAGGGTCCTGCTCCCTCAAGTGTGTCTCAGGTAGACCCACCCCCCTTAGTTGAGCCTCTGGAGATCTCTTCTGACTCCTCTCGCCCAGTTGAGGGGGGTGACCCCGCCGCTGACGACACGGTGGCCACTCGCCGCTCTCCACGCTTGAAGACCCCTCTTGGTTTTCCGCCTCGACCGTCTTCGCCGCCTCCGCACCCTGCTGCTGTGGACTCTGGAGCTGAGCCTGCTGGTGCTGAGCCTGGGGGTGCTGGGATAGAGGGTGAGGGTTCTGGGGGTGCTGCGCCTAAGGGTGCTGCAACTGGGGGTGCTGGTTCTGGGGGTGCTGCGACTGGGGGCGCTGACTCTGGGGGTGCTGCGAGTCCTAGTGGTGGTGGAGCTGTGGGTGACCCTGCTGGAGGTCCTGGAGCTGGACAGCCACCGCAGCCTGATCTACTTGAGACGCTCTCGCCGCAGGCGATTCGTGCGTGGATCGTTCGGTGAGGCAGTCCTTGTGGTGGAGGGTACGGTCCTGCTGGTGCTGGAGCTGCTAGTTCTAGAGGTGCTGGAGGTACTGGAGGTACTGCTGGAGGTACTAGTGGTGCTGCTGGTGCTGGAGGTGCTAGGGGTACTGGAGCTGCTAGCACTGGAGGTGCTGGTGCTACTGGTGCTGGAGTTGCAGGAGCAGCTGGTCCTGGAGGTGCTCGTACTAGAGGTGCTGGAGCTGCAGGAGCAGCTGGTGCTGTTGGTGCTGGAGGTGCTGGAGGTGCTATTAGAGCTGCTGGTACTGGAGGAGCTGGAGGTACTGCTAGTACTGGAGGCGCTGGAGCTGGAGGTACTGGAGGTACCGGAGGTGCTGGAGCTGCTGGTCCTGGAGGTGCTCGTACTAGGGGTGCTGGAGCTGCCGGAGCAGGTGGTGCTGCTAGTGCTGGAGGTGCTGGAGGTGCTACTGGAGCTGCTGGTGCTGGAGGTGCTGGTGCTGCTGGAGCTGGAGGAGCTGGAGCTGCTGGTACTGCCCCGCGCTGACTGTTTTTCACCCGCAGCCGCAGTCGTCCCTGCCGACGCCTGACTCGGTCCTTCGCCAGGTTTCTTAGTCTCCCGTCTTACACTGGCCTCACTCCACCTCTCATGTGTCCACCGACAGACCAGTCTCAGCCACAGCTACTATCAGGCTCCCCACTGCCTGCTCCTGCTCCTCACACTGAGGTGACTGAGTCTTTGACTGAGCGTCGTGAGCCTGAGGCTCGTGCTTCCACACCTGTTCGTGCTCCTCGTGTCACTCCTCCTCGTCCTCCTGCTGTCCCAGGCACTCACGTTATGGCGCTTTGTCCTTCCTCTGTTCCACAGCGTGTTGTCCTACCGTCTCCTCCGGCGTCCTCTCTTCCTGACGTTCCTGACCCTGAGTCAGACCTTGCTCGTTACTGTCCCTCGTCTCCTCGCTACTGCTGTCATAGACCCCGACTTTTGAGTCTACTGCTGCGTTTGCCCTAGTCACTAAGCTTGTCGACTTTGCAGCTAGGAGTCGTCTCGACTACGTATCGAGTACCGAGTCTGAATCTGTCTATCCTCTGTCTGTCAGGGGTGAGCCTGCCCTTAGCAATGACATCATTGAGGACATGCAGTTTCAGCTTGAGTGTCTTGCGGTCGCTTTACCTCGTTTCGCATCCATGCTGCTTTGCCCTGAGAGAGACCCGAATGCACTTGACATCCCTACCCCGCGCTCTTACGCTGAGGCGAAAGCGGGTGAGTACTCCTCTCAGTGGCAAACAGCCATGGACGCAGAGATGGCTTCCTGGAAGTCCACAGGCACCTACGTCGACGAGGTTCCTCCTCCTGGGGCGAACATAGTCGATGGCATGTGGCTTTTTAGAGTGAAGCGGCCGCCGGATTCTCCGCCTGGCTTCAAGGCGCGTTACGTTGCTCGAGGCTTCAGTCAGCGACAGGGGGTCGATCCAGACCTTCTCCCCCACCCCGAAGATGACTACTCTTCGGGTGCTGCTGCACGTTGCAGCACAGCGTGACTACGAGCTGCACTCCCTCGACTTCTCCGCAGCTTTCTTGCAGGGCAGCCTTCACGAGGAGATCTGGCTGCGCCGCCCACCTTCCTTCACTGGGTCGTTTCTTGCGGGTACCCATTGGAGCCTCCGACGGCCAGTCTACGGTCTCCGCCAGGCGCCCCAAGAATGGCACGACACACTGAGGACTACACTTGTGGCTCTTGAGTTTGCTCCTTCCTCTGCTGACCCGTCGCTGTTTCCACGCACCGACACTACCCTGCCGCCGTTCTATGTTCTCGTGTACGTTGACGACTTGGTTTTTGTTACTATTGACACTGAGGTGCTGGCCCTAGTGAAGGCGGAGCTGCAGGAGAGACACACCTGCACTGACCCGGGTGAGCTGCGCAGCTATCTTGGCTTGCAGATCGCCCGGGACAGAGCACGGCGCACCATCACCCTGACTCAGTCACACATGGTGCACCAGGTCCTTCGACGCTTCGGCTTCTAGTACTTCTCGCCACAGCCCACTCCTCTACCTACCAGCCACTCGCTCTCAGCTCCACCTTCGGACGAGTCCGTAGAGCCGAGTGGTCCGTACCCAGAGCTTGTGAGTTGCCTCATGTACCTAATGACGTGCACACGACCTGACCTCGCGTACCCTCACAGCCTCCTGGCTCACTGCGTGGCTCCCGACATACACCAAAAGGTGCACTTTGATGCTGCGAAGAGGGTGCTGCGATACTTGTGCAGTACATCGGGCATGGGGCTCGTGCTTGGAGGACAGGGTTCAGTGGTACTCACAGGACACTTCGACACTCACAGGGTTCGTCACAGGGTTACACCTTCAGTCTTGGCTCTGGTTCTGTCTCGTGGAGGTCCACTCGTTCTTCTTCTGTGCTTGGTTCCAGCTGTGAGGCCGAGATCTACGCTGGGGCCAAGGCTGCACAGGAGCTACGCTGGCTGACCTATCTACTGACCGACTTGGGGGAGCGGCCTCATTCTCCTCCAGATCTGTACGTCGGCAACAAGGCCATGCTTGCCTTGTGTCGGGAGCAGAGACTAGAGCACAAAACGAAGCACATTGCTCTTCGCTAATTTCTTGCTCGAGAGCTGCAGCAGCGTGGACAGCTTCGTCTTTCTTATGTGGCCTCTCGGGCCAACACTGCTGATGTCTTCACCAAGGCCCTTGAATCTGGTGATCTTCAGCGTTTTTGCACTGCTCTTGGGCTTCTGCCCGTTCTACCTCACCTGCTTGTCTCTTGATCTTGCACTTGTTGTACACTGATATCCATATTTATACTTGCATGTTTCCTCTTGCTAGGTTGTGATCAGTGTACTGTCTTGCTATTATAACTCTGCACATGAACTGGCCTTGTGGCCGCTTGCTTGTGCTCGGATTGTGTGGTGTCCTTGAGATCCACTCTGAGCTTTGCTTTGCTTTGCTCTGTTGTCTTGCTTGACTGGTCTTGTGACAGTCTTGTTGTCCCCCACTTAGCCTAGGGGGGTGTGTCAAAGTACAATCTTACTTGTAGGCTATAGTGGGGCACTCTTTATGGGGTACAACACTTCTAGGGTTAGTACTTGTACCCCAACTCTTGCTAATCCAATCATTCATGCACAGTTATTCTAACACTCGCAACACTTGCTGAGTCATCAAACTCTGGGCCACACATTTCGCTTGGGTCTGAGAGTCCCAAATTGAGAAACACTGAAACTTGAAGTTTGCGCAGTGGATTTGGTCTCGACCAATCAGATTCATTCGTACCTAGTGTAACCCAACATTCGCCAACTCACAGCACTCGAACAGCAGCTGAGCAAGGTTAGTAATATTGCCCAGCGCGGCCCGCAATTTGGGCATTGAGATTTATTTTTTCACTCACCAATCTCAAGCCTAGCGTACTGGCCATAGGACTAGTAAATGTCCTAGGAGAACAGAAGGGATGTACTACCAGTGATTCAATACAGCAGATTGTTACCCAAATAGTGAGGTAGGTTCACATCCAAGCACATAGCTCCCTCCCCTAAGCACATAGCTCCGACGTGTTCCCTCCCCTAAGCACTCAACCCTTCCTATGCGGTAAACATCAGCCGACACTCCCACGCCACAACACTGGCTCGAAACCAAGGAAACACTAAAACAATCACATCATGAGAAGCTAGAGCCCTCCTTTAAGAGTTATTTCGTCAATTTTCAGGGAGGGGAAACGGAAGGGAGAAAGGGGAATGCCGTAGTAGAGTTTGCAAACATGGATGATGTAGTCTACCCTGCACTGGACGGGATGTGGCATGCGACGAGCTTTCATGTGAGAATGAGGGAACGAAGCAAGGGAACGAAGCATGGCATGTGAGAGTGACGGAACGAAGCAAGGGAAGGAGCACGGGAAACCCCACGAATATGCACACAGGGTGAGCTGGTCTACCCTGCACTGGAAAGATGTGGCATGCGACGAGCCTTCATGTGAGAGTGACACTCCATACCACGTGACATGCTAGGAGCGACAGAACGAAGCACGCGAATGGATGCAGGTGACAACCACGTCCACCATATTTTTGACGTACCACATTAAACGGCGTGCAACATTCGAGACGCTACGTGAAGTCTGTCAAGGCACGGCTTGTACCTGTAACAAAAATTGTCATTCCACCCGGCCACTGTAAGACAGCTAGTGCCTGGGTATCAGAGGCACCGCCAATAGAGACAGCAGGCAGGATAGGGGATTCGATGAGCATGGGTAGTGAACCTTTTTGGCCAAAAAGCGCGGCAAGGCAGTCAGACTCTCATTGCTGCAAGAGAATGGATTTCGACGCCTCTAGTACTTTCTCATCACAATTTTAGATTTGTGCTGAGACAATTGTAGAAGCCACTGCACGAAGTGAAACCTCATGTCATGAGGGTTTAAGAGCAGTGGAAAAGTACAAGAGAACAAGAGCACAAGAGAACAAGAGCACAAGAGAACAAGAGAACAAGAGCACAAGAGAACAAGAGCACAAGAGAACAACAGCACAAGAGAACAAGAGCACAAGAGAACAAGAGCACAAGAGAACAAGAGCACAAGAGAACAAGAGCACAAGAGAACATGAGCACTCTGGATTGTCAGATAGAATGCCAAGGGAGTGCACAAGGGAAGGCCTGACCTTATATTCAACGTTCAGGATTGTCCGTACCGCCAGATGTATATGACCTTGCAGTGGCTCTGCTCGTGCGCTGCGTTGGGCTGGACAGCACTCGCCGCGTTTTTGACTGCAACTCGGTTTCAGGCGTTTGTGACGGTAAAAAAATGTGACGCGTCTCCACAGAGAAACGCATCCTAAGAAAGCGGCAGGATGTCGCTGAGTGCGGAAAGGCCCAAGGCCCACCGTTGGTAAGCCGCACACACCTACATCAGACTCTAGTTGTCCTGTGCCTTTATTCCCACCCCCCCCCCCCCCCCCCCCCCCCCCCCCCCCCCCCATGTGCACGATTCGATGCAGCCGCGCTGCAACTAATGGTGGGAGGAGCAGGGCGCTCGTTGAGACGCCTGAAAGAGTGGGGTCGGGCTGGGTCCCTGGGGCGGCGAAACCACGTGGTTGGCTGTGGGAATCTAGGTGGTATGCCAGTGCTCCGCTGTGTATTTTCTGGTGAAAGTATGAGTACGAGCCATACCATATGGAGGAAAGGCATGAATACATGGCAAGCCAATTCGTGCTAAGGAAGGCCAATATGTGAGTCAATCCAAGGGTTCCCTCACTGGGCACTCTTTCTGTTGGGTTGGGCTCTGCACAGCAATGGCAGAGGTCACATCTATACAATATGTTACTGGTTTTGCATGCTCTTCTGGTATCTAATCACTACCAGTATGCCCTGTATTTGCTCACCAATCCCAAGCCTACTGAACTGGCCAACAGGTGGTCTAGGCAATAGCAGGGGTGCAATATAAGCTTTTACAAATAAAAGATACACACATGTAACAATAGTATAGGCACATTCACATCCAAGCACAGAATACCGAGGTGTTCTTTCTCCTAAGCACGCACCCACCGCGCGGGATAAACACAAACGACACAAGCAGCCACAAGAACACACTAGCAAGAAACAGAAGAATCATCAGAAGACCACCATCACACGAGGGTTTCAGGGGATCTAAGTCAATTCTTGATAAGGGGAGCCAACTCAAGGCACCAAGGGGAGGTCGGCTGCGGGAGGACGCTGAGAGGGGCCAGGGAAGGGAGCAAGGGAAAATTCCACAGAAGGTGCACACAGGGTGAGGTGGTCTACTTTGTACTGGAGAGCGAGTGACAAACCAGATTGCAGGCATGTGAGAGTGTTAAACCTGAACGAAGCAAGAAAAAGGATGCACGTGACAGACCGTCCACCATATGTCTGTGACGTACCCACGGGGTGAGTGGCACGAGACCACAGTCCTGACGCTGCTTATGAAGACTTTGAAGGCACCTCACCAAACCAGAGCAGGAACTGTCCGTCCGCGTGGCCACAACACTGCATGGCGTGCCTGGTGATGACAGGCACCGCGCAGTGGGGCAGCAGGCAGGATAGGGAATTGGAGGAAACATGGGAAATGAATCTTCAGGCGTAGTCTCATTGCTGCTGGAAAATAGAAGCAGTCGCCTCACAATTCTGCATTGCACGGCATGGAGCGAATCCGCATGGAAAAGGCACAAACATTCAGAGAAAAAGAGCCATCTCGAAGAACGAATGGTAGAACGCACAGAGGGGAAACGAGAGTGGACCTAGCTTTCATTTTCCGTTTGGATCGTCCGTACTAGTAGACACTACTATCAGTACTAGACCGTACTAGACCGTAGTGGAAGACTGTATGAGTCTCATGATCGTACCACCAGACGTCGTCTTCTCTCCCGGAGAGACTGGGCCGCCTCGCTGCAGCTTGCGGTGGCGCTGCTCGCGGGCTTCGCTGGGCTCGGCGATGCTACAGCGAGTCGCCGCGTTCTCTGCTGTGATGACGCCTGTCGCCGTGCTCGTTGCTGGTAGGGTAAGGGCAGGTTAGGGGAGTGAAAGGAGTGAGGGGCAGAGAGAATGTTAAGCGGACGAGATCTGGGCCGACTGCCATGGGATGATTGGGCAAGAATGAACTAGCCGCTCTTGAGCTGCAACAGCCTTGTAAGTGGAACAAACGAGCGTAGTTGAAGTTGCTCTAATTTATGTGGTGTGTGAGAGCCCGTGGCTGCAGCGGAGGCGAGATTGCGGAGAGAGAGTTAAAACCAGACATACGCGTTGCGCCAGGGATTCAACTGTTGTAAAGGACTCTCCTCTACTTTTCAGGAACTGGGAGTTGTTCAAATCAGTAGAGCACTGTCTTAGCTTTCCAACGGGCCGTAGATCACCCCGATCGCCTAAGTATTGAGCGAGATATCGCCGTTTATGTGCTAGGTAGTACTCTTAGATTGAAGGATAGGAACTCTCTGGTTTTGTACTTCGAATTCACCTTTGTACAAGATGATTCAAGTTTTCAATATGATCCATGCAATACAAAGCATACACATTTATATGAACTGCAAAACGTCGAATCGCACATATAACCTCGAACCGCTACACTCGCGAATGTTCGAGTAACATTTCGAAGGGGTGAAATTCGACACTCGAATTTCACCGAACCGAATGTCACTTCAATCTCGAATGTTCCTGGTGCTGCCATGTGGCACCGAATCGAGTGGGTCTTCCGAAGTCAACCCACACACTTCGTGAAACCTGCAGCTCACTCAAACGGTGAGCACAGAAACACATTCGGTGGGTTGGGGGCATATCAATCGCCCCACCACCACCTTGCTTCCAACACACTCAACCTCCAACACTCCCCCTTGCACCCAACCCACTAGGTGTGCAAACCAACATGCTCATAGCATGCACGTGATGAATCTTTAGGGGGTGGTTCCATGAGAGATTCCGCGTGTTCATCATCACCCTTCGTCGCGAAGCAAAATGCCGCGCCCCCTTTATCCGTCTCCCCAACGGCTACTGTAGCGTAGTCGTTGTACTTGGAGGGAGGACGAACCCCACGACGCTCGCGAGCCAAGGCCAATGGTAGGGAGGAAGGTGTGGAGGTAGTTGCCGTCTCGGTTGGTGTCACCTCCACGACATCATCAACGCTCTCCTCGTTGTTCTCTCCCCCTCCATTTTCGTCTTCTTTCTCCACTTGAGATGGAACCTCACTCTCTTCAACCTCCTCTCGTGGCGGAAGGATGAAGGTGAGTTGTTGAGTGAGTTTTTCCTTTGACGGGAACTTGTCTTCATCGAAGACCACGTCCCGAGACGTGACGACGCGTTTTTCCCGCAAGTCCCACACTCGCCATGCACGCTCGTTCGCCGCAATTCCCAAGAAGATCGCCGCACGAGCCTTCGGTTGCAACTTGTGTCGATGAGGATCCGGTACATGGTAGTAGCAAAGACATCCGAAGGTGCGTAGGAGGGAAAGGTTTGGCTTCGTTCCGGTCCATGCTTCGAACGGAGTCATTCCCGGTAGCACCTTCGTCGGCAAACGGTTGCGAATCCACGCCGCTAGCGAACTCGCCTCACCCCACCACTCGCTCCCAAGCTTGGAGTGTTGAAGAAGAGAACGAACGGCTTCTACCAACGTGCGATTAAGCCGCTCCGCCGCTCCATTTTGTTGGGGTGTGTAGGGTGTTGTGACATCATGCTTGATGCCCTTGCTCTTCATCCATTTCTCAAGCTCCGCGTTCACGAATTCGCCCCCACCGTCGGTACGAATACACTTGATCCGCTTCTTGTCGTCACAAACTTCGAGCGCCCAATCTTGAATCGCCTTGGCCGCATCGCCCTTTGCCTTCAAGAGCCGGGTCCAACACATCCGCGTCGCATCGTCGAGCATCACTAAGAGGAACCGCGCTCCTCCCTTTGATGCATGCCGCATCGGTCCACACACGTCCATGTGAACAAGCGCAAGCGGGTCCTTAGCGAGGGGTGACGTTCGGTTACCAAATGGCTTGCGAGCCATTTTTCCTTCGACACACGCCGCGCACACGCCCTTCTCGTCGTCGCCGGCGATCACGTCGACTCCCTTCGCAAGTCCTTTGTTGGCCAACTCCTTGACCGAGTCGTAGTTGGCATGCGCAAGCCGATTATGCCACGCCTTGAGAGTGGCCTTGGACCCTTGCGCCACGTTGGATGAAGCCGCTCTCGGGTACGTCTTGAGTTGGTAGATATCTCCGTTGAGAACACCTTGCGCGAATTGCTCCCCCTTCCAAAAGAGGGAGCAGCAAGGACCTACCCCACTCTACTATGACAGCCAGGGTGCCATTGCTCTTGCTAAGAACCCTGTGTTGCATGGACTCACGAAGCACATGAGGGTGAAGTGGCATTGGACGAGGAGCATGGTAACCGCGGGTGAAGTTGAGTTGCGCTACGTGAAGACCACGGGGCAGCCGGCTGACATGATGACCAAGAGGCTGGTGGAGCAGCAGCATTGGAAGTGTTGCAAGCTGGCTGGGATGGCTCTGAACTGAGAGAGCAACATATCCTAAGGCCAACAATCCGAGGGGGAGTTTGTTGGTGCAACCCTACGGTTTGCACTCGGCTTGTTGTCCGTGTGCGTGAATGTGTGTGTGTATGGAATGGTATGAGGGCATGGGATAATATATATTTCATGCTTATAATTGTGTGTGAATGTTGAGTCATGATGTCGAGTGTGTGTGTCGAGTCAATAGCGAGTTATCGCTAGACGCGTGTTACGCGGTCGTTTGTGTCTCGCGCGCGGTTTCTATTTTGTCGTGCGCGGTTTCTATTTTGTCCTGTGTCGAACGTTCGGCGTGTCGCAGGTGTGTGCAGCAGACCCATCAAGAACTCAAGGATGAGTTTGTGATGAAGAGCCCGAGCCTTGGTGTCAAGCCTCAAGTGATTTCGAAGCTTGCCAAAAGGGTACACCTCAAGATATTGAAGATAGTTACATTACTTTGTGTAGTGTAACATTTCACTTGGTGTAGGCCCTAGTGAAGGGTAGTTTCGAGACCCTTCGTGGTTGGGGACAGTGTGGCACTGTTCCACATCACTGTACCTCGGCTCTTGGGGTTTGTAGGAGCTGGGAGTCATTCCCAACTCGTAACTCTTCCTATCTTGTGTTCTAAGACTATAGTGGCTGCCATAGTACCGTTCGTTCAAACCGACGCTGTGTCGTCAATTCTTTATCAAATCGTGCAATCTAAATTGCTAATTGTAGACGACGTGAAGACGCTCCAGATCCAATTTGAATCAGGTCATTTGCAGCTGTGAGCAGAACGCTATCAACGTTTGAAGCCGCTGTGCAGAAATCCGTCTGTGCTCTCTATCTTTCGTTTTAGGCACATTCAAGCCTATTGTGACTATAACAGCTGCGTCCCTTCCGGCCTCGCCGCTGATAACCCCCATCCTGCTGGATCCGGCCATGGTGTTGATCTCCACCGGAGGGAATCGGGAAGAGTGGATCTGCACGCAAGTGGGCTGTGGGAAGGCGAAGGGGAAAAGCTTCATGACTGCAGCAGATCATGTCACCTCTGCGAACCACCTCATTCACCTGGAGAAGCTCGGATCTGCGACACGTGTCTCACTCGAGCGTGCAAGCCTCAATGTCACGAAGAAGGAGTATGGGCTCTAAGGGAAGAGCAGCTCGGTCAGCACACAGCAGCAGCAGCAGTAGTCCTTGCAGTAGTTGGTGCCGTTCTTTTCTTTACCCTGTGGATGCGTAGGGGTTTTCAAGCTGTTATCAAATGAGTAAAAAAAGCCTCATCAGTTTCACGGGCCTTAACGTCAACGGCCTAGGAGATAAGACTAAACAGCAGCGAGTCCTCAACTGGTCTAGACAAGCAGCAGACATTATTGTCGTTTTGTTCTATCCCTCACAAATTCCAAGCCAACTTTTTATACCATTTGAATACTCGGTGGTTTACAGAATAGCAGAGATGCCTTATCAGCGTTTCCAAAACAGCAAATACACATTCAAGCACAAAACCCACAGGTGTCCCCCCTCCTAATCACCCATCTACCCCATAAAATACACCGTCAAGTCTCTAACAACTACACCAAAGAAGTATCCGACAACCTCTCATCCCACAAAGCAGTATCTTTCTTGAGTAGATCCCCACACTGGCTTCAAAATCGCAATTTGGGATTCCGACCTTGCTGGCCTTCAATATCGCTGAGGGGGGCAAGGGAAGAGAGCAAGGCAATCCCAACAGAATACGCACAGAGCAGGGGTGTGGTAGTGGTCTAGCTGCGACGGGGCTGGAAGGAACATCTGGCTTGTGACGAGCTTTTATGTGAGAGTGAGAACCAGATCACATGGCGTGTGAGAGTGAGAAACCAGGTCACGTGGCATGTGTGAGTGACAAGCCAGATCACATGGCATGTGAGAGCGACAGTGCAAAGCGAGGGAAGGATCCACATGACAGCCCGTTCACCATGCATGTGACATACCAATAGCTGGAGACCACACGCCGCACGCTGTGTATTAAGCTCGTTAGTGCACTTGGCTATGGCCAGCATGTTTCCCTTCCAGCGGCTGGGGCAGTAGGTCGCGCCCTTCGCGTACACAATCCTGCATGCGGTGTCTGTTGATCAAGGTGATGTGAGGGACGGGTTAGAAGTGCAGCAGGCAGGATAGGAAATTTGAGAAGTGAATATCTAGGTCTAGTTGGGTAATACGCGGCAGCAAAGTAGGCTGCCGCCTCACCATTCTGGATCCCACGGCACAAAGGAATTTCCTATGGAGAAGCAGAAACATTCCGAGAAAAAGAGCTATCCAGAATTCCGGATAGAGTGCACTGAGGGAGAACGAGAGAGGAACCATTTGCTCATTTCGAGTTTGGATCGTGTATGGTAGACTGGGTTAGTCACATGACACGTACTATCAGATGTGGTCTGGAGCTTGCGGTGGCGCTGCTCGCGGGCTTCGCTCGGCTGGGTGGTTCTCGCCACGTCTTCTGCTGTGACGACGCCTGTCGCCTCGCTCGTTGCTAGTAGGGTAGGGGCAGGTTAAGGGGAGTGAGAGGAGTGAGGGGCAGAGAGGACGTTAAGTGGAGGAGGCCTAGGCAGAGTGAGATGGGATGTGTGGTCAGACTGAGAGGAGATAGAGGCAGGAGGGAGTGAGGGGCGGATAGAGGGGATTCACGATTGAGGGGAGGGGTAAGAGGGGATGAAAGGCGTAGTCGATGCAGGGGGGAATGACGAGTCAGGCAGAGCGAAGCAAGTGCCGCGTACAAGCGAATGCGAATATGCTTTTACAAAGCTGCTCTTGAGCTGCCACAGCTCGAGGCGTTTAAACCGAGCAATTGCGTGTATAACCGCATCGAACCAAGTGTGGCGCGTCGGAGCGGTTGGCCCGCAGGGGAGGCGAATGTGACGGCGCAATGCGTGAACGCGGCGCCAGGGATATGGCTTGGGTTTCGAGGTGGTACGGGCCGTACCTTGGGCGTACGAGACGCATGAGAGCACCAGGAATGCAGCGAGGAAGAGTGCGATGCCGACGGGGAGAGCAGAGCGAGCCATTGCGACGTGAGGTGATTGACAAAGTTGTCAATGGGATAGACTGAGAACTGAGGAGTAAATGTGGAATTGAGACGATGATGGTTAGAGTATGTTCGGCTGTGGGATATATAGCTGGGAAGAGTTCGATTGCATGGACGCGTACCGCCGAGAAATGTGGTTGACTTTTTGCGTCACTCACGCTGTTCTCGTACCGCCGCAAACAAACTCTGGCATGGCTGTTGAAGAGAACCAAGCAAAAGGATGTGAAATCTGGGATTTAGGTACGATACAAAGTGGTTAATCACGATACACCTGATAATATTTTATCAATAATTCAACTCCAAGGAATAAACGCGGTATAGTGAAGACGACGAATGGTCAAAGGCCAAAAGCAAATCTGCCACCGTACTGTAACTACGTCTAAACCCTCTGAAACCCACAAAGCCATTCTGAAACCCGTCAAAAAAAAAAATAGTGAGACCAATCCTGGTTCCAAACTTTTAACGCGTTCTCTGGAGTCCTATTGGTTGTCGAAGCGGGCAGCGAAAAATTGTGAAACTTCAGCAAAAGTAAGTCAGATTGGTTCCCACCTTGTAACGTGTTATCTGGATTCGTATTGGTTGCCGCAGAAGGCGGCGAGAATATTTGAATATTCTCAGTAAAAAACCAGTGCATCACACAGACCAGCTTTGACTGCCTCGAAATGACAAGGCCGCCATGGATATTGTCGCGCAGTTACAAACCTAGATCTCGTGAAGGTTCCGTGTCAGTTGGCTTTAAGGACTTCAGATTCGGATTCCTCGTTACAAGGCGCAACGATCGATACGACTATTATGCCTACACGTCGGGCATTGTATCTTTCGGCAACCGGGAACCGATTTCTTGTCAGGCAACTAACTTCAAGGTTCCTTTTGGTTTGCTGCTAACTCCAAGGCCTCATTTTCGGTTTTTACGCAGCAAGTGGTTTAACAATGGCTACGACACCCTCATTAAGTCTATTACTGACCCTGATCCCGAGGCATCGACCTCGGTTTCTCACCACCAACACCAAGAACACTGGTCCAACGCTTCTGGATCTCAGCTATTTAACACGTCTGTGCTCAGAGCTAAGGTATCAGTTCAGACATCTGCGGTCTGCTTTCAAGCTATCCAGCCTCTTCCTGCTCATCATTGCACCATGGCTCCTAAGGGGAAGTCCAAGGCTGTGTCAGAAGCCTCGTCGCTGGAAGCTCCCTCGTCTTCACTGGATGCGCCAGCCTCGTCGCCTGCTCCTGCTTCTTCTGACCCTGCTGGCAAAGGCAAGGGCAAGGTTACTGAGGAGTCAGTAAATGTACCTCTTACTGATGCTCCAGCAAGTGGATCCGGTCTCTCCCTGGAGGAGAAGCTGGGCTCTCTTCGTACAACGACTCCTGACAGCGGCTTCATTGAAGATGATTCTGACGAGGAGCTCGAAGTCGAAGTCAAGACGGAAGCGTTCAACCGTGTTCGCTACACTGCGATTCTGCTGATACCCGTGGCTCTCGCCCTGGAGGTCGCTTCCGTCATCACCACGGTGCGGACTCTGATGCGGCGCGTCTGGTCGTCTACGCTCTCTGTTGGCGCCGTTGACTCGGCGAAGTTCCAGGAGCTCCTGCCGGCGTACGTGGCGAAGACCCGTTACAGTCGCCTGCAGGTCTCTCTCCTGCGCGAGGAAGATATTATGAGCATCAGATCCAAGGAGGTGGATTACACGCGTCCTAACGGCACGGTCTTCCGTCTCTACTGGCAACACACTGACGATCCTGCTTTTGTGCGTGAACGTGCGACGAACAAGCTGGCGATTGAGGTGGTGATTCGAGACGTACCTGCGACGAAAACTCCGGAGATGCTGCGGGAGCTAATGGTGGTCTACCAGCTGCGTAATCGGCGGCAGTCGGCTTTCAAAGACGGAGTCTGCTTCCACCGCGTTCTGCACCCCGTCACTGGAGCTGATACAGATGTCGTCAAGGGACTTGTGATCCCTCATCCTGGCGACAGATACCGCTGGCGCCATGTGTTCGAGGATCCCTTGGAGATCGGCCGTCGCTTTTTGGTCCACTTCCCTGCGCTGTCTTGCCTGCTCTGCGGTGAACAGCACTATGATGTCAGTCATGATGCTTTCACTTCGGAGCGGCATAACAACATAGGGAAGTGGAATCTTACCTTGGGGAGGGTTCACCGTATCAATGGTAACTGCTCTTCCTTGCATGTTCTTACATGCTATCATGCTTGTCCTCGTGCTAACTGTCAAGTCGTACCATGCAGCTGCTGTTGGTGCAACCCTACGGTTTGCACTCGGCTTGTTGTCCGTGTGCGTGAATGTGTGTGTGTATGGAATGGTATGAGGGCATGGGATAATATATATTTCATGCTTATAATTGTGTGTGAATGTTGAGTCATGATGTCGAGTGTGTGTGTCGAGTCAATAGCGAGTTATCGCTAGACGCGTGTTACGCGGTCGTTTGTGTCTCGCGCGCGGTTTCTATTTTGTCGTGCGCGGTTTCTATTTTGTCCTGTGTCGAACGTTCGGCGTGTCGCAGGTGTGTGCAGCAGACCCATCAAGAACTCAAGGATGAGTTTGTGATGAAGAGCCCGAGCCTTGGTGTCAAGCCTCAAGTGATTTCGAAGCTTGCCAAAAGGGTACACCTCAAGATATTGAAGATAGTTACATTACTTTGTGTAGTGTAACATTTCACTTGGTGTAGGCCCTAGTGAAGGGTAGTTTCGAGACCCTTCGTGGTTGGGGACAGTGTGGCACTGTTCCACATCACTGTACCTCGGCTCTTGGGGTTTGTAGGAGCTGGGAGTCATTCCCAACTCGTAACTCTTCCTATCTTGTGTTTTAAGACTATAGTGGCTGCCATAGTACCGTTCGTTCAAACCGACGCTGTGTCGTCAATTCTTTATCAAATCGTGCAATCTAAATTGCTAATTGTAGACGACGTGATGACGCTCCAGATCCAATTTGAATCAGGTCATTTGCAGCTGTGAGCAGAACGCTATCAACGTTTGAAGCCGCTGTGCAGAAATCCGTCTGTGCTCTCTATCTTTCGTTTTAGGCACATTCAAGCCTATTGTGACTATAACAAGTGGTATCAGAGCCCTTGGAGCAGTTTCGACAATGTCTGGACCTGAGGAAAGGGGTGGCAGAGGTGCTGGTGGCAGTGGAGAAGCTCAAGCTCAAGGCCAACCCCGTGATTCAGCCATGGCGCCCATGCAACCAAGTCTTGGCCCACCTAGGGATGAGCCTAGGGTGTTTGGGCTTGACAAGTTCAACGGTGACAACTTTGCTGAATGGTCCTTCAAGATGGAGAACATCTTTGACCACTATGACCTGCTGGAGGTGATGGAAGGAACGGAGAAGCGCCCCGAGAACGACCCGGAGAAGAGCCCGTGGGTGCGGAAGAGCGCACAAGGCTATCTCTTACTTGGGCAAGCGTTGGGGAGCAGTCAGATCCGTCACATCAAGCCATTCCAGCGTGAACCAGAGAAAGGACCAAAGGCATGGGCTGCTCTCAAGGGTGTACATGCTCCTGCAACAGCGGCGGTAGCGGTGGTGTTGGAACGGCAAATGGCGGCACTACGAATTGAAGAAGACGAAGCGGTTGAAGAAGGGGTGCAGAAATTCTTCGACTTGTTGACGCGGCTTGAGGGAGCTGATTTGAACTACAGTGAGCTCCAAAAGAAGACCAAGTTGCTGGCCTTACTCCCAGAGTCATGGTCCTCGCTCATCATCAACCTTAATCGCGACTTGCCCCGCCTCTCGCTTGAAGACGTGAAGCGAGCTATCCTTCAAGAGGATTTCCGCCGCCGTGAGTTGGCGAGTGCGGATGGCGCTGGGGCAGCGAGCATCGGCCGTGGATATGGTCGAGGAAGAGGCAGAGGACGAGGGGGAGGAAGGTTTGGTGGCAGCAACTTCGGCGGAGGCCGCAGGAGTGGCGGTTACGGCAGCGACGACAAGAGCTACGGACGCGGTCGCGGCCGATTCGACGGCGAGTGTCACTATTGCCACAAGAGCGGACACATGTGGCGCGACTGCTACAAACTCCCTGATGGTTGGACCCCTGCTCAAGGCCAAGAGGGTAGAGGAGCAGGAGGAGGGAGAGGACGAGGCCGTGGAGGCCGTGGCGGTCGCGGTGGCGGAGCTGCAAACATGAAGAGCGGAGACAACGACAAGGACCCGAGCGACGATCGATACCCGGGTCTATTCTACTTCGTGTCGACGCAAGTACCGGCTGGTCCAGAGAAGGATGAAGGCTTTGAGGAGCCAGCAGCTGTGGGGAAGGTGACCCTACACCCCCTGGACTATTGGGTGATTGATAGTGGCGCTACCTATAGCATGACACCTCGCCCGGACTTGCTCACCGAACTCGAGCCGTCACCGGTGAAGCATGTCACATCGGCTTTGGGGCAGCGAGCAGAGGTGAAAGGCATGGGCAAGGCCATGTTCAAGGGTGCTGATGGGAAGATGGTGGGCCTCAAGAACGTGCTTTGGGTGCCCAGCCTTGCTGCAAACCTGATTTCCGTGCGGCGGTTGGCAAAGGCCGGCATGGACACGAACTCGAAGGGAGCCAAGACCTACACCGCAAGGCTTGGCGATCGAATTCTTTGGGACCTTCATGAGGACAGGGATGTCTACAACGAGATGTGGCAGATCCCAGTGGTCCCTATGCCTAAGGAGAGGCAAGTGGCAGCAAGCATCAGCACCAAGGATGGAGCGGTCGGTAGCGACGATGGCGCGAACGGTCGCGCTAAGGAGAATGAGCTCAAGAAGAGCAAACCTGGAGGGACCAGCAAGTTCAGTGAACCTAAGGAGAGTGGTGCAGCAACCAAGGAGCAGCAAAAGGGTGAGGAGAACCCAGAGGCAGCAGCGGAGGAGGACTACGGAGAGAGTATGTGGGGCGCTATTGCGAGCGCGGCATTCTCCAATCCGACTTCGGCTACGGGGGAGTGTGATTGGCTCACCTTGCATCGGCGAATGGGGCATGTGGCCCTGCCCATCTTGCAGCAGCTAGTGAAGAATGAGATGGTTGCTGGCATACGTGTGAAGGGGGAGCCCGATGAGGTACTTGGCTGCCCGACGTGCATGCAAGCCAAGTTCACCCGTTTCCCGTTCTCTAGTTCGGAGGCAACGGCTAAGGCACCACTTGATGAGGTGGTGATGGACGTGGTGGGCCCCCTGAAGCTTGGAGCTGCTGGAGCTGAGTACTTTCTCACCATTGTGGACGTCTACACTCGCATGACTTGGGTGTACGTGCTGTCCAAGAAGAGTGACGTGGCTGAAACGGTGAAGACCGATTGGTTGCCGATGGTGGAGCGGCAACAAGACCGGCTAGTGAAGGCAATCCGCACCGATCGAGGGGGAGAGTTCCTGAGCAAGGAGTTTGGGTTGTGGCTGAAGAAGAATGGTATTCGGCACTCCCTCACCATGCCATACTCCCCTGCAATGAACGGCATCGCCGAGCGAGCGAACCGCACAATCACGGAGGCGGCACGCGGGTTGCTCATTGAAGCCGGGCTACCCGACTATTTCTGGCCTGATGCGGTGCGGAGCGCGTGTGTGGCCAAGAACAGAGCCTTGACTCATGTGGGAGCAGACAAATGGGTGCCCTATGTGGAGTGGCTAGGAAGGAAGCCAAAGGTGGATATGCTTCGGGTGTTCGGGTGCATGTGCATGGCGCTCGTGCCTAAGCATCTTCGGCACAACAAGCTTGGTGCCAAGGCGGTGTGGGCCGTGCACTTGGGCATGGCTCAAAACAGCAAGGGATGGCTTCTTTGGGACCCATTCACCAAGAAGTTCTTGGTGAGCAGGGACTGCAAGTTCATGGAGAACTTCATGTACAAGGATTGGAAGACGGAGAATGAGGCGAAGATAGGCGTGCGGTTTGGGGAGGTGAAGAGTTCCGGTTTGGAGCATGTGGAGCTGCCTTTGGAGCTGAGCAGCGGCAGCACAACCACAAGGCAATCCTCCCTTGTGAATGGGGGAGAGGAGGCCAATGATGCAGAGGAAGAAGAGGAGGAGGTGCAGCAAGTGAGCGAGCGTGCACCGTCACTCCCTTCCCGTACTACGAGTGCTCCACGGATTCGAGCCACACCGCAGCAACGCCAAGGCCCTCAAGTCTCTGCAGCTGAGGAGGAAGGAAGGGGGAAGAGGAGAGTTCAACCCCCTAATAGGCTGACCTATGATGCGCCAGGAAAGCAGGGCAAGACAGCCCTGGCCGGAGCGGCAATGATGGTCGGAGACGACGAGGAGAGTGACTACGAGGAGTGTGCCTTCGCGTTCTTCTCTCCGGTGGAGATGCCGGGAGAACCAGCAACTCTCAAGGAGGCTTTGGAGAGTAGTGATGCTGAGGAGTGGAAGAAGGCCATGGAGAGTGAGCTGAAGAGCATCGAGGAGAATGACACGTTTGAATTGGTGGAGCTACCGGAGGGGCGTACGGCGATAACGTCCAAGTGGCTCTTCAAAATCAAGTCGGATGCCGACGGCAAGATCGAGCGCTACAAGTCTAGGCTTGTAGCCAAGGGGTACCAGCAGAAGGAGAAGGTGGACTTCAAGGAGCTGTTTGCCCCTGTGGTGAAGCCGACGACGCTGCGAACCCTATTCGCGGGAGCCGCCATCAAAGGATGGGTAGTAAAGCAAATGGACATCGTAACGGCATTCCTTAACGGCATCCTTGAGGAGGAGATTTTTATGGCGCAGCCAGAGGGGTTTGATGATGGTAGTGGCAGAGTGTGGAAGCTGAAGAAGGCCCTCTATGGGCTGAAGCAGGCCCCTAGGCAATGGTACATGAAGCTGCGCGAAGTGTTGGAGGGGATCGGCTTCACTCCCTCAACGGCCGATCACTCCTTGTTCATGCTTGGCGAGGGGGAGCAGAAGAGTTTCATGGTGGTTTATGTGGATGACATCCTCATTTTCTCACCCTCTTTTGACCTTGTGAAGGAGGTGATGCTGAAGCTTCAAGACAAGTTCAAGTGCAAGGCCCTTGGTGACGTGAGCTTCTACCTTTGGGCTCCACATCGAACGAGATGTGGAGAAGCGGTGCATGCGGGTGCATCAACGAAAGTACCTGGAGGCATTGGCTGCCAACTTTGGGCAGAGTGAAGGCCATGTGGCTACACCCTTTCCCTCTGGGTTCAAGTGTGTGAAGGGACCAGAGGAGGAGAGCGTTGGTGAAGAGGAGAGGCGCCGATTTCACTCGTTGGTGGGCAGCCTCATGTATGCGGCGGTAAACACCCGACCGGACGTCGCGTTTGCTACCGGGCAGCTGGCTAGGGTTGTGCAATGCCCTAATGAGGAGCAGGTAGCAGCTGGAATGAGGGTGGCCAAGTATCTTGGCCAAACACCGACCGTTGGGCTGCAATACTCGGCGGCGGCACAAAGGCGCCAAAAGGGCGCGGATGGTGTTGAACCCGGGCGTTTGTTCCTCACCGCCTACTCGGATGCTTCATATGCATCAGAACCAGAGGACATGACAAGTGTGGGAGGCTTCATATGCTGTGTTGGTGGAGGCCCAACTGCTTGGGAGAGCAAGAAGCAGGTTGACCAAGCTTTGAGCTCGGTGGAGTCCGAGTACATGGCACTCTTCCGTGCCGTACGGGAGATTGTGTGGCAGCGGCGTTTGTTGGCTGAATTGGGGGAGGAGCAGCAAGGACCTACCCCACTGTACTGTGACAGCCAGGGTGCCATTGCTCTTGCTAAGAACCCTGTGTTGCATGGACTCACGAAGCACATGAGGGTGAAGTGGCATTGGACGAGGAGCATGGTAACCGCGGGTGAAGTTGAGTTGCGCTACGTGAAGACCACGGGGCAGCCGGCTGACATGATGACCAAGAGGCTGGTGGAGCAGCAGCATTGGAAGTGTTGCAAGCTGGCTGGGATGGCTCTGAACTGAGAGAGCAACATATCCTAAGGCCAACAATCCGAGGGGGAGTTTGTTGGTGCAACCCTACGGTTTGCACTCGGCTTGTTGTCCGTGTGCGTGAATGTGTGTGTGTATGGAATGGTATGAGGGCATGGGATAATATATATTTCATGCTTATAATTGTGTGTGAATGTTGAGTCATGATGTCGAGTGTGTGTGTCGAGTCAATAGCGAGTTATCGCTAGACGCGTGTTACGCGGTCGTTTGTGTCTCGCGCGCGGTTTCTATTTTGTCGTGCGCGGTTTCTATTTTGTCCTGTGTCGAACGTTCGGCGTGTCGCAGGTGTGTGCAGCAGACCCATCAAGAACTCAAGGATGAGTTTGTGATGAAGAGCCCGAGCCTTGGTGTCAAGCCTCAAGTGATTTCGAAGCTTGCCAAAAGGGTACACCTCAAGATATTGAAGATAGTTACATTACTTTGTGTAGTGTAACATTTCACTTGGTGTAGGCCCTAGTGAAGGGTAGTTTCGAGACCCTTCGTGGTTGGGGACAGTGTGGCACTGTTCCACATCACTGTACCTCGGCTCTTGGGGTTTGTAGGAGCTGGGAGTCATTCCCAACTCGTAACTCTTCCTATCTTGTGTTCTAAGACTATAGTGGCTGCCATAGTACCGTTCGTTCAAACCAACGCTGTGTCGTCAATTCTTTATCAAATCGTGCAATCTAAACTTGCTAATTGTAGACGACGTGAAGACGCTCCAGATCCAATTTGAATCAGGTCATTTGCAGCTGTGAGCAGAACGCTATCAACGTTTGAAGCCGCTGTGCAGAAATCCGTCTGTGCTCTCTATCTTTCGTTTTAGGCACATTCAAGCCTATTGTGACTATAACAGCTGCGTCCCTTCCGGCCTCGCCGCTGATAACCCCCATCCTGCTGGATCCGGCCATGGTGTTGATCTCCACCGGAGGGAATCGGGAAGAGTGGATCTGCACGCAAGTGGGCTGTGGGAAGGCGAAGGGGAAAAGCTTCATGACTGCAGCAGATCATGTCACCTCTGCGAACCACCTCATTCACCTGGAGAAGCTCGGATCTGCGACACGTGTCTCACTCGAGCGTGCAAGCCTCAATGTCACGAAGAAGGAGTATGGGCTCTAAGGGAAGAGCAGCTCGGTCAGCACACAGCAGCAGCAGCAGTAGTCCTTGCAGTAGTTGGTGCCGTTCTTTTCTTTACCCTGTGGATGCGTAGGGGTTTTCAAGCTGTTATCAAATGAGTAAAAAAAGCCTCATCAGTTTCACGGGCCTTAACGTCAACGGCCTAGGAGATAAGACTAAACAGCAGCGAGTCCTCAACTGGTCTAGACAAGCAGCAGACATTATTGTCGTTTTGTTCTATCCCTCACAAATTCCAAGCCAACTTTTTATACCATTTGAATACTCGGTGGTTTACAGAATAGCAGAGATGCCTTATCAGCGTTTCCAAAACAGCAAATACACATTCAAGCACAAAACCCACAGGTGTCCCCCCTCCTAATCACCCATCTACCCCATAAAATACACCGTCAAGTCTCTAACAACTACACCAAAGAAGTATCCGACAACCTCTCATCCCACAAAGCAGTATCTTTCTTGAGTAGATCCCCACACTGGCTTCAAAATCGCAATTTGGGATTCCGACCTTGCTGGCCTTCAATATCGCTGAGGGGGGCAAGGGAAGAGAGCAAGGCAATCCCAACAGAATACGCACAGAGCAGGGGTGTGGTAGTGGTCTAGCTGCGACGGGGCTGGAAGGAACATCTGGCTTGTGACGAGCTTTTATGTGAGAGTGAGAACCAGATCACATGGCGTGTGAGAGTGAGAAACCAGGTCACGTGGCATGTGTGAGTGACAAGCCAGATCACATGGCATGTGAGAGCGACAGTGCAAAGCGAGGGAAGGATCCACATGACAGCCCGTTCACCATGCATGTGACATACCAATAGCTGGAGACCACACGCCGCACGCTGTGTATTAAGCTCGTTAGTGCACTTGGCTATGGCCAGCATGTTTCCCTTCCAGCGGCTGGGGCAGTAGGTCGCGCCCTTCGCGTACACAATCCTGCATGCGGTGTCTGTTGATCAAGGTGATGTGAGGGACGGGTTAGAAGTGCAGCAGGCAGGATAGGAAATTTGAGAAGTGAATATCTAGGTCTAGTTGGGTAATACGCGGCAGCAAAGTAGGCTGCCGCCTCACCATTCTGGATCCCACGGCACAAAGGAATTTCCTATGGAGAAGCAGAAACATTCCGAGAAAAAGAGCTATCCAGAATTCCGGATAGAGTGCACTGAGGGAGAACGAGAGAGGAACCATTTGCTCATTTCGAGTTTGGATCGTGTATGGTAGACTGGGTTAGTCACATGACACGTACTATCAGATGTGGTCTGGAGCTTGCGGTGGCGCTGCTCGCGGGCTTCGCTCGGCTGGGTGGTTCTCGCCACGTCTTCTGCTGTGACGACGCCTGTCGCCTCGCTCGTTGCTAGTAGGGTAGGGGCAGGGTAAGGGAGTGAGAGGAGTGAGGGGCAGAGAGGACGTTAAGTGGAGGAGGCCTAGGCAGAGTGAGATGGGATGTGTGGTCAGACTGAGAGGAGATAGAGGCAGGAGGGAGTGAGGGGCGGATAGAGGGGATTCACGATTGAGGGGAGGGGTAAGAGGGGATGAAAGGCGTAGTCGATGCAGGGGGGAATGACGAGTCAGGCAGAGCGAAGCAAGTGCCGCGTACAAGCGAATGCGAATATGCTTTTACAAAGCTGCTCTTGAGCTGCCACAGCTCGAGGCGTTTAAACCGAGCAATTGCGTGTATAACCGCATCGAACCAAGTGTGGCGCGTCGGAGCGGTTGGCCCGCAGGGGAGGCGAATGTGACGGCGCAATGCGTGAACGCGGCGCCAGGGATATGGCTTGGGTTTCGAGGTGGTACGGGCCGTACCTTGGGCGTACGAGACGCATGAGAGCACCAGGAATGCAGCGAGGAAGAGTGCGATGCCGACGGGGAGAGCAGAGCGAGCCATTGCGACGTGAGGTGATTGACAAAGTTGTCAATGGGATAGACTGAGAACTGAGGAGTAAATGTGGAATTGAGACGATGATGGTTAGAGTATGTTCGGCTGTGGGATATATAGCTGGGAAGAGTTCGATTGCATGGACGCGTACCGCCGAGAAATGTGGTTGACTTTTTGCGTCACTCACGCTGTTCTCGTACCGCCGCAAACAAACTCTGGCATGGCTGTTGAAGAGAACCAAGCAAAAGGATGTGAAATCTGGGATTTAGGTACGATACAAAGTGGTTAATCACGATACACCTGATAATATTTTATCAATAATTCAACTCCAAGGAATAAACGCGGTATAGTGAAGACGACGAATGGTCAAAGGCCAAAAGCAAATCTGCCACCGTACTGTAACTACGTCTAAACCCTCTGAAACCCACAAAGCCATTCTGAAACCCGTCAAAAAAAAAAATAGTGAGACCAATCCTGGTTCCAAACTCTTAACGCGTTCTCTGGAGTCCTATTGGTTGTCGAAGCGGGCAGCGAAAAATTGTGAAACTTCAGCAAAAGTAAGTCAGATTGGTTCCCACCTTGTAACGTGTTATCTGGATTCGTATTGGTTGCCGCAGAAGGCGGCGAGAATATTTGAATATTCTCAGTAAAAAACCAGTGCATCACACAGACCAGCTTTGACTGCCTCGAAATGACAAGGCCGCCATGGATATTGTCGCGCAGTTACAAACCTAGATCTCGTGAAGGTTCCGTGTCAGTTGGCTTTAAGGACTTCAGATTCGGATTCCTCGTTACAAGGCGCAACGATCGATACGACTATTATGCCTACACGTCGGGCATTGTATCTTTCGGCAACCGGGAACCGATTTCTTGTCAGGCAACTAACTTCAAGGTTCCTTTTGGTTTGCTGCTAACTCCAAGGCCTCATTTTCGGTTTTTACGCAGCAAGTGGTTTAACAATGGCTACGACACCCTCATTAAGTCTATTACTGACCCTGATCCCGAGGCATCGACCTCGGTTTCTCACCACCAACACCAAGAACACTGGTCCAACGCTTCTGGATCTCAGCTATTTAACACGTCTGTGCTCAGAGCTAAGGTATCAGTTCAGACATCTGCGGTCTGCTTTCAAGCTATCCAGCCTCTTCCTGCTCATCATTGCACCATGGCTCCTAAGGGGAAGTCCAAGGCTGTGTCAGAAGCCTCGTCGCTGGAAGCTCCCTCGTCTTCACTGGATGCGCCAGCCTCGTCGCCTGCTCCTGCTTCTTCTGACCCTGCTGGCAAAGGCAAGGGCAAGGTTACTGAGGAGTCAGTAAATGTACCTCTTACTGATGCTCCAGCAAGTGGATCCGGTCTCTCCCTGGAGGAGAAGCTGGGCTCTCTTCGTACAACGACTCCTGACAGCGGCTTCATTGAAGATGATTCTGACGAGGAGCTCGAAGTCGAAGTCAAGACGGAAGCGTTCAACCGTGTTCGCTACACTGCGATTCTGCTGATACCCGTGGCTCTCGCCCTGGAGGTCGCTTCCGTCATCACCACGGTGCGGACTCTGATGCGGCGCGTCTGGTCGTCTACGCTCTCTGTTGGCGCCGTTGACTCGGCGAAGTTCCAGGAGCTCCTGCCGGCGTACGTGGCGAAGACCCGTTACAGTCGCCTGCAGGTCTCTCTCCTGCGCGAGGAAGATATTATGAGCATCAGATCCAAGGAGGTGGATTACACGCGTCCTAACGGCACGGTCTTCCGTCTCTACTGGCAACACACTGACGATCCTGCTTTTGTGCGTGAACGTGCGACGAACAAGCTGGCGATTGAGGTGGTGATTCGAGACGTACCTGCGACGAAAACTCCGGAGATGCTGCGGGAGCTAATGGTGGTCTACCAGCTGCGTAATCGGCGGCAGTCGGCTTTCAAAGACGGAGTCTGCTTCCACCGCGTTCTGCACCCCGTCACTGGAGCTGATACAGATGTCGTCAAGGGACTTGTGATCCCTCATCCTGGCGACAGATACCGCTGGCGCCATGTGTTCGAGGATCCCTTGGAGATCGGCCGTCGCTTTTTGGTCCACTTCCCTGCGCTGTCTTGCCTGCTCTGCGGTGAACAGCACTATGATGTCAGTCATGATGCTTTCACTTCGGAGCGGGAAAACAACATAGGGAAGTGGAATCTTACCTTGGGGAGGGTTCACCGTATCAATGGTAACTGCTCTTCCTTGCATGTTCTTACATGCTATCATGCTTGTCCTCGTGCTAACTGTCAAGTCGTACCATGCAGCTGCGTCCCTTCCGGCCTCGCCGCTGATAACCCCCATCCTGCTGGATCCGGCCATGGTGTTGATCTCCACCGGAGGGAATCGGGAAGAGTGGATCTGCACGCAAGTGGGCTGTGGGAAGGCGAAGGGGAAAAGCTTCATGACTGCAGCAGATCATGTCACCTCTGCGAACCACCTCATTCACCTGGAGAAGCTCGGATCTGCGACACGTGTCTCACTCGAGCGTGCAAGCCTCAATGTCACGAAGAAGGAGTATGGGCTCTAAGGGAAGAGCAGCTCGGTCAGCACACAGCAGCAGCAGCAGTAGTCCTTGCAGTAGTTGGTGCCGTTCTTTTCTTTACCCTGTGGATGCGTAGGGGTTTTCAAGCTGTTATCAAATGAGTAAAAAAAGCCTCATCAGTTTCACGGGCCTTAACGTCAACGGCCTAGGAGATAAGACTAAACAGCAGCGAGTCCTCAACTGGTCTAGACAAGCAGCAGACATTATTGTCGTTTTGTTCTATCCCTCACAAATTCCAAGCCAACTTTTTATACCATTTGAATACTCGGTGGTTTACAGAATAGCAGAGATGCCTTATCAGCGTTTCCAAAACAGCAAATACACATTCAAGCACAAAACCCACAGGTGTCCCCCCTCCTAATCACCCATCTACCCCATAAAATACACCGTCAAGTCTCTAACAACTACACCAAAGAAGTATCCGACAACCTCTCATCCCACAAAGCAGTATCTTTCTTGAGTAGATCCCCACACTGGCTTCAAAATCGCAATTTGGGATTCCGACCTTGCTGGCCTTCAATATCGCTGAGGGGGGCAAGGGAAGAGAGCAAGGCAATCCCAACAGAATACGCACAGAGCAGGGGTGTGGTAGTGGTCTAGCTGCGACGGGGCTGGAAGGAACATCTGGCTTGTGACGAGCTTTTATGTGAGAGTGAGAACCAGATCACATGGCGTGTGAGAGTGAGAAACCAGGTCACGTGGCATGTGTGAGTGACAAGCCAGATCACATGGCATGTGAGAGCGACAGTGCAAAGCGAGGGAAGGATCCACATGACAGCCCGTTCACCATGCATGTGACATACCAATAGCTGGAGACCACACGCCGCACGCTGTGTATTAAGCTCGTTAGTGCACTTGGCTATGGCCAGCATGTTTCCCTTCCAGCGGCTGGGGCAGTAGGTCGCGCCCTTCGCGTACACAATCCTGCATGCGGTGTCTGTTGATCAAGGTGATGTGAGGGACGGGTTAGAAGTGCAGCAGGCAGGATAGGAAATTTGAGAAGTGAATATCTAGGTCTAGTTGGGTAATACGCGGCAGCAAAGTAGGCTGCCGCCTCACCATTCTGGATCCCACGGCACAAAGGAATTTCCTATGGAGAAGCAGAAACATTCCGAGAAAAAGAGCTATCCAGAATTCCGGATAGAGTGCACTGAGGGAGAACGAGAGAGGAACCATTTGCTCATTTCGAGTTTGGATCGTGTATGGTAGACTGGGTTAGTCACATGACACGTACTATCAGATGTGGTCTGGAGCTTGCGGTGGCGCTGCTCGCGGGCTTCGCTCGGCTGGGTGGTTCTCGCCACGTCTTCTGCTGTGACGACGCCTGTCGCCTCGCTCGTTGCTAGTAGGGTAGGGGCAGGTTAAGGGGAGTGAGAGGAGTGAGGGGCAGAGAGGACGTTAAGTGGAGGAGGCCTAGGCAGAGTGAGATGGGATGTGTGGTCAGACTGAGAGGAGATAGAGGCAGGAGGGAGTGAGGGGCGGATAGAGGGGATTCACGATTGAGGGGAGGGGTAAGAGGGGATGAAAGGCGTAGTCGATGCAGGGGGGAATGACGAGTCAGGCAGAGCGAAGCAAGTGCCGCGTACAAGCGAATGCGAATATGCTTTTACAAAGCTGCTCTTGAGCTGCCACAGCTCGAGGCGTTTAAACCGAGCAATTGCGTGTATAACCGCATCGAACCAAGTGTGGCGCGTCGGAGCGGTTGGCCCGCAGGGGAGGCGAATGTGACGGCGCAATGCGTGAACGCGGCGCCAGGGATATGGCTTGGGTTTCGAGGTGGTACGGGCCGTACCTTGGGCGTACGAGACGCATGAGAGCACCAGGAATGCAGCGAGGAAGAGTGCGATGCCGACGGGGAGAGCAGAGCGAGCCATTGCGACGTGAGGTGATTGACAAAGTTGTCAATGGGATAGACTGAGAACTGAGGAGTAAATGTGGAATTGAGACGATGATGGTTAGAGTATGTTCGGCTGTGGGATATATAGCTGGGAAGAGTTCGATTGCATGGACGCGTACCGCCGAGAAATGTGGTTGACTTTTTGCGTCACTCACGCTGTTCTCGTACCGCCGCAAACAAACTCTGGCATGGCTGTTGAAGAGAACCAAGCAAAAGGATGTGAAATCTGGGATTTAGGTACGATACAAAGTGGTTAATCACGATACACCTGATAATATTTTATCAATAATTCAACTCCAAGGAATAAACGCGGTATAGTGAAGACGACGAATGGTCAAAGGCCAAAAGCAAATCTGCCACCGTACTGTAACTACGTCTAAACCCTCTGAAACCCACAAAGCCATTCTGAAACCCGTCAAAAAAAAAAATTAGTGAGACCAATCCTGGTTCCAAACTTTTAACGCGTTCTCTGGAGTCCTATTGGTTGTCGAAGCGGGCAGCGAAAAATTGTGAAACTTCAGCAAAAGTAAGTCAGATTGGTTCCCACCTTGTAACGTGTTATCTGGATTCGTATTGGTTGCCGCAGAAGGCGGCGAGAATATTTGAATATTCTCAGTAAAAAACCAGTGCATCACACAGACCAGCTTTGACTGCCTCGAAATGACAAGGCCGCCATGGATATTGTCGCGCAGTTACAAACCTAGATCTCGTGAAGGTTCCGTGTCAGTTGGCTTTAAGGACTTCAGATTCGGATTCCTCGTTACAAGGCGCAACGATCGATACGACTATTATGCCTACACGTCGGGCATTGTATCTTTCGGCAACCGGGAACCGATTTCTTGTCAGGCAACTAACTTCAAGGTTCCTTTTGGTTTGCTGCTAACTCCAAGGCCTCATTTTCGGTTTTTACGCAGCAAGTGGTTTAACAATGGCTACGACACCCTCATTAAGTCTATTACTGACCCTGATCCCGAGGCATCGACCTCGGTTTCTCACCACCAACACCAAGAACACTGGTCCAACGCTTCTGGATCTCAGCTATTTAACACGTCTGTGCTCAGAGCTAAGGTATCAGTTCAGACATCTGCGGTCTGCTTTCAAGCTATCCAGCCTCTTCCTGCTCATCATTGCACCATGGCTCCTAAGGGGAAGTCCAAGGCTGTGTCAGAAGCCTCGTCGCTGGAAGCTCCCTCGTCTTCACTGGATGCGCCAGCCTCGTCGCCTGCTCCTGCTTCTTCTGACCCTGCTGGCAAAGGCAAGGGCAAGGTTACTGAGGAGTCAGTAAATGTACCTCTTACTGATGCTCCAGCAAGTGGATCCGGTCTCTCCCTGGAGGAGAAGCTGGGCTCTCTTCGTACAACGACTCCTGACAGCGGCTTCATTGAAGATGATTCTGACGAGGAGCTCGAAGTCGAAGTCAAGACGGAAGCGTTCAACCGTGTTCGCTACACTGCGATTCTGCTGATACCCGTGGCTCTCGCCCTGGAGGTCGCTTCCGTCATCACCACGGTGCGGACTCTGATGCGGCGCGTCTGGTCGTCTACGCTCTCTGTTGGCGCCGTTGACTCGGCGAAGTTCCAGGAGCTCCTGCCGGCGTACGTGGCGAAGACCCGTTACAGTCGCCTGCAGGTCTCTCTCCTGCGCGAGGAAGATATTATGAGCATCAGATCCAAGGAGGTGGATTACACGCGTCCTAACGGCACGGTCTTCCGTCTCTACTGGCAACACACTGACGATCCTGCTTTTGTGCGTGAACGTGCGACGAACAAGCTGGCGATTGAGGTGGTGATTCGAGACGTACCTGCGACGAAAACTCCGGAGATGCTGCGGGAGCTAATGGTGGTCTACCAGCTGCGTAATCGGCGGCAGTCGGCTTTCAAAGACGGAGTCTGCTTCCACCGCGTTCTGCACCCCGTCACTGGAGCTGATACAGATGTCGTCAAGGGACTTGTGATCCCTCATCCTGGCGACAGATACCGCTGGCGCCATGTGTTCGAGGATCCCTTGGAGATCGGCCGTCGCTTTTTGGTCCACTTCCCTGCGCTGTCTTGCCTGCTCTGCGGTGAACAGCACTATGATGTCAGTCATGATGCTTTCACTTCGGAGCGGCATAACAACATAGGGAAGTGGAATCTTACCTTGGGGAGGGTTCACCGTATCAATGGTAACTGCTCTTCCTTGCATGTTCTTACATGCTATCATGCTTGTCCTCGTGCTAACTGTCAAGTCGTACCATGCAGCTGCTGTTGGTGCAACCCTACGGTTTGCACTCGGCTTGTTGTCCGTGTGCGTGAATGTGTGTGTGTATGGAATGGTATGAGGGCATGGGATAATATATATTTCATGCTTATAATTGTGTGTGAATGTTGAGTCATGATGTCGAGTGTGTGTGTCGAGTCAATAGCGAGTTATCGCTAGACGCGTGTTACGCGGTCGTTTGTGTCTCGCGCGCGGTTTCTATTTTGTCGTGCGCGGTTTCTATTTTGTCCTGTGTCGAACGTTCGGCGTGTCGCAGGTGTGTGCAGCAGACCCATCAAGAACTCAAGGATGAGTTTGTGATGAAGAGCCCGAGCCTTGGTGTCAAGCCTCAAGTGATTTCGAAGCTTGCCAAAAGGGTACACCTCAAGATATTGAAGATAGTTACATTACTTTGTGTAGTGTAACATTTCACTTGGTGTAGGCCCTAGTGAAGGGTAGTTTCGAGACCCTTCGTGGTTGGGGACAGTGTGGCACTGTTCCACATCACTGTACCTCGGCTCTTGGGGTTTGTAGGAGCTGGGAGTCATTCCCAACTCGTAACTCTTCCTATCTTGTGTTCTAAGACTATAGTGGCTGCCATAGTACCGTTCGTTCAAACCGACGCTGTGTCGTCAATTCTTTATCAAATCGTGCAATCTAAATTGATAATTGTAGACGACGTGATGACGCTCCAGATCCAATTTGAATCAGGTCATTTGCAGCTGTGAGCAGAACGCTATCAACGTTTGAAGCCGCTGTGCAGAAATCCGTCTGTGCTCTCTATCTTTCGTTTTAGGCACATTCAAGCCTATTGTGACTATAACAAGTGGTATCAGAGCCCTTGGAGCAGTTTCGACAATGTCTGGACCTGAGGAAAGGGGTGGCAGAGGTGCTGGTGGCAGTGGAGAAGCTCAAGCTCAAGGCCAACCCCGTGATTCAGCCATGGCGCCCATGCAACCAAGTCTTGGCCCACCTAGGGATGAGCCTAGGGTGTTTGGGCTTGACAAGTTCAACGGTGACAACTTTGCTGAATGGTCCTTCAAGATGGAGAACATCTTTGACCACTATGACCTGCTGGAGGTGATGGAAGGAACGGAGAAGCGCCCCGAGAACGACCCGGAGAAGAGCCCGTGGGTGCGGAAGAGCGCACAAGGCTATCTCTTACTTGGGCAAGCGTTGGGGAGCAGTCAGATCCGTCACATCAAGCCATTCCAGCGTGAACCAGAGAAAGGACCAAAGGCATGGGCTGCTCTCAAGGGTGTACATGCTCCTGCAACAGCGGCGGTAGCGGTGGTGTTGGAACGGCAAATGGCGGCACTACGAATTGAAGAAGACGAAGCGGTTGAAGAAGGGGTGCAGAAATTCTTCGACTTGTTGACGCGGCTTGAGGGAGCTGATTTGAACTACAGTGAGCTCCAAAAGAAGACCAAGTTGCTGGCCTTACTCCCAGAGTCATGGTCCTCGCTCATCATCAACCTTAATCGCGACTTGCCCCGCCTCTCGCTTGAAGACGTGAAGCGAGCTATCCTTCAAGAGGATTTCCGCCGCCGTGAGTTGGCGAGTGCGGATGGCGCTGGGGCAGCGAGCATCGGCCGTGGATATGGTCGAGGAAGAGGCAGAGGACGAGGGGGAGGAAGGTTTGGTGGCAGCAACTTCGGCGGAGGCCGCAGGAGTGGCGGTTACGGCAGCGACGACAAGAGCTACGGACGCGGTCGCGGCCGATTCGACGGCGAGTGTCACTATTGCCACAAGAGCGGACACATGTGGCGCGACTGCTACAAACTCCCTGATGGTTGGACCCCTGCTCAAGGCCAAGAGGGTAGAGGAGCAGGAGGAGGGAGAGGACGAGGCCGTGGAGGCCGTGGCGGTCGCGGTGGCGGAGCTGCAAACATGAAGAGCGGAGACAACGACAAGGACCCGAGCGACGATCGATACCCGGGTCTATTCTACTTCGTGTCGACTGCAAGTACCGGCTGGTCCAGAGAAGGATGAAGGATTTGAGGAGCCAGCAGCTGTGGGGAAGGTGACCCTACACCCCCTGGACTATTGGGTGATTGATAGTGGCGCTACCTATAGCATGACACCTCGCCCGGACTTGCTCACCGAACTCGAGCCGTCACCGGTGAAGCATGTCACATCGGCTTTGGGGCAGCGAGCAGAGGTGAAAGGCATGGGCAAGGCCATGTTCAAGGGTGCTGATGGGAAGATGGTGGGCCTCAAGAACGTGCTTTGGGTGCCCAGCCTTGCTGCAAACCTGATTTCCGTGCGGCGGTTGGCAAAGGCCGGCATGGACACGAACTCGAAGGGAGCCAAGACCTACACCGCAAGGCTTGGCGATCGAATTCTTTGGGACCTTCATGAGGACAGGGATGTCTACAACGAGATGTGGCAGATCCCAGTGGTCCCTATGCCTAAGGAGAGGCAAGTGGCAGCAAGCATCAGCACCAAGGATGGAGCGGTCGGTAGCGACGATGGCGCGAACGGTCGCGCTAAGGAGAATGAGCTCAAGAAGAGCAAACCTGGAGGGACCAGCAAGTTCAGTGAACCTAAGGAGAGTGGTGCAGCAACCAAGGAGCAGCAAAAGGGTGAGGAGAACCCAGAGGCAGCAGCGGAGGAGGACTACGGAGAGAGTATGTGGGGCGCTATTGCGAGCGCGGCATTCTCCAATCCGACTTCGGCTACGGGGGAGTGTGATTGGCTCACCTTGCATCGGCGAATGGGGCATGTGGCCCTGCCCATCTTGCAGCAGCTAGTGAAGAATGAGATGGTTGCTGGCATACGTGTGAAGGGGGAGCCCGATGAGGTACTTGGCTGCCCGACGTGCATGCAAGCCAAGTTCACCCGTTTCCCGTTCTCTAGTTCGGAGGCAACGGCTAAGGCACCACTTGATGAGGTGGTGATGGACGTGGTGGGCCCCCTGAAGCTTGGAGCTGCTGGAGCTGAGTACTTTCTCACCATTGTGGACGTCTACACTCGCATGACTTGGGTGTACGTGCTGTCCAAGAAGAGTGACGTGGCTGAAACGGTGAAGACCGATTGGTTGCCGATGGTGGAGCGGCAACAAGACCGGCTAGTGAAGGCAATCCGCACCGATCGAGGGGGAGAGTTCCTGAGCAAGGAGTTTGGGTTGTGGCTGAAGAAGAATGGTATTCGGCACTCCCTCACCATGCCATACTCCCCTGCAATGAACGGCATCGCCGAGCGAGCGAACCGCACAATCACGGAGGCGGCACGCGGGTTGCTCATTGAAGCCGGGCTACCCGACTATTTCTGGCCTGATGCGGTGCGGAGCGCGTGTGTGGCCAAGAACAGAGCCTTGACTCATGTGGGAGCAGACAAATGGGTGCCCTATGTGGAGTGGCTAGGAAGGAAGCCAAAGGTGGATATGCTTCGGGTGTTCGGGTGCATGTGCATGGCGCTCGTGCCTAAGCATCTTCGGCACAACAAGCTTGGTGCCAAGGCGGTGTGGGCCGTGCACTTGGGCATGGCTCAAAACAGCAAGGGATGGCTTCTTTGGGACCCATTCACCAAGAAGTTCTTGGTGAGCAGGGACTGCAAGTTCATGGAGAACTTCATGTACAAGGATTGGAAGGACGGAGAATGAGGCGAAGATAGGCGTGCGGTTTGGGGAGGTGAAGAGTTCCGGTTTGGAGCATGTGGAGCTGCCTTTGGAGCTGAGCAGCGGCAGCACAACCACAAGGCAATCCTCCCTTGTGAATGGGGGAGAGGAGGCCAATGATGCAGAGGAAGAAGAGGAGGAGGTGCAGCAAGTGAGCGAGCGTGCACCGTCACTCCCTTCCCGTACTACGAGTGCTCCACGGATTCGAGCCACACCGCAGCAACGCCAAGGCCCTCAAGTCTCTGCAGCTGAGGAGGAAGGAAGGGGGAAGAGGAGAGTTCAACCCCCTAATAGGCTGACCTATGATGCGCCAGGAAAGCAGGGCAAGACAGCCCTGGCCGGAGCGGCAATGATGGTCGGAGACGACGAGGAGAGTGACTACGAGGAGTGTGCCTTCGCGTTCTTCTCTCCGGTGGAGATGCCGGGAGAACCAGCAACTCTCAAGGAGGCTTTGGAGAGTAGTGATGCTGAGGAGTGGAAGAAGGCCATGGAGAGTGAGCTGAAGAGCATCGAGGAGAATGACACGTTTGAATTGGTGGAGCTACCGGAGGGGCGTACGGCGATAACGTCCAAGTGGCTCTTCAAAATCAAGTCGGATGCCGACGGCAAGATCGAGCGCTACAAGTCTAGGCTTGTAGCCAAGGGGTACCAGCAGAAGGAGAAGGTGGACTTCAAGGAGCTGTTTGCCCCTGTGGTGAAGCCGACGACGCTGCGAACCCTATTCGCGGGAGCCGCCATCAAAGGATGGGTAGTAAAGCAAATGGACATCGTAACGGCATTCCTTAACGGCATCCTTGAGGAGGAGATTTTTATGGCGCAGCCAGAGGGGTTTGATGATGGTAGTGGCAGAGTGTGGAAGCTGAAGAAGGCCCTCTATGGGCTGAAGCAGGCCCCTAGGCAATGGTACATGAAGCTGCGCGAAGTGTTGGAGGGGATCGGCTTCACTCCCTCAACGGCCGATCACTCCTTGTTCATGCTTGGCGAGGGGGAGCAGAAGAGTTTCATGGTGGTTTATGTGGATGACATCCTCATTTTCTCACCCTCTTTTGACCTTGTGAAGGAGGTGATGCTGAAGCTTCAAGACAAGTTCAAGTGCAAGGCCCTTGGTGACGTGAGCTTCTACCTTTGGGCTCCACATCGAACGAGATGTGGAGAAGCGGTGCATGCGGGTGCATCAACGAAAGTACCTGGAGGCATTGGCTGCCAACTTTGGGCAGAGTGAAGGCCATGTGGCTACACCCTTTCCCTCTGGGTTCAAGTGTGTGAAGGGACCAGAGGAGGAGAGCGTTGGTGAAGAGGAGAGGCGCCGATTTCACTCGTTGGTGGGCAGCCTCATGTATGCGGCGGTAAACACCCGACCGGACGTCGCGTTTGCTACCGGGCAGCTGGCTAGGGTTGTGCAATGCCCTAATGAGGAGCAGGTAGCAGCTGGAATGAGGGTGGCCAAGTATCTTGGCCAAACACCGACCGTTGGGCTGCAATACTCGGCGGCGGCACAAAGGCGCCAAAAGGGCGCGGATGGTGTTGAACCCGGGCGTTTGTTCCTCACCGCCTACTCGGATGCTTCATATGCATCAGAACCAGAGGACATGACAAGTGTGGGAGGCTTCATATGCTGTGTTGGTGGAGGCCCAACTGCTTGGGAGAGCAAGAAGCAGGTTGACCAAGCTTTGAGCTCGGTGGAGTCCGAGTACATGGCACTCTTCCGTGCCGTACGGGAGATTGTGTGGCAGCGGCGTTTGTTGGCTGAATTGGGGGAGGAGCAGCAAGGACCTACCCCACTGTACTGTGACAGCCAGGGTGCCATTGCTCTTGCTAAGAACCCTGTGTTGCATGGACTCACGAAGCACATGAGGGTGAAGTGGCATTGGACGAGGAGCATGGTAACCGCGGGTGAAGTTGAGTTGCGCTACGTGAAGACCACGGGGCAGCCGGCTGACATGATGACCAAGAGGCTGGTGGAGCAGCAGCATTGGAAGTGTTGCAAGCTGGCTGGGATGGCTCTGAACTGAGAGAGCAACATATCCTAAGGCCAACAATCCGAGGGGGAGTTTGTTGGTGCAACCCTACGGTTTGCACTCGGCTTGTTGTCCGTGTGCGTGAATGTGTGTGTGTATGGAATGGTATGAGGGCATGGGATAATATATATTTCATGCTTATAATTGTGTGTGAATGTTGAGTCATGATGTCGAGTGTGTGTGTCGAGTCAATAGCGAGTTATCGCTAGACGCGTGTTACGCGGTCGTTTGTGTCTCGCGCGCGGTTTCTATTTTGTCGTGCGCGGTTTCTATTTTGTCCTGTGTCGAACGTTCGGCGTGTCGCAGGTGTGTGCAGCAGACCCATCAAGAACTCAAGGATGAGTTTGTGATGAAGAGCCCGAGCCTTGGTGTCAAGCCTCAAGTGATTTCGAAGCTTGCCAAAAGGGTACACCTCAAGATATTGAAGATAGTTACATTACTTTGTGTAGTGTAACATTTCACTTGGTGTAGGCCCTAGTGAAGGGTAGTTTCGAGACCCTTCGTGGTTGGGGACAGTGTGGCACTGTTCCACATCACTGTACCTCGGCTCTTGGGGTTTGTAGGAGCTGGGAGTCATTCCCAACTCGTAACTCTTCCTATCTTGTGTTCTAAGACTATAGTGGCTGCCATAGTACCGTTCGTTCAAACCAACGCTGTGTCGTCAATTCTTTATCAAATCGTGCAATCTAAATTGCTAATTGTAGACGACGTGAAGACGCTCCAGATCCAATTTGAATCAGGTCATTTGCAGCTGTGAGCAGAACGCTATCAACGTTTGAAGCCGCTGTGCAGAAATCCGTCTGTGCTCTCTATCTTTCGTTTTAGGCACATTCAAGCCTATTGTGACTATAACAGCTGCGTCCCTTCCGGCCTCGCCGCTGATAACCCCCATCCTGCTGGATCCGGCCATGGTGTTGATCTCCACCGGAGGGAATCGGGAAGAGTGGATCTGCACGCAAGTGGGCTGTGGGAAGGCGAAGGGGAAAAGCTTCATGACTGCAGCAGATCATGTCACCTCTGCGAACCACCTCATTCACCTGGAGAAGCTCGGATCTGCGACACGTGTCTCACTCGAGCGTGCAAGCCTCAATGTCACGAAGAAGGAGTATGGGCTCTAAGGGAAGAGCAGCTCGGTCAGCACACAGCAGCAGCAGCAGTAGTCCTTGCAGTAGTTGGTGCCGTTCTTTTCTTTACCCTGTGGATGCGTAGGGGTTTTCAAGCTGTTATCAAATGAGTAAAAAAAGCCTCATCAGTTTCACGGGCCTTAACGTCAACGGCCTAGGAGATAAGACTAAACAGCAGCGAGTCCTCAACTGGTCTAGACAAGCAGCAGACATTATTGTCGTTTTGTTCTATCCCTCACAAATTCCAAGCCAACTTTTTATACCATTTGAATACTCGGTGGTTTACAGAATAGCAGAGATGCCTTATCAGCGTTTCCAAAACAGCAAATACACATTCAAGCACAAAACCCACAGGTGTCCCCCCTCCTAATCACCCATCTACCCCATAAAATACACCGTCAAGTCTCTAACAACTACACCAAAGAAGTATCCGACAACCTCTCATCCCACAAAGCAGTATCTTTCTTGAGTAGATCCCCACACTGGCTTCAAAATCGCAATTTGGGATTCCGACCTTGCTGGCCTTCAATATCGCTGAGGGGGGCAAGGGAAGAGAGCAAGGCAATCCCAACAGAATACGCACAGAGCAGGGGTGTGGTAGTGGTCTAGCTGCGACGGGGCTGGAAGGAACATCTGGCTTGTGACGAGCTTTTATGTGAGAGTGAGAACCAGATCACATGGCGTGTGAGAGTGAGAAACCAGGTCACGTGGCATGTGTGAGTGACAAGCCAGATCACATGGCATGTGAGAGCGACAGTGCAAAGCGAGGGAAGGATCCACATGACAGCCCGTTCACCATGCATGTGACATACCAATAGCTGGAGACCACACGCCGCACGCTGTGTATTAAGCTCGTTAGTGCACTTGGCTATGGCCAGCATGTTTCCCTTCCAGCGGCTGGGGCAGTAGGTCGCGCCCTTCGCGTACACAATCCTGCATGCGGTGTCTGTTGATCAAGGTGATGTGAGGGACGGGTTAGAAGTGCAGCAGGCAGGATAGGAAATTTGAGAAGTGAATATCTAGGTCTAGTTGGGTAATACGCGGCAGCAAAGTAGGCTGCCGCCTCACCATTCTGGATCCCACGGCACAAAGGAATTTCCTATGGAGAAGCAGAAACATTCCGAGAAAAAGAGCTATCCAGAATTCCGGATAGAGTGCACTGAGGGAGAACGAGAGAGGAACCATTTGCTCATTTCGAGTTTGGATCGTGTATGGTAGACTGGGTTAGTCACATGACACGTACTATCAGATGTGGTCTGGAGCTTGCGGTGGCGCTGCTCGCGGGCTTCGCTCGGCTGGGTGGTTCTCGCCACGTCTTCTGCTGTGACGACGCCTGTCGCCTCGCTCGTTGCTAGTAGGGTAGGGGCAGGTTAAGGGGAGTGAGAGGAGTGAGGGGCAGAGAGGACGTTAAGTGGAGGAGGCCTAGGCAGAGTGAGATGGGATGTGTGGTCAGACTGAGAGGAGATAGAGGCAGGAGGGAGTGAGGGGCGGATAGAGGGGATTCACGATTGAGGGGAGGGGTAAGAGGGGATGAAAGGCGTAGTCGATGCAGGGGGGAATGACGAGTCAGGCAGAGCGAAGCAAGTGCCGCGTACAAGCGAATGCGAATATGCTTTTACAAAGCTGCTCTTGAGCTGCCACAGCTCGAGGCGTTTAAACCGAGCAATTGCGTGTATAACCGCATCGAACCAAGTGTGGCGCGTCGGAGCGGTTGGCCCGCAGGGGAGGCGAATGTGACGGCGCAATGCGTGAACGCGGCGCCAGGGATATGGCTTGGGTTTCGAGGTGGTACGGGCCGTACCTTGGGCGTACGAGACGCATGAGAGCACCAGGAATGCAGCGAGGAAGAGTGCGATGCCGACGGGGAGAGCAGAGCGAGCCATTGCGACGTGAGGTGATTGACAAAGTTGTCAATGGGATAGACTGAGAACTGAGGAGTAAATGTGGAATTGAGACGATGATGGTTAGAGTATGTTCGGCTGTGGGATATATAGCTGGGAAGAGTTCGATTGCATGGACGCGTACCGCCGAGAAATGTGGTTGACTTTTTGCGTCACTCACGCTGTTCTCGTACCGCCGCAAACAAACTCTGGCATGGCTGTTGAAGAGAACCAAGCAAAAGGATGTGAAATCTGGGATTTAGGTACGATACAAAGTGGTTAATCACGATACACCTGATAATATTTTATCAATAATTCAACTCCAAGGAATAAACGCGGTATAGTGAAGACGACGAATGGTCAAAGGCCAAAAGCAAATCTGCCACCGTACTGTAACTACGTCTAAACCCTCTGAAACCCACAAAGCCATTCTGAAACCCGTCAAAAAAAAAAATTAGTGAGACCAATCCTGGTTCCAAACTTTTAACGCGTTCTCTGGAGTCCTATTGGTTGTCGAAGCGGGCAGCGAAAAATTGTGAAACTTCAGCAAAAGTAAGTCAGATTGGTTCCCACCTTGTAACGTGTTATCTGGATTCGTATTGGTTGCCGCAGAAGGCGGCGAGAATATTTGAATATTCTCAGTAAAAAACCAGTGCATCACACAGACCAGCTTTGACTGCCTCGAAATGACAAGGCCGCCATGGATATTGTCGCGCAGTTACAAACCTAGATCTCGTGAAGGTTCCGTGTCAGTTGGCTTTAAGGACTTCAGATTCGGATTCCTCGTTACAAGGCGCAACGATCGATACGACTATTATGCCTACACGTCGGGCATTGTATCTTTCGGCAACCGGGAACCGATTTCTTGTCAGGCAACTAACTTCAAGGTTCCTTTTGGTTTGCTGCTAACTCCAAGGCCTCATTTTCGGTTTTTACGCAGCAAGTGGTTTAACAATGGCTACGACACCCTCATTAAGTCTATTACTGACCCTGATCCCGAGGCATCGACCTCGGTTTCTCACCACCAACACCAAGAACACTGGTCCAACGCTTCTGGATCTCAGCTATTTAACACGTCTGTGCTCAGAGCTAAGGTATCAGTTCAGACATCTGCGGTCTGCTTTCAAGCTATCCAGCCTCTTCCTGCTCATCATTGCACCATGGCTCCTAAGGGGAAGTCCAAGGCTGTGTCAGAAGCCTCGTCGCTGGAAGCTCCCTCGTCTTCACTGGATGCGCCAGCCTCGTCGCCTGCTCCTGCTTCTTCTGACCCTGCTGGCAAAGGCAAGGGCAAGGTTACTGAGGAGTCAGTAAATGTACCTCTTACTGATGCTCCAGCAAGTGGATCCGGTCTCTCCCTGGAGGAGAAGCTGGGCTCTCTTCGTACAACGACTCCTGACAGCGGCTTCATTGAAGATGATTCTGACGAGGAGCTCGAAGTCGAAGTCAAGACGGAAGCGTTCAACCGTGTTCGCTACACTGCGATTCTGCTGATACCCGTGGCTCTCGCCCTGGAGGTCGCTTCCGTCATCACCACGGTGCGGACTCTGATGCGGCGCGTCTGGTCGTCTACGCTCTCTGTTGGCGCCGTTGACTCGGCGAAGTTCCAGGAGCTCCTGCCGGCGTACGTGGCGAAGACCCGTTACAGTCGCCTGCAGGTCTCTCTCCTGCGCGAGGAAGATATTATGAGCATCAGATCCAAGGAGGTGGATTACACGCGTCCTAACGGCACGGTCTTCCGTCTCTACTGGCAACACACTGACGATCCTGCTTTTGTGCGTGAACGTGCGACGAACAAGCTGGCGATTGAGGTGGTGATTCGAGACGTACCTGCGACGAAAACTCCGGAGATGCTGCGGGAGCTAATGGTGGTCTACCAGCTGCGTAATCGGCGGCAGTCGGCTTTCAAAGACGGAGTCTGCTTCCACCGCGTTCTGCACCCCGTCACTGGAGCTGATACAGATGTCGTCAAGGGACTTGTGATCCCTCATCCTGGCGACAGATACCGCTGGCGCCATGTGTTCGAGGATCCCTTGGAGATCGGCCGTCGCTTTTTGGTCCACTTCCCTGCGCTGTCTTGCCTGCTCTGCGGTGAACAGCACTATGATGTCAGTCATGATGCTTTCACTTCGGAGCGGCATAACAACATAGGGAAGTGGAATCTTACCTTGGGGAGGGTTCACCGTATCAATGGTAACTGCTCTTCCTTGCATGTTCTTACATGCTATCATGCTTGTCCTCGTGCTAACTGTCAAGTCGTACCATGCAGCTGCTGTTGGTGCAACCCTACGGTTTGCACTCGGCTTGTTGTCCGTGTGCGTGAATGTGTGTGTGTATGGAATGGTATGAGGGCATGGGATAATATATATTTCATGCTTATAATTGTGTGTGAATGTTGAGTCATGATGTCGAGTGTGTGTGTCGAGTCAATAGCGAGTTATCGCTAGACGCGTGTTACGCGGTCGTTTGTGTCTCGCGCGCGGTTTCTATTTTGTCGTGCGCGGTTTCTATTTTGTCCTGTGTCGAACGTTCGGCGTGTCGCAGGTGTGTGCAGCAGACCCATCAAGAACTCAAGGATGAGTTTGTGATGAAGAGCCCGAGCCTTGGTGTCAAGCCTCAAGTGATTTCGAAGCTTGCCAAAAGGGTACACCTCAAGATATTGAAGATAGTTACATTACTTTGTGTAGTGTAACATTTCACTTGGTGTAGGCCCTAGTGAAGGGTAGTTTCGAGACCCTTCGTGGTTGGGGACAGTGTGGCACTGTTCCACATCACTGTACCTCGGCTCTTGGGGTTTGTAGGAGCTGGGAGTCATTCCCAACTCGTAACTCTTCCTATCTTGTGTTCTAAGACTATAGTGGCTGCCATAGTACCGTTCGTTCAAACCGACGCTGTGTCGTCAATTCTTTATCAAATCGTGCAATCTAAATTGATAATTGTAGACGACGTGATGACGCTCCAGATCCAATTTGAATCAGGTCATTTGCAGCTGTGAGCAGAACGCTATCAACGTTTGAAGCCGCTGTGCAGAAATCCGTCTGTGCTCTCTATCTTTCGTTTTAGGCACATTCAAGCCTATTGTGACTATAACAAGTGGTATCAGAGCCCTTGGAGCAGTTTCGACAATGTCTGGACCTGAGGAAAGGGGTGGCAGAGGTGCTGGTGGCAGTGGAGAAGCTCAAGCTCAAGGCCAACCCCGTGATTCAGCCATGGCGCCCATGCAACCAAGTCTTGGCCCACCTAGGGATGAGCCTAGGGTGTTTGGGCTTGACAAGTTCAACGGTGACAACTTTGCTGAATGGTCCTTCAAGATGGAGAACATCTTTGACCACTATGACCTGCTGGAGGTGATGGAAGGAACGGAGAAGCGCCCCGAGAACGACCCGGAGAAGAGCCCGTGGGTGCGGAAGAGCGCACAAGGCTATCTCTTACTTGGGCAAGCGTTGGGGAGCAGTCAGATCCGTCACATCAAGCCATTCCAGCGTGAACCAGAGAAAGGACCAAAGGCATGGGCTGCTCTCAAGGGTGTACATGCTCCTGCAACAGCGGCGGTAGCGGTGGTGTTGGAACGGCAAATGGCGGCACTACGAATTGAAGAAGACGAAGCGGTTGAAGAAGGGGTGCAGAAATTCTTCGACTTGTTGACGCGGCTTGAGGGAGCTGATTTGAACTACAGTGAGCTCCAAAAGAAGACCAAGTTGCTGGCCTTACTCCCAGAGTCATGGTCCTCGCTCATCATCAACCTTAATCGCGACTTGCCCCGCCTCTCGCTTGAAGACGTGAAGCGAGCTATCCTTCAAGAGGATTTCCGCCGCCGTGAGTTGGCGAGTGCGGATGGCGCTGGGGCAGCGAGCATCGGCCGTGGATATGGTCGAGGAAGAGGCAGAGGACGAGGGGGAGGAAGGTTTGGTGGCAGCAACTTCGGCGGAGGCCGCAGGAGTGGCGGTTACGGCAGCGACGACAAGAGCTACGGACGCGGTCGCGGCCGATTCGACGGCGAGTGTCACTATTGCCACAAGAGCGGACACATGTGGCGCGACTGCTACAAACTCCCTGATGGTTGGACCCCTGCTCAAGGCCAAGAGGGTAGAGGAGCAGGAGGAGGGAGAGGACGAGGCCGTGGAGGCCGTGGCGGTCGCGGTGGCGGAGCTGCAAACATGAAGAGCGGAGACAACGACAAGGACCCGAGCGACGATCGATACCCGGGTCTATTCTACTTCGTGTCGATGCAAGTACCGGCTGGTCCAGAGAAGGATGAAGGCTTTGAGGAGCCAGCAGCTGTGGGGAAGGTGACCCTACACCCCCTGGACTATTGGGTGATTGATAGTGGCGCTACCTATAGCATGACACCTCGCCCGGACTTGCTCACCGAACTCGAGCCGTCACCGGTGAAGCATGTCACATCGGCTTTGGGGCAGCGAGCAGAGGTGAAAGGCATGGGCAAGGCCATGTTCAAGGGTGCTGATGGGAAGATGGTGGGCCTCAAGAACGTGCTTTGGGTGCCCAGCCTTGCTGCAAACCTGATTTCCGTGCGGCGGTTGGCAAAGGCCGGCATGGACACGAACTCGAAGGGAGCCAAGACCTACACCGCAAGGCTTGGCGATCGAATTCTTTGGGACCTTCATGAGGACAGGGATGTCTACAACGAGATGTGGCAGATCCCAGTGGTCCCTATGCCTAAGGAGAGGCAAGTGGCAGCAAGCATCAGCACCAAGGATGGAGCGGTCGGTAGCGACGATGGCGCGAACGGTCGCGCTAAGGAGAATGAGCTCAAGAAGAGCAAACCTGGAGGGACCAGCAAGTTCAGTGAACCTAAGGAGAGTGGTGCAGCAACCAAGGAGCAGCAAAAGGGTGAGGAGAACCCAGAGGCAGCAGCGGAGGAGGACTACGGAGAGAGTATGTGGGGCGCTATTGCGAGCGCGGCATTCTCCAATCCGACTTCGGCTACGGGGGAGTGTGATTGGCTCACCTTGCATCGGCGAATGGGGCATGTGGCCCTGCCCATCTTGCAGCAGCTAGTGAAGAATGAGATGGTTGCTGGCATACGTGTGAAGGGGGAGCCCGATGAGGTACTTGGCTGCCCGACGTGCATGCAAGCCAAGTTCACCCGTTTCCCGTTCTCTAGTTCGGAGGCAACGGCTAAGGCACCACTTGATGAGGTGGTGATGGACGTGGTGGGCCCCCTGAAGCTTGGAGCTGCTGGAGCTGAGTACTTTCTCACCATTGTGGACGTCTACACTCGCATGACTTGGGTGTACGTGCTGTCCAAGAAGAGTGACGTGGCTGAAACGGTGAAGACCGATTGGTTGCCGATGGTGGAGCGGCAACAAGACCGGCTAGTGAAGGCAATCCGCACCGATAGAGGGGGAGAGTTCCTGAGCAAGGAGTTTGGGTTGTGGCTGAAGAAGAATGGTATTCGGCACTCCCTCACCATGCCATACTCCCCTGCAATGAACGGCATCGCCGAGCGAGCGAACCGCACAATCACGGAGGCGGCACGCGGGTTGCTCATTGAAGCCGGGCTACCCGACTATTTCTGGCCTGATGCGGTGCGGAGCGCGTGTGTGGCCAAGAACAGAGCCTTGACTCATGTGGGAGCAGACAAATGGGTGCCCTATGTGGAGTGGCTAGGAAGGAAGCCAAAGGTGGATATGCTTCGGGTGTTCGGGTGCATGTGCATGGCGCTCGTGCCTAAGCATCTTCGGCACAACAAGCTTGGTGCCAAGGCGGTGTGGGCCGTGCACTTGGGCATGGCTCAAAACAGCAAGGGATGGCTTCTTTGGGACCCATTCACCAAGAAGTTCTTGGTGAGCAGGGACTGCAAGTTCATGGAGAACTTCATGTACAAGGATTGGAAGGCGGAGAATGAGGCGAAGATAGGCGTGCGGTTTGGGGAGGTGAAGAGTTCCGGTTTGGAGCATGTGGAGCTGCCTTTGGAGCTGAGCAGCGGCAGCACAACCACAAGGCAATCCTCCCTTGTGAATGGGGGAGAGGAGGCCAATGATGCAGAGGAAGAAGAGGAGGAGGTGCAGCAAGTGAGCGAGCGTGCACCGTCACTCCCTTCCCGTACTACGAGTGCTCCACGGATTCGAGCCACACCGCAGCAACGCCAAGGCCCTCAAGTCCCTGCAGCTGAGGAGGAAGGAAGGGGGAAGAGGAGAGTTCAACCCCCTAATAGGCTGACCTATGATGCGCCAGGAAAGCAGGGCAAGACAGCCCTGGCCGGAGCGGCAATGATGGTCGGAGACGACGAGGAGAGTGACTACGAGGAGTGTGCCTTCGCGTTCTTCTCTCCGGTGGAGATGCCGGGAGAACCAGCAACTCTCAAGGAGGCTTTGGAGAGTAGTGATGCTGAGGAGTGGAAGAAGGCCATGGAGAGTGAGCTGAAGAGCATCGAGGAGAATGACACGTTTGAATTGGTGGAGCTACCGGAGGGGCGTACGGCGATAACGTCCAAGTGGCTCTTCAAAATCAAGTCGGATGCCGACGGCAAGATCGAGCGCTACAAGTCTAGGCTTGTAGCCAAGGGGTACCAGCAGAAGGAGAAGGTGGACTTCAAGGAGCTGTTTGCCCCTGTGGTGAAGCCGACGACGCTGCGAACCCTATTCGCGGGAGCCGCCATCAAAGGATGGGTAGTAAAGCAAATGGACATCGTAACGGCATTCCTTAACGGCATCCTTGAGGAGGAGATTTTTATGGCGCAGCCAGAGGGGTTTGATGATGGTAGTGGCAGAGTGTGGAAGCTGAAGAAGGCCCTCTATGGGCTGAAGCAGGCCCCTAGGCAATGGTACATGAAGCTGCGCGAAGTGTTGGAGGGGATCGGCTTCACTCCCTCAACGGCCGATCACTCCTTGTTCATGCTTGGCGAGGGGGAGCAGAAGAGTTTCATGGTGGTTTATGTGGATGACATCCTCATTTTCTCACCCTCTTTTGACCTTGTGAAGGAGGTGATGCTGAAGCTTCAAGACAAGTTCAAGTGCAAGGCCCTTGGTGACGTGAGCTTCTACCTTTGGGCTCCACATCGAACGAGATGTGGAGAAGCGGTGCATGCGGGTGCATCAACGAAAGTACCTGGAGGCATTGGCTGCCAACTTTGGGCAGAGTGAAGGCCATGTGGCTACACCCTTTCCCTCTGGGTTCAAGTGTGTGAAGGGACCAGAGGAGGAGAGCGTTGGTGAAGAGGAGAGGCGCCGATTTCACTCGTTGGTGGGCAGCCTCATGTATGCGGCGGTAAACACCCGACCGGACGTCGCGTTTGCTACCGGGCAGCTGGCTAGGGTTGTGCAATGCCCTAATGAGGAGCAGGTAGCAGCTGGAATGAGGGTGGCCAAGTATCTTGGCCAAACACCGACCGTTGGGCTGCAATACTCGGCGGCGGCACAAAGGCGCCAAAAGGGCGCGGATGGTGTTGAACCCGGGCGTTTGTTCCTCACCGCCTACTCGGATGCTTCATATGCATCAGAACCAGAGGACATGACAAGTGTGGGAGGCTTCATATGCTGTGTTGGTGGAGGCCCAACTGCTTGGGAGAGCAAGAAGCAGGTTGACCAAGCTTTGAGCTCGGTGGAGTCCGAGTACATGGCACTCTTCCGTGCCGTACGGGAGATTGTGTGGCAGCGGCGTTTGTTGGCTGAATTGGGGGAGGAGCAGCAAGGACCTACCCCACTGTACTGTGACAGCCAGGGTGCCATTGCTCTTGCTAAGAACCCTGTGTTGCATGGACTCACGAAGCACATGAGGGTGAAGTGGCATTGGACGAGGAGCATGGTAACCGCGGGTGAAGTTGAGTTGCGCTACGTGAAGACCACGGGGCAGCCGGCTGACATGATGACCAAGAGGCTGGTGGAGCAGCAGCATTGGAAGTGTTGCAAGCTGGCTGGGATGGCTCTGAACTGAGAGAGCAACATATCCTAAGGCCAACAATCCGAGGGGGAGTTTGTTGGTGCAACCCTACGGTTTGCACTCGGCTTGTTGTCCGTGTGCGTGAATGTGTGTGTGTATGGAATGGTATGAGGGCATGGGATAATATATATTTCATGCTTATAATTGTGTGTGAATGTTGAGTCATGATGTCGAGTGTGTGTGTCGAGTCAATAGCGAGTTATCGCTAGACGCGTGTTACGCGGTCGTTTGTGTCTCGCGCGCGGTTTCTATTTTGTCGTGCGCGGTTTCTATTTTGTCCTGTGTCGAACGTTCGGCGTGTCGCAGGTGTGTGCAGCAGACCCATCAAGAACTCAAGGATGAGTTTGTGATGAAGAGCCCGAGCCTTGGTGTCAAGCCTCAAGTGATTTCGAAGCTTGCCAAAAGGGTACACCTCAAGATATTGAAGATAGTTACATTACTTTGTGTAGTGTAACATTTCACTTGGTGTAGGCCCTAGTGAAGGGTAGTTTCGAGACCCTTCGTGGTTGGGGACAGTGTGGCACTGTTCCACATCACTGTACCTCGGCTCTTGGGGTTTGTAGGAGCTGGGAGTCATTCCCAACTCGTAACTCTTCCTATCTTGTGTTCTAAGACTATAGTGGCTGCCATAGTACCGTTCGTTCAAACCAACGCTGTGTCGTCAATTCTTTATCAAATCGTGCAATCTAAATTGCTAATTGTAGACGACGTGAAGACGCTCCAGATCCAATTTGAATCAGGTCATTTGCAGCTGTGAGCAGAACGCTATCAACGTTTGAAGCCGCTGTGCAGAAATCCGTCTGTGCTCTCTATCTTTCGTTTTAGGCACATTCAAGCCTATTGTGACTATAACAGCTGCGTCCCTTCCGGCCTCGCCGCTGATAACCCCCATCCTGCTGGATCCGGCCATGGTGTTGATCTCCACCGGAGGGAATCGGGAAGAGTGGATCTGCACGCAAGTGGGCTGTGGGAAGGCGAAGGGGAAAAGCTTCATGACTGCAGCAGATCATGTCACCTCTGCGAACCACCTCATTCACCTGGAGAAGCTCGGATCTGCGACACGTGTCTCACTCGAGCGTGCAAGCCTCAATGTCACGAAGAAGGAGTATGGGCTCTAAGGGAAGAGCAGCTCGGTCAGCACACAGCAGCAGCAGCAGTAGTCCTTGCAGTAGTTGGTGCCGTTCTTTTCTTTACCCTGTGGATGCGTAGGGGTTTTCAAGCTGTTATCAAATGAGTAAAAAAAGCCTCATCAGTTTCACGGGCCTTAACGTCAACGGCCTAGGAGATAAGACTAAACAGCAGCGAGTCCTCAACTGGTCTAGACAAGCAGCAGACATTATTGTCGTTTTGTTCTATCCCTCACAAATTCCAAGCCAACTTTTTATACCATTTGAATACTCGGTGGTTTACAGAATAGCAGAGATGCCTTATCAGCGTTTCCAAAACAGCAAATACACATTCAAGCACAAAACCCACAGGTGTCCCCCCTCCTAATCACCCATCTACCCCATAAAATACACCGTCAAGTCTCTAACAACTACACCAAAGAAGTATCCGACAACCTCTCATCCCACAAAGCAGTATCTTTCTTGAGTAGATCCCCACACTGGCTTCAAAATCGCAATTTGGGATTCCGACCTTGCTGGCCTTCAATATCGCTGAGGGGGGCAAGGGAAGAGAGCAAGGCAATCCCAACAGAATACGCACAGAGCAGGGGTGTGGTAGTGGTCTAGCTGCGACGGGGCTGGAAGGAACATCTGGCTTGTGACGAGCTTTTATGTGAGAGTGAGAACCAGATCACATGGCGTGTGAGAGTGAGAAACCAGGTCACGTGGCATGTGTGAGTGACAAGCCAGATCACATGGCATGTGAGAGCGACAGTGCAAAGCGAGGGAAGGATCCACATGACAGCCCGTTCACCATGCATGTGACATACCAATAGCTGGAGACCACACGCCGCACGCTGTGTATTAAGCTCGTTAGTGCACTTGGCTATGGCCAGCATGTTTCCCTTCCAGCGGCTGGGGCAGTAGGTCGCGCCCTTCGCGTACACAATCCTGCATGCGGTGTCTGTTGATCAAGGTGATGTGAGGGACGGGTTAGAAGTGCAGCAGGCAGGATAGGAAATTTGAGAAGTGAATATCTAGGTCTAGTTGGGTAATACGCGGCAGCAAAGTAGGCTGCCGCCTCACCATTCTGGATCCCACGGCACAAAGGAATTTCCTATGGAGAAGCAGAAACATTCCGAGAAAAAGAGCTATCCAGAATTCCGGATAGAGTGCACTGAGGGAGAACGAGAGAGGAACCATTTGCTCATTTCGAGTTTGGATCGTGTATGGTAGACTGGGTTAGTCACATGACACGTACTATCAGATGTGGTCTGGAGCTTGCGGTGGCGCTGCTCGCGGGCTTCGCTCGGCTGGGTGGTTCTCGCCACGTCTTCTGCTGTGACGACGCCTGTCGCCTCGCTCGTTGCTAGTAGGGTAGGGGCAGGTTAAGGGGAGTGAGAGGAGTGAGGGGCAGAGAGGACGTTAAGTGGAGGAGGCCTAGGCAGAGTGAGATGGGATGTGTGGTCAGACTGAGAGGAGATAGAGGCAGGAGGGAGTGAGGGGCGGATAGAGGGGATTCACGATTGAGGGGAGGGGTAAGAGGGGATGAAAGGCGTAGTCGATGCAGGGGGGAATGACGAGTCAGGCAGAGCGAAGCAAGTGCCGCGTACAAGCGAATGCGAATATGCTTTTACAAAGCTGCTCTTGAGCTGCCACAGCTCGAGGCGTTTAAACCGAGCAATTGCGTGTATAACCGCATCGAACCAAGTGTGGCGCGTCGGAGCGGTTGGCCCGCAGGGGAGGCGAATGTGACGGCGCAATGCGTGAACGCGGCGCCAGGGATATGGCTTGGGTTTCGAGGTGGTACGGGCCGTACCTTGGGCGTACGAGACGCATGAGAGCACCAGGAATGCAGCGAGGAAGAGTGCGATGCCGACGGGGAGAGCAGAGCGAGCCATTGCGACGTGAGGTGATTGACAAAGTTGTCAATGGGATAGACTGAGAACTGAGGAGTAAATGTGGAATTGAGACGATGATGGTTAGAGTATGTTCGGCTGTGGGATATATAGCTGGGAAGAGTTCGATTGCATGGACGCGTACCGCCGAGAAATGTGGTTGACTTTTTGCGTCACTCACGCTGTTCTCGTACCGCCGCAAACAAACTCTGGCATGGCTGTTGAAGAGAACCAAGCAAAAGGATGTGAAATCTGGGATTTAGGTACGATACAAAGTGGTTAATCACGATACACCTGATAATATTTTATCAATAATTCAACTCCAAGGAATAAACGCGGTATAGTGAAGACGACGAATGGTCAAAGGCCAAAAGCAAATCTGCCACCGTACTGTAACTACGTCTAAACCCTCTGAAACCCACAAAGCCATTCTGAAACCCGTCAAAAAAAAAAATTAGTGAGACCAATCCTGGTTCCAAACTTTTAACGCGTTCTCTGGAGTCCTATTGGTTGTCGAAGCGGGCAGCGAAAAATTGTGAAACTTCAGCAAAAGTAAGTCAGATTGGTTCCCACCTTGTAACGTGTTATCTGGATTCGTATTGGTTGCCGCAGAAGGCGGCGAGAATATTTGAATATTCTCAGTAAAAAACCAGTGCATCACACAGACCAGCTTTGACTGCCTCGAAATGACAAGGCCGCCATGGATATTGTCGCGCAGTTACAAACCTAGATCTCGTGAAGGTTCCGTGTCAGTTGGCTTTAAGGACTTCAGATTCGGATTCCTCGTTACAAGGCGCAACGATCGATACGACTATTATGCCTACACGTCGGGCATTGTATCTTTCGGCAACCGGGAACCGATTTCTTGTCAGGCAACTAACTTCAAGGTTCCTTTTGGTTTGCTGCTAACTCCAAGGCCTCATTTTCGGTTTTTACGCAGCAAGTGGTTTAACAATGGCTACGACACCCTCATTAAGTCTATTACTGACCCTGATCCCGAGGCATCGACCTCGGTTTCTCACCACCAACACCAAGAACACTGGTCCAACGCTTCTGGATCTCAGCTATTTAACACGTCTGTGCTCAGAGCTAAGGTATCAGTTCAGACATCTGCGGTCTGCTTTCAAGCTATCCAGCCTCTTCCTGCTCATCATTGCACCATGGCTCCTAAGGGGAAGTCCAAGGCTGTGTCAGAAGCCTCGTCGCTGGAAGCTCCCTCGTCTTCACTGGATGCGCCAGCCTCGTCGCCTGCTCCTGCTTCTTCTGACCCTGCTGGCAAAGGCAAGGGCAAGGTTACTGAGGAGTCAGTAAATGTACCTCTTACTGATGCTCCAGCAAGTGGATCCGGTCTCTCCCTGGAGGAGAAGCTGGGCTCTCTTCGTACAACGACTCCTGACAGCGGCTTCATTGAAGATGATTCTGACGAGGAGCTCGAAGTCGAAGTCAAGACGGAAGCGTTCAACCGTGTTCGCTACACTGCGATTCTGCTGATACCCGTGGCTCTCGCCCTGGAGGTCGCTTCCGTCATCACCACGGTGCGGACTCTGATGCGGCGCGTCTGGTCGTCTACGCTCTCTGTTGGCGCCGTTGACTCGGCGAAGTTCCAGGAGCTCCTGCCGGCGTACGTGGCGAAGACCCGTTACAGTCGCCTGCAGGTCTCTCTCCTGCGCGAGGAAGATATTATGAGCATCAGATCCAAGGAGGTGGATTACACGCGTCCTAACGGCACGGTCTTCCGTCTCTACTGGCAACACACTGACGATCCTGCTTTTGTGCGTGAACGTGCGACGAACAAGCTGGCGATTGAGGTGGTGATTCGAGACGTACCTGCGACGAAAACTCCGGAGATGCTGCGGGAGCTAATGGTGGTCTACCAGCTGCGTAATCGGCGGCAGTCGGCTTTCAAAGACGGAGTCTGCTTCCACCGCGTTCTGCACCCCGTCACTGGAGCTGATACAGATGTCGTCAAGGGACTTGTGATCCCTCATCCTGGCGACAGATACCGCTGGCGCCATGTGTTCGAGGATCCCTTGGAGATCGGCCGTCGCTTTTTGGTCCACTTCCCTGCGCTGTCTTGCCTGCTCTGCGGTGAACAGCACTATGATGTCAGTCATGATGCTTTCACTTCGGAGCGGCATAACAACATAGGGAAGTGGAATCTTACCTTGGGGAGGGTTCACCGTATCAATGGTAACTGCTCTTCCTTGCATGTTCTTACATGCTATCATGCTTGTCCTCGTGCTAACTGTCAAGTCGTACCATGCAGCTGCTGTTGGTGCAACCCTACGGTTTGCACTCGGCTTGTTGTCCGTGTGCGTGAATGTGTGTGTGTATGGAATGGTATGAGGGCATGGGATAATATATATTTCATGCTTATAATTGTGTGTGAATGTTGAGTCATGATGTCGAGTGTGTGTGTCGAGTCAATAGCGAGTTATCGCTAGACGCGTGTTACGCGGTCGTTTGTGTCTCGCGCGCGGTTTCTATTTTGTCGTGCGCGGTTTCTATTTTGTCCTGTGTCGAACGTTCGGCGTGTCGCAGGTGTGTGCAGCAGACCCATCAAGAACTCAAGGATGAGTTTGTGATGAAGAGCCCGAGCCTTGGTGTCAAGCCTCAAGTGATTTCGAAGCTTGCCAAAAGGGTACACCTCAAGATATTGAAGATAGTTACATTACTTTGTGTAGTGTAACATTTCACTTGGTGTAGGCCCTAGTGAAGGGTAGTTTCGAGACCCTTCGTGGTTGGGGACAGTGTGGCACTGTTCCACATCACTGTACCTCGGCTCTTGGGGTTTGTAGGAGCTGGGAGTCATTCCCAACTCGTAACTCTTCCTATCTTGTGTTCTAAGACTATAGTGGCTGCCATAGTACCGTTCGTTCAAACCGACGCTGTGTCGTCAATTCTTTATCAAATCGTGCAATCTAAATTGATAATTGTAGACGACGTGATGACGCTCCAGATCCAATTTGAATCAGGTCATTTGCAGCTGTGAGCAGAACGCTATCAACGTTTGAAGCCGCTGTGCAGAAATCCGTCTGTGCTCTCTATCTTTCGTTTTAGGCACATTCAAGCCTATTGTGACTATAACAAGTGGTATCAGAGCCCTTGGAGCAGTTTCGACAATGTCTGGACCTGAGGAAAGGGGTGGCAGAGGTGCTGGTGGCAGTGGAGAAGCTCAAGCTCAAGGCCAACCCCGTGATTCAGCCATGGCGCCCATGCAACCAAGTCTTGGCCCACCTAGGGATGAGCCTAGGGTGTTTGGGCTTGACAAGTTCAACGGTGACAACTTTGCTGAATGGTCCTTCAAGATGGAGAACATCTTTGACCACTATGACCTGCTGGAGGTGATGGAAGGAACGGAGAAGCGCCCCGAGAACGACCCGGAGAAGAGCCCGTGGGTGCGGAAGAGCGCACAAGGCTATCTCTTACTTGGGCAAGCGTTGGGGAGCAGTCAGATCCGTCACATCAAGCCATTCCAGCGTGAACCAGAGAAAGGACCAAAGGCATGGGCTGCTCTCAAGGGTGTACATGCTCCTGCAACAGCGGCGGTAGCGGTGGTGTTGGAACGGCAAATGGCGGCACTACGAATTGAAGAAGACGAAGCGGTTGAAGAAGGGGTGCAGAAATTCTTCGACTTGTTGACGCGGCTTGAGGGAGCTGATTTGAACTACAGTGAGCTCCAAAAGAAGACCAAGTTGCTGGCCTTACTCCCAGAGTCATGGTCCTCGCTCATCATCAACCTTAATCGCGACTTGCCCCGCCTCTCGCTTGAAGACGTGAAGCGAGCTATCCTTCAAGAGGATTTCCGCCGCCGTGAGTTGGCGAGTGCGGATGGCGCTGGGGCAGCGAGCATCGGCCGTGGATATGGTCGAGGAAGAGGCAGAGGACGAGGGGGAGGAAGGTTTGGTGGCAGCAACTTCGGCGGAGGCCGCAGGAGTGGCGGTTACGGCAGCGACGACAAGAGCTACGGACGCGGTCGCGGCCGATTCGACGGCGAGTGTCACTATTGCCACAAGAGCGGACACATGTGGCGCGACTGCTACAAACTCCCTGATGGTTGGACCCCTGCTCAAGGCCAAGAGGGTAGAGGAGCAGGAGGAGGGAGAGGACGAGGCCGTGGAGGCCGTGGCGGTCGCGGTGGCGGAGCTGCAAACATGAAGAGCGGAGACAACGACAAGGACCCGAGCGACGATCGATACCCGGGTCTATTCTACTTCGTGTCGATGCAAGTACCCGGCTGGTCCAGAGAAGGATGAAGGCTTTGAGGAGCCAGCAGCTGTGGGGAAGGTGACCCTACACCCCCTGGACTATTGGGTGATTGATAGTGGCGCTACCTATAGCATGACACCTCGCCCGGACTTGCTCACCGAACTCGAGCCGTCACCGGTGAAGCATGTCACATCGGCTTTGGGGCAGCGAGCAGAGGTGAAAGGCATGGGCAAGGCCATGTTCAAGGGTGCTGATGGGAAGATGGTGGGCCTCAAGAACGTGCTTTGGGTGCCCAGCCTTGCTGCAAACCTGATTTCCGTGCGGCGGTTGGCAAAGGCCGGCATGGACACGAACTCGAAGGGAGCCAAGACCTACACCGCAAGGCTTGGCGATCGAATTCTTTGGGACCTTCATGAGGACAGGGATGTCTACAACGAGATGTGGCAGATCCCAGTGGTCCCTATGCCTAAGGAGAGGCAAGTGGCAGCAAGCATCAGCACCAAGGATGGAGCGGTCGGTAGCGACGATGGCGCGAACGGTCGCGCTAAGGAGAATGAGCTCAAGAAGAGCAAACCTGGAGGGACCAGCAAGTTCAGTGAACCTAAGGAGAGTGGTGCAGCAACCAAGGAGCAGCAAAAGGGTGAGGAGAACCCAGAGGCAGCAGCGGAGGAGGACTACGGAGAGAGTATGTGGGGCGCTATTGCGAGCGCGGCATTCTCCAATCCGACTTCGGCTACGGGGGAGTGTGATTGGCTCACCTTGCATCGGCGAATGGGGCATGTGGCCCTGCCCATCTTGCAGCAGCTAGTGAAGAATGAGATGGTTGCTGGCATACGTGTGAAGGGGGAGCCCGATGAGGTACTTGGCTGCCCGACGTGCATGCAAGCCAAGTTCACCCGTTTCCCGTTCTCTAGTTCGGAGGCAACGGCTAAGGCACCACTTGATGAGGTGGTGATGGACGTGGTGGGCCCCCTGAAGCTTGGAGCTGCTGGAGCTGAGTACTTTCTCACCATTGTGGACGTCTACACTCGCATGACTTGGGTGTACGTGCTGTCCAAGAAGAGTGACGTGGCTGAAACGGTGAAGACCGATTGGTTGCCGATGGTGGAGCGGCAACAAGACCGGCTAGTGAAGGCAATCCGCACCGATAGAGGGGGAGAGTTCCTGAGCAAGGAGTTTGGGTTGTGGCTGAAGAAGAATGGTATTCGGCACTCCCTCACCATGCCATACTCCCCTGCAATGAACGGCATCGCCGAGCGAGCGAACCGCACAATCACGGAGGCGGCACGCGGGTTGCTCATTGAAGCCGGGCTACCCGACTATTTCTGGCCTGATGCGGTGCGGAGCGCGTGTGTGGCCAAGAACAGAGCCTTGACTCATGTGGGAGCAGACAAATGGGTGCCCTATGTGGAGTGGCTAGGAAGGAAGCCAAAGGTGGATATGCTTCGGGTGTTCGGGTGCATGTGCATGGCGCTCGTGCCTAAGCATCTTCGGCACAACAAGCTTGGTGCCAAGGCGGTGTGGGCCGTGCACTTGGGCATGGCTCAAAACAGCAAGGGATGGCTTCTTTGGGACCCATTCACCAAGAAGTTCTTGGTGAGCAGGGACTGCAAGTTCATGGAGAACTTCATGTACAAGGATTGGAAGGCGGAGAATGAGGCGAAGATAGGCGTGCGGTTTGGGGAGGTGAAGAGTTCCGGTTTGGAGCATGTGGAGCTGCCTTTGGAGCTGAGCAGCGGCAGCACAACCACAAGGCAATCCTCCCTTGTGAATGGGGGAGAGGAGGCCAATGATGCAGAGGAAGAAGAGGAGGAGGTGCAGCAAGTGAGCGAGCGTGCACCGTCACTCCCTTCCCGTACTACGAGTGCTCCACGGATTCGAGCCACACCGCAGCAACGCCAAGGCCCTCAAGTCCCTGCAGCTGAGGAGGAAGGAAGGGGGAAGAGGAGAGTTCAACCCCCTAATAGGCTGACCTATGATGCGCCAGGAAAGCAGGGCAAGACAGCCCTGGCCGGAGCGGCAATGATGGTCGGAGACGACGAGGAGAGTGACTACGAGGAGTGTGCCTTCGCGTTCTTCTCTCCGGTGGAGATGCCGGGAGAACCAGCAACTCTCAAGGAGGCTTTGGAGAGTAGTGATGCTGAGGAGTGGAAGAAGGCCATGGAGAGTGAGCTGAAGAGCATCGAGGAGAATGACACGTTTGAATTGGTGGAGCTACCGGAGGGGCGTACGGCGATAACGTCCAAGTGGCTCTTCAAAATCAAGTCGGATGCCGACGGCAAGATCGAGCGCTACAAGTCTAGGCTTGTAGCCAAGGGGTACCAGCAGAAGGAGAAGGTGGACTTCAAGGAGCTGTTTGCCCCTGTGGTGAAGCCGACGACGCTGCGAACCCTATTCGCGGGAGCCGCCATCAAAGGATGGGTAGTAAAGCAAATGGACATCGTAACGGCATTCCTTAACGGCATCCTTGAGGAGGAGATTTTTATGGCGCAGCCAGAGGGGTTTGATGATGGTAGTGGCAGAGTGTGGAAGCTGAAGAAGGCCCTCTATGGGCTGAAGCAGGCCCCTAGGCAATGGTACATGAAGCTGCGCGAAGTGTTGGAGGGGATCGGCTTCACTCCCTCAACGGCCGATCACTCCTTGTTCATGCTTGGCGAGGGGGAGCAGAAGAGTTTCATGGTGGTTTATGTGGATGACATCCTCATTTTCTCACCCTCTTTTGACCTTGTGAAGGAGGTGATGCTGAAGCTTCAAGACAAGTTCAAGTGCAAGGCCCTTGGTGACGTGAGCTTCTACCTTTGGGCTCCACATCGAACGAGATGTGGAGAAGCGGTGCATGCGGGTGCATCAACGAAAGTACCTGGAGGCATTGGCTGCCAACTTTGGGCAGAGTGAAGGCCATGTGGCTACACCCTTTCCCTCTGGGTTCAAGTGTGTGAAGGGACCAGAGGAGGAGAGCGTTGGTGAAGAGGAGAGGCGCCGATTTCACTCGTTGGTGGGCAGCCTCATGTATGCGGCGGTAAACACCCGACCGGACGTCGCGTTTGCTACCGGGCAGCTGGCTAGGGTTGTGCAATGCCCTAATGAGGAGCAGGTAGCAGCTGGAATGAGGGTGGCCAAGTATCTTGGCCAAACACCGACCGTTGGGCTGCAATACTCGGCGGCGGCACAAAGGCGCCAAAAGGGCGCGGATGGTGTTGAACCCGGGCGTTTGTTCCTCACCGCCTACTCGGATGCTTCATATGCATCAGAACCAGAGGACATGACAAGTGTGGGAGGCTTCATATGCTGTGTTGGTGGAGGCCCAACTGCTTGGGAGAGCAAGAAGCAGGTTGACCAAGCTTTGAGCTCGGTGGAGTCCGAGTACATGGCACTCTTCCGTGCCGTACGGGAGATTGTGTGGCAGCGGCGTTTGTTGGCTGAATTGGGGGAGGAGCAGCAAGGACCTACCCCACTGTACTGTGACAGCCAGGGTGCCATTGCTCTTGCTAAGAACCCTGTGTTGCATGGACTCACGAAGCACATGAGGGTGAAGTGGCATTGGACGAGGAGCATGGTAACCGCGGGTGAAGTTGAGTTGCGCTACGTGAAGACCACGGGGCAGCCGGCTGACATGATGACCAAGAGGCTGGTGGAGCAGCAGCATTGGAAGTGTTGCAAGCTGGCTGGGATGGCTCTGAACTGAGAGAGCAACATATCCTAAGGCCAACAATCCGAGGGGGAGTTTGTTGGTGCAACCCTACGGTTTGCACTCGGCTTGTTGTCCGTGTGCGTGAATGTGTGTGTGTATGGAATGGTATGAGGGCATGGGATAATATATATTTCATGCTTATAATTGTGTGTGAATGTTGAGTCATGATGTCGAGTGTGTGTGTCGAGTCAATAGCGAGTTATCGCTAGACGCGTGTTACGCGGTCGTTTGTGTCTCGCGCGCGGTTTCTATTTTGTCGTGCGCGGTTTCTATTTTGTCCTGTGTCGAACGTTCGGCGTGTCGCAGGTGTGTGCAGCAGACCCATCAAGAACTCAAGGATGAGTTTGTGATGAAGAGCCCGAGCCTTGGTGTCAAGCCTCAAGTGATTTCGAAGCTTGCCAAAAGGGTACACCTCAAGATATTGAAGATAGTTACATTACTTTGTGTAGTGTAACATTTCACTTGGTGTAGGCCCTAGTGAAGGGTAGTTTCGAGACCCTTCGTGGTTGGGGACAGTGTGGCACTGTTCCACATCACTGTACCTCGGCTCTTGGGGTTTGTAGGAGCTGGGAGTCATTCCCAACTCGTAACTCTTCCTATCTTGTGTTCTAAGACTATAGTGGCTGCCATAGTACCGTTCGTTCAAACCAACGCTGTGTCGTCAATTCTTTATCAAATCGTGCAATCTAAATTGCTAATTGTAGACGACGTGAAGACGCTCCAGATCCAATTTGAATCAGGTCATTTGCAGCTGTGAGCAGAACGCTATCAACGTTTGAAGCCGCTGTGCAGAAATCCGTCTGTGCTCTCTATCTTTCGTTTTAGGCACATTCAAGCCTATTGTGACTATAACAGCTGCGTCCCTTCCGGCCTCGCCGCTGATAACCCCCATCCTGCTGGATCCGGCCATGGTGTTGATCTCCACCGGAGGGAATCGGGAAGAGTGGATCTGCACGCAAGTGGGCTGTGGGAAGGCGAAGGGGAAAAGCTTCATGACTGCAGCAGATCATGTCACCTCTGCGAACCACCTCATTCACCTGGAGAAGCTCGGATCTGCGACACGTGTCTCACTCGAGCGTGCAAGCCTCAATGTCACGAAGAAGGAGTATGGGCTCTAAGGGAAGAGCAGCTCGGTCAGCACACAGCAGCAGCAGCAGTAGTCCTTGCAGTAGTTGGTGCCGTTCTTTTCTTTACCCTGTGGATGCGTAGGGGTTTTCAAGCTGTTATCAAATGAGTAAAAAAAGCCTCATCAGTTTCACGGGCCTTAACGTCAACGGCCTAGGAGATAAGACTAAACAGCAGCGAGTCCTCAACTGGTCTAGACAAGCAGCAGACATTATTGTCGTTTTGTTCTATCCCTCACAAATTCCAAGCCAACTTTTTATACCATTTGAATACTCGGTGGTTTACAGAATAGCAGAGATGCCTTATCAGCGTTTCCAAAACAGCAAATACACATTCAAGCACAAAACCCACAGGTGTCCCCCCTCCTAATCACCCATCTACCCCATAAAATACACCGTCAAGTCTCTAACAACTACACCAAAGAAGTATCCGACAACCTCTCATCCCACAAAGCAGTATCTTTCTTGAGTAGATCCCCACACTGGCTTCAAAATCGCAATTTGGGATTCCGACCTTGCTGGCCTTCAATATCGCTGAGGGGGGCAAGGGAAGAGAGCAAGGCAATCCCAACAGAATACGCACAGAGCAGGGGTGTGGTAGTGGTCTAGCTGCGACGGGGCTGGAAGGAACATCTGGCTTGTGACGAGCTTTTATGTGAGAGTGAGAACCAGATCACATGGCGTGTGAGAGTGAGAAACCAGGTCACGTGGCATGTGTGAGTGACAAGCCAGATCACATGGCATGTGAGAGCGACAGTGCAAAGCGAGGGAAGGATCCACATGACAGCCCGTTCACCATGCATGTGACATACCAATAGCTGGAGACCACACGCCGCACGCTGTGTATTAAGCTCGTTAGTGCACTTGGCTATGGCCAGCATGTTTCCCTTCCAGCGGCTGGGGCAGTAGGTCGCGCCCTTCGCGTACACAATCCTGCATGCGGTGTCTGTTGATCAAGGTGATGTGAGGGACGGGTTAGAAGTGCAGCAGGCAGGATAGGAAATTTGAGAAGTGAATATCTAGGTCTAGTTGGGTAATACGCGGCAGCAAAGTAGGCTGCCGCCTCACCATTCTGGATCCCACGGCACAAAGGAATTTCCTATGGAGAAGCAGAAACATTCCGAGAAAAAGAGCTATCCAGAATTCCGGATAGAGTGCACTGAGGGAGAACGAGAGAGGAACCATTTGCTCATTTCGAGTTTGGATCGTGTATGGTAGACTGGGTTAGTCACATGACACGTACTATCAGATGTGGTCTGGAGCTTGCGGTGGCGCTGCTCGCGGGCTTCGCTCGGCTGGGTGGTTCTCGCCACGTCTTCTGCTGTGACGACGCCTGTCGCCTCGCTCGTTGCTAGTAGGGTAGGGGCAGGTTAAGGGGAGTGAGAGGAGTGAGGGGCAGAGAGGACGTTAAGTGGAGGAGGCCTAGGCAGAGTGAGATGGGATGTGTGGTCAGACTGAGAGGAGATAGAGGCAGGAGGGAGTGAGGGGCGGATAGAGGGGATTCACGATTGAGGGGAGGGGTAAGAGGGGATGAAAGGCGTAGTCGATGCAGGGGGGAATGACGAGTCAGGCAGAGCGAAGCAAGTGCCGCGTACAAGCGAATGCGAATATGCTTTTACAAAGCTGCTCTTGAGCTGCCACAGCTCGAGGCGTTTAAACCGAGCAATTGCGTGTATAACCGCATCGAACCAAGTGTGGCGCGTCGGAGCGGTTGGCCCGCAGGGGAGGCGAATGTGACGGCGCAATGCGTGAACGCGGCGCCAGGGATATGGCTTGGGTTTCGAGGTGGTACGGGCCGTACCTTGGGCGTACGAGACGCATGAGAGCACCAGGAATGCAGCGAGGAAGAGTGCGATGCCGACGGGGAGAGCAGAGCGAGCCATTGCGACGTGAGGTGATTGACAAAGTTGTCAATGGGATAGACTGAGAACTGAGGAGTAAATGTGGAATTGAGACGATGATGGTTAGAGTATGTTCGGCTGTGGGATATATAGCTGGGAAGAGTTCGATTGCATGGACGCGTACCGCCGAGAAATGTGGTTGACTTTTTGCGTCACTCACGCTGTTCTCGTACCGCCGCAAACAAACTCTGGCATGGCTGTTGAAGAGAACCAAGCAAAAGGATGTGAAATCTGGGATTTAGGTACGATACAAAGTGGTTAATCACGATACACCTGATAATATTTTATCAATAATTCAACTCCAAGGAATAAACGCGGTATAGTGAAGACGACGAATGGTCAAAGGCCAAAAGCAAATCTGCCACCGTACTGTAACTACGTCTAAACCCTCTGAAACCCACAAAGCCATTCTGAAACCCGTCAAAAAAAAAAATTAGTGAGACCAATCCTGGTTCCAAACTTTTAACGCGTTCTCTGGAGTCCTATTGGTTGTCGAAGCGGGCAGCGAAAAATTGTGAAACTTCAGCAAAAGTAAGTCAGATTGGTTCCCACCTTGTAACGTGTTATCTGGATTCGTATTGGTTGCCGCAGAAGGCGGCGAGAATATTTGAATATTCTCAGTAAAAAACCAGTGCATCACACAGACCAGCTTTGACTGCCTCGAAATGACAAGGCCGCCATGGATATTGTCGCGCAGTTACAAACCTAGATCTCGTGAAGGTTCCGTGTCAGTTGGCTTTAAGGACTTCAGATTCGGATTCCTCGTTACAAGGCGCAACGATCGATACGACTATTATGCCTACACGTCGGGCATTGTATCTTTCGGCAACCGGGAACCGATTTCTTGTCAGGCAACTAACTTCAAGGTTCCTTTTGGTTTGCTGCTAACTCCAAGGCCTCATTTTCGGTTTTTACGCAGCAAGTGGTTTAACAATGGCTACGACACCCTCATTAAGTCTATTACTGACCCTGATCCCGAGGCATCGACCTCGGTTTCTCACCACCAACACCAAGAACACTGGTCCAACGCTTCTGGATCTCAGCTATTTAACACGTCTGTGCTCAGAGCTAAGGTATCAGTTCAGACATCTGCGGTCTGCTTTCAAGCTATCCAGCCTCTTCCTGCTCATCATTGCACCATGGCTCCTAAGGGGAAGTCCAAGGCTGTGTCAGAAGCCTCGTCGCTGGAAGCTCCCTCGTCTTCACTGGATGCGCCAGCCTCGTCGCCTGCTCCTGCTTCTTCTGACCCTGCTGGCAAAGGCAAGGGCAAGGTTACTGAGGAGTCAGTAAATGTACCTCTTACTGATGCTCCAGCAAGTGGATCCGGTCTCTCCCTGGAGGAGAAGCTGGGCTCTCTTCGTACAACGACTCCTGACAGCGGCTTCATTGAAGATGATTCTGACGAGGAGCTCGAAGTCGAAGTCAAGACGGAAGCGTTCAACCGTGTTCGCTACACTGCGATTCTGCTGATACCCGTGGCTCTCGCCCTGGAGGTCGCTTCCGTCATCACCACGGTGCGGACTCTGATGCGGCGCGTCTGGTCGTCTACGCTCTCTGTTGGCGCCGTTGACTCGGCGAAGTTCCAGGAGCTCCTGCCGGCGTACGTGGCGAAGACCCGTTACAGTCGCCTGCAGGTCTCTCTCCTGCGCGAGGAAGATATTATGAGCATCAGATCCAAGGAGGTGGATTACACGCGTCCTAACGGCACGGTCTTCCGTCTCTACTGGCAACACACTGACGATCCTGCTTTTGTGCGTGAACGTGCGACGAACAAGCTGGCGATTGAGGTGGTGATTCGAGACGTACCTGCGACGAAAACTCCGGAGATGCTGCGGGAGCTAATGGTGGTCTACCAGCTGCGTAATCGGCGGCAGTCGGCTTTCAAAGACGGAGTCTGCTTCCACCGCGTTCTGCACCCCGTCACTGGAGCTGATACAGATGTCGTCAAGGGACTTGTGATCCCTCATCCTGGCGACAGATACCGCTGGCGCCATGTGTTCGAGGATCCCTTGGAGATCGGCCGTCGCTTTTTGGTCCACTTCCCTGCGCTGTCTTGCCTGCTCTGCGGTGAACAGCACTATGATGTCAGTCATGATGCTTTCACTTCGGAGCGGCATAACAACATAGGGAAGTGGAATCTTACCTTGGGGAGGGTTCACCGTATCAATGGTAACTGCTCTTCCTTGCATGTTCTTACATGCTATCATGCTTGTCCTCGTGCTAACTGTCAAGTCGTACCATGCAGCTGCTGTTGGTGCAACCCTACGGTTTGCACTCGGCTTGTTGTCCGTGTGCGTGAATGTGTGTGTGTATGGAATGGTATGAGGGCATGGGATAATATATATTTCATGCTTATAATTGTGTGTGAATGTTGAGTCATGATGTCGAGTGTGTGTGTCGAGTCAATAGCGAGTTATCGCTAGACGCGTGTTACGCGGTCGTTTGTGTCTCGCGCGCGGTTTCTATTTTGTCGTGCGCGGTTTCTATTTTGTCCTGTGTCGAACGTTCGGCGTGTCGCAGGTGTGTGCAGCAGACCCATCAAGAACTCAAGGATGAGTTTGTGATGAAGAGCCCGAGCCTTGGTGTCAAGCCTCAAGTGATTTCGAAGCTTGCCAAAAGGGTACACCTCAAGATATTGAAGATAGTTACATTACTTTGTGTAGTGTAACATTTCACTTGGTGTAGGCCCTAGTGAAGGGTAGTTTCGAGACCCTTCGTGGTTGGGGACAGTGTGGCACTGTTCCACATCACTGTACCTCGGCTCTTGGGGTTTGTAGGAGCTGGGAGTCATTCCCAACTCGTAACTCTTCCTATCTTGTGTTTTAAGACTATAGTGGCTGCCATAGTACCGTTCGTTCAAACCGACGCTGTGTCGTCAATTCTTTATCAAATCGTGCAATCTAAATTGCTAATTGTAGACGACGTGATGACGCTCCAGATCCAATTTGAATCAGGTCATTTGCAGCTGTGAGCAGAACGCTATCAACGTTTGAAGCCGCTGTGCAGAAATCCGTCTGTGCTCTCTATCTTTCGTTTTAGGCACATTCAAGCCTATTGTGACTATAACAAGTGGTATCAGAGCCCTTGGAGCAGTTTCGACAATGTCTGGACCTGAGGAAAGGGGTGGCAGAGGTGCTGGTGGCAGTGGAGAAGCTCAAGCTCAAGGCCAACCCCGTGATTCAGCCATGGCGCCCATGCAACCAAGTCTTGGCCCACCTAGGGATGAGCCTAGGGTGTTTGGGCTTGACAAGTTCAACGGTGACAACTTTGCTGAATGGTCCTTCAAGATGGAGAACATCTTTGACCACTATGACCTGCTGGAGGTGATGGAAGGAACGGAGAAGCGCCCCGAGAACGACCCGGAGAAGAGCCCGTGGGTGCGGAAGAGCGCACAAGGCTATCTCTTACTTGGGCAAGCGTTGGGGAGCAGTCAGATCCGTCACATCAAGCCATTCCAGCGTGAACCAGAGAAAGGACCAAAGGCATGGGCTGCTCTCAAGGGTGTACATGCTCCTGCAACAGCGGCGGTAGCGGTGGTGTTGGAACGGCAAATGGCGGCACTACGAATTGAAGAAGACGAAGCGGTTGAAGAAGGGGTGCAGAAATTCTTCGACTTGTTGACGCGGCTTGAGGGAGCTGATTTGAACTACAGTGAGCTCCAAAAGAAGACCAAGTTGCTGGCCTTACTCCCAGAGTCATGGTCCTCGCTCATCATCAACCTTAATCGCGACTTGCCCCGCCTCTCGCTTGAAGACGTGAAGCGAGCTATCCTTCAAGAGGATTTCCGCCGCCGTGAGTTGGCGAGTGCGGATGGCGCTGGGGCAGCGAGCATCGGCCGTGGATATGGTCGAGGAAGAGGCAGAGGACGAGGGGGAGGAAGGTTTGGTGGCAGCAACTTCGGCGGAGGCCGCAGGAGTGGCGGTTACGGCAGCGACGACAAGAGCTACGGACGCGGTCGCGGCCGATTCGACGGCGAGTGTCACTATTGCCACAAGAGCGGACACATGTGGCGCGACTGCTACAAACTCCCTGATGGTTGGACCCCTGCTCAAGGCCAAGAGGGTAGAGGAGCAGGAGGAGGGAGAGGACGAGGCCGTGGAGGCCGTGGCGGTCGCGGTGGCGGAGCTGCAAACATGAAGAGCGGAGACAACGACAAGGACCCGAGCGACGATCGATACCCGGGTCTATTCTACTTCGTGTCGATGCAAGTACCGGCTGGTCCAGAGAAGGATGAAGGCTTTGAGGAGCCAGCAGCTGTGGGGAAGGTGACCCTACACCCCCTGGACTATTGGGTGATTGATAGTGGCGCTACCTATAGCATGACACCTCGCCCGGACTTGCTCACCGAACTCGAGCCGTCACCGGTGAAGCATGTCACATCGGCTTTGGGGCAGCGAGCAGAGGTGAAAGGCATGGGCAAGGCCATGTTCAAGGGTGCTGATGGGAAGATGGTGGGCCTCAAGAACGTGCTTTGGGTGCCCAGCCTTGCTGCAAACCTGATTTCCGTGCGGCGGTTGGCAAAGGCCGGCATGGACACGAACTCGAAGGGAGCCAAGACCTACACCGCAAGGCTTGGCGATCGAATTCTTTGGGACCTTCATGAGGACAGGGATGTCTACAACGAGATGTGGCAGATCCCAGTGGTCCCTATGCCTAAGGAGAGGCAAGTGGCAGCAAGCATCAGCACCAAGGATGGAGCGGTCGGTAGCGACGATGGCGCGAACGGTCGCGCTAAGGAGAATGAGCTCAAGAAGAGCAAACCTGGAGGGACCAGCAAGTTCAGTGAACCTAAGGAGAGTGGTGCAGCAACCAAGGAGCAGCAAAAGGGTGAGGAGAACCCAGAGGCAGCAGCGGAGGAGGACTACGGAGAGAGTATGTGGGGCGCTATTGCGAGCGCGGCATTCTCCAATCCGACTTCGGCTACGGGGGAGTGTGATTGGCTCACCTTGCATCGGCGAATGGGGCATGTGGCCCTGCCCATCTTGCAGCAGCTAGTGAAGAATGAGATGGTTGCTGGCATACGTGTGAAGGGGGAGCCCGATGAGGTACTTGGCTGCCCGACGTGCATGCAAGCCAAGTTCACCCGTTTCCCGTTCTCTAGTTCGGAGGCAACGGCTAAGGCACCACTTGATGAGGTGGTGATGGACGTGGTGGGCCCCCTGAAGCTTGGAGCTGCTGGAGCTGAGTACTTTCTCACCATTGTGGACGTCTACACTCGCATGACTTGGGTGTACGTGCTGTCCAAGAAGAGTGACGTGGCTGAAACGGTGAAGACCGATTGGTTGCCGATGGTGGAGCGGCAACAAGACCGGCTAGTGAAGGCAATCCGCACCGATAGAGGGGGAGAGTTCCTGAGCAAGGAGTTTGGGTTGTGGCTGAAGAAGAATGGTATTCGGCACTCCCTCACCATGCCATACTCCCCTGCAATGAACGGCATCGCCGAGCGAGCGAACCGCACAATCACGGAGGCGGCACGCGGGTTGCTCATTGAAGCCGGGCTACCCGACTATTTCTGGCCTGATGCGGTGCGGAGCGCGTGTGTGGCCAAGAACAGAGCCTTGACTCATGTGGGAGCAGACAAATGGGTGCCCTATGTGGAGTGGCTAGGAAGGAAGCCAAAGGTGGATATGCTTCGGGTGTTCGGGTGCATGTGCATGGCGCTCGTGCCTAAGCATCTTCGGCACAACAAGCTTGGTGCCAAGGCGGTGTGGGCCGTGCACTTGGGCATGGCTCAAAACAGCAAGGGATGGCTTCTTTGGGACCCATTCACCAAGAAGTTCTTGGTGAGCAGGGACTGCAAGTTCATGGAGAACTTCATGTACAAGGATTGGAAGGCGGAGAATGAGGCGAAGATAGGCGTGCGGTTTGGGGAGGTGAAGAGTTCCGGTTTGGAGCATGTGGAGCTGCCTTTGGAGCTGAGCAGCGGCAGCACAACCACAAGGCAATCCTCCCTTGTGAATGGGGGAGAGGAGGCCAATGATGCAGAGGAAGAAGAGGAGGAGGTGCAGCAAGTGAGCGAGCGTGCACCGTCACTCCCTTCCCGTACTACGAGTGCTCCACGGATTCGAGCCACACCGCAGCAACGCCAAGGCCCTCAAGTCCCTGCAGCTGAGGAGGAAGGAAGGGGGAAGAGGAGAGTTCAACCCCCTAATAGGCTGACCTATGATGCGCCAGGAAAGCAGGGCAAGACAGCCCTGGCCGGAGCGGCAATGATGGTCGGAGACGACGAGGAGAGTGACTACGAGGAGTGTGCCTTCGCGTTCTTCTCTCCGGTGGAGATGCCGGGAGAACCAGCAACTCTCAAGGAGGCTTTGGAGAGTAGTGATGCTGAGGAGTGGAAGAAGGCCATGGAGAGTGAGCTGAAGAGCATCGAGGAGAATGACACGTTTGAATTGGTGGAGCTACCGGAGGGGCGTACGGCGATAACGTCCAAGTGGCTCTTCAAAATCAAGTCGGATGCCGACGGCAAGATCGAGCGCTACAAGTCTAGGCTTGTAGCCAAGGGGTACCAGCAGAAGGAGAAGGTGGACTTCAAGGAGCTGTTTGCCCCTGTGGTGAAGCCGACGACGCTGCGAACCCTATTCGCGGGAGCCGCCATCAAAGGATGGGTAGTAAAGCAAATGGACATCGTAACGGCATTCCTTAACGGCATCCTTGAGGAGGAGATTTTTATGGCGCAGCCAGAGGGGTTTGATGATGGTAGTGGCAGAGTGTGGAAGCTGAAGAAGGCCCTCTATGGGCTGAAGCAGGCCCCTAGGCAATGGTACATGAAGCTGCGCGAAGTGTTGGAGGGGATCGGCTTCACTCCCTCAACGGCCGATCACTCCTTGTTCATGCTTGGCGAGGGGGAGCAGAAGAGTTTCATGGTGGTTTATGTGGATGACATCCTCATTTTCTCACCCTCTTTTGACCTTGTGAAGGAGGTGATGCTGAAGCTTCAAGACAAGTTCAAGTGCAAGGCCCTTGGTGACGTGAGCTTCTACCTTTGGGCTCCACATCGAACGAGATGTGGAGAAGCGGTGCATGCGGGTGCATCAACGAAAGTACCTGGAGGCATTGGCTGCCAACTTTGGGCAGAGTGAAGGCCATGTGGCTACACCCTTTCCCTCTGGGTTCAAGTGTGTGAAGGGACCAGAGGAGGAGAGCGTTGGTGAAGAGGAGAGGCGCCGATTTCACTCGTTGGTGGGCAGCCTCATGTATGCGGCGGTAAACACCCGACCGGACGTCGCGTTTGCTACCGGGCAGCTGGCTAGGGTTGTGCAATGCCCTAATGAGGAGCAGGTAGCAGCTGGAATGAGGGTGGCCAAGTATCTTGGCCAAACACCGACCGTTGGGCTGCAATACTCGGCGGCGGCACAAAGGCGCCAAAAGGGCGCGGATGGTGTTGAACCCGGGCGTTTGTTCCTCACCGCCTACTCGGATGCTTCATATGCATCAGAACCAGAGGACATGACAAGTGTGGGAGGCTTCATATGCTGTGTTGGTGGAGGCCCAACTGCTTGGGAGAGCAAGAAGCAGGTTGACCAAGCTTTGAGCTCGGTGGAGTCCGAGTACATGGCACTCTTCCGTGCCGTACGGGAGATTGTGTGGCAGCGGCGTTTGTTGGCTGAATTGGGGGAGGAGCAGCAAGGACCTACCCCACTGTACTGTGACAGCCAGGGTGCCATTGCTCTTGCTAAGAACCCTGTGTTGCATGGACTCACGAAGCACATGAGGGTGAAGTGGCATTGGACGAGGAGCATGGTAACCGCGGGTGAAGTTGAGTTGCGCTACGTGAAGACCACGGGGCAGCCGGCTGACATGATGACCAAGAGGCTGGTGGAGCAGCAGCATTGGAAGTGTTGCAAGCTGGCTGGGATGGCTCTGAACTGAGAGAGCAACATATCCTAAGGCCAACAATCCGAGGGGGAGTTTGTTGGTGCAACCCTACGGTTTGCACTCGGCTTGTTGTCCGTGTGCGTGAATGTGTGTGTGTATGGAATGGTATGAGGGCATGGGATAATATATATTTCATGCTTATAATTGTGTGTGAATGTTGAGTCATGATGTCGAGTGTGTGTGTCGAGTCAATAGCGAGTTATCGCTAGACGCGTGTTACGCGGTCGTTTGTGTCTCGCGCGCGGTTTCTATTTTGTCGTGCGCGGTTTCTATTTTGTCCTGTGTCGAACGTTCGGCGTGTCGCAGGTGTGTGCAGCAGACCCATCAAGAACTCAAGGATGAGTTTGTGATGAAGAGCCCGAGCCTTGGTGTCAAGCCTCAAGTGATTTCGAAGCTTGCCAAAAGGGTACACCTCAAGATATTGAAGATAGTTACATTACTTTGTGTAGTGTAACATTTCACTTGGTGTAGGCCCTAGTGAAGGGTAGTTTCGAGACCCTTCGTGGTTGGGGACAGTGTGGCACTGTTCCACATCACTGTACCTCGGCTCTTGGGGTTTGTAGGAGCTGGGAGTCATTCCCAACTCGTAACTCTTCCTATCTTGTGTTCTAAGACTATAGTGGCTGCCATAGTACCGTTCGTTCAAACCAACGCTGTGTCGTCAATTCTTTATCAAATCGTGCAATCTAAATTGCTAATTGTAGACGACGTGAAGACGCTCCAGATCCAATTTGAATCAGGTCATTTGCAGCTGTGAGCAGAACGCTATCAACGTTTGAAGCCGCTGTGCAGAAATCCGTCTGTGCTCTCTATCTTTCGTTTTAGGCACATTCAAGCCTATTGTGACTATAACAGCTGCGTCCCTTCCGGCCTCGCCGCTGATAACCCCCATCCTGCTGGATCCGGCCATGGTGTTGATCTCCACCGGAGGGAATCGGGAAGAGTGGATCTGCACGCAAGTGGGCTGTGGGAAGGCGAAGGGGAAAAGCTTCATGACTGCAGCAGATCATGTCACCTCTGCGAACCACCTCATTCACCTGGAGAAGCTCGGATCTGCGACACGTGTCTCACTCGAGCGTGCAAGCCTCAATGTCACGAAGAAGGAGTATGGGCTCTAAGGGAAGAGCAGCTCGGTCAGCACACAGCAGCAGCAGCAGTAGTCCTTGCAGTAGTTGGTGCCGTTCTTTTCTTTACCCTGTGGATGCGTAGGGGTTTTCAAGCTGTTATCAAATGAGTAAAAAAAGCCTCATCAGTTTCACGGGCCTTAACGTCAACGGCCTAGGAGATAAGACTAAACAGCAGCGAGTCCTCAACTGGTCTAGACAAGCAGCAGACATTATTGTCGTTTTGTTCTATCCCTCACAAATTCCAAGCCAACTTTTTATACCATTTGAATACTCGGTGGTTTACAGAATAGCAGAGATGCCTTATCAGCGTTTCCAAAACAGCAAATACACATTCAAGCACAAAACCCACAGGTGTCCCCCCTCCTAATCACCCATCTACCCCATAAAATACACCGTCAAGTCTCTAACAACTACACCAAAGAAGTATCCGACAACCTCTCATCCCACAAAGCAGTATCTTTCTTGAGTAGATCCCCACACTGGCTTCAAAATCGCAATTTGGGATTCCGACCTTGCTGGCCTTCAATATCGCTGAGGGGGGCAAGGGAAGAGAGCAAGGCAATCCCAACAGAATACGCACAGAGCAGGGGTGTGGTAGTGGTCTAGCTGCGACGGGGCTGGAAGGAACATCTGGCTTGTGACGAGCTTTTATGTGAGAGTGAGAACCAGATCACATGGCGTGTGAGAGTGAGAAACCAGGTCACGTGGCATGTGTGAGTGACAAGCCAGATCACATGGCATGTGAGAGCGACAGTGCAAAGCGAGGGAAGGATCCACATGACAGCCCGTTCACCATGCATGTGACATACCAATAGCTGGAGACCACACGCCGCACGCTGTGTATTAAGCTCGTTAGTGCACTTGGCTATGGCCAGCATGTTTCCCTTCCAGCGGCTGGGGCAGTAGGTCGCGCCCTTCGCGTACACAATCCTGCATGCGGTGTCTGTTGATCAAGGTGATGTGAGGGACGGGTTAGAAGTGCAGCAGGCAGGATAGGAAATTTGAGAAGTGAATATCTAGGTCTAGTTGGGTAATACGCGGCAGCAAAGTAGGCTGCCGCCTCACCATTCTGGATCCCACGGCACAAAGGAATTTCCTATGGAGAAGCAGAAACATTCCGAGAAAAAGAGCTATCCAGAATTCCGGATAGAGTGCACTGAGGGAGAACGAGAGAGGAACCATTTGCTCATTTCGAGTTTGGATCGTGTATGGTAGACTGGGTTAGTCACATGACACGTACTATCAGATGTGGTCTGGAGCTTGCGGTGGCGCTGCTCGCGGGCTTCGCTCGGCTGGGTGGTTCTCGCCACGTCTTCTGCTGTGACGACGCCTGTCGCCTCGCTCGTTGCTAGTAGGGTAGGGGCAGGTTAAGGGGAGTGAGAGGAGTGAGGGGCAGAGAGGACGTTAAGTGGAGGAGGCCTAGGCAGAGTGAGATGGGATGTGTGGTCAGACTGAGAGGAGATAGAGGCAGGAGGGAGTGAGGGGCGGATAGAGGGGATTCACGATTGAGGGGAGGGGTAAGAGGGGATGAAAGGCGTAGTCGATGCAGGGGGGAATGACGAGTCAGGCAGAGCGAAGCAAGTGCCGCGTACAAGCGAATGCGAATATGCTTTTACAAAGCTGCTCTTGAGCTGCCACAGCTCGAGGCGTTTAAACCGAGCAATTGCGTGTATAACCGCATCGAACCAAGTGTGGCGCGTCGGAGCGGTTGGCCCGCAGGGGAGGCGAATGTGACGGCGCAATGCGTGAACGCGGCGCCAGGGATATGGCTTGGGTTTCGAGGTGGTACGGGCCGTACCTTGGGCGTACGAGACGCATGAGAGCACCAGGAATGCAGCGAGGAAGAGTGCGATGCCGACGGGGAGAGCAGAGCGAGCCATTGCGACGTGAGGTGATTGACAAAGTTGTCAATGGGATAGACTGAGAACTGAGGAGTAAATGTGGAATTGAGACGATGATGGTTAGAGTATGTTCGGCTGTGGGATATATAGCTGGGAAGAGTTCGATTGCATGGACGCGTACCGCCGAGAAATGTGGTTGACTTTTTGCGTCACTCACGCTGTTCTCGTACCGCCGCAAACAAACTCTGGCATGGCTGTTGAAGAGAACCAAGCAAAAGGATGTGAAATCTGGGATTTAGGTACGATACAAAGTGGTTAATCACGATACACCTGATAATATTTTATCAATAATTCAACTCCAAGGAATAAACGCGGTATAGTGAAGACGACGAATGGTCAAAGGCCAAAAGCAAATCTGCCACCGTACTGTAACTACGTCTAAACCCTCTGAAACCCACAAAGCCACTCTGAAACCCGTCAAAAAAAAAATTAGTGAGACCAATCCTGGTTCCAAACTTTTAACGCGTTCTCTGGAGTCCTATTGGTTGTCGAAGCGGGCAGCGAAAAATTGTGAAACTTCAGCAAAAGTAAGTCAGATTGGTTCCCACCTTGTAACGTGTTATCTGGATTCGTATTGGTTGCCGCAGAAGGCGGCGAGAATATTTGAATATTCTCAGTAAAAAACCAGTGCATCACACAGACCAGCTTTGACTGCCTCGAAATGACAAGGCCGCCATGGATATTGTCGCGCAGTTACAAACCTAGATCTCGTGAAGGTTCCGTGTCAGTTGGCTTTAAGGACTTCAGATTCGGATTCCTCGTTACAAGGCGCAACGATCGATACGACTATTATGCCTACACGTCGGGCATTGTATCTTTCGGCAACCGGGAACCGATTTCTTGTCAGGCAACTAACTTCAAGGTTCCTTTTGGTTTGCTGCTAACTCCAAGGCCTCATTTTCGGTTTTTACGCAGCAAGTGGTTTAACAATGGCTACGACACCCTCATTAAGTCTATTACTGACCCTGATCCCGAGGCATCGACCTCGGTTTCTCACCACCAACACCAAGAACACTGGTCCAACGCTTCTGGATCTCAGCTATTTAACACGTCTGTGCTCAGAGCTAAGGTATCAGTTCAGACATCTGCGGTCTGCTTTCAAGCTATCCAGCCTCTTCCTGCTCATCATTGCACCATGGCTCCTAAGGGGAAGTCCAAGGCTGTGTCAGAAGCCTCGTCGCTGGAAGCTCCCTCGTCTTCACTGGATGCGCCAGCCTCGTCGCCTGCTCCTGCTTCTTCTGACCCTGCTGGCAAAGGCAAGGGCAAGGTTACTGAGGAGTCAGTAAATGTACCTCTTACTGATGCTCCAGCAAGTGGATCCGGTCTCTCCCTGGAGGAGAAGCTGGGCTCTCTTCGTACAACGACTCCTGACAGCGGCTTCATTGAAGATGATTCTGACGAGGAGCTCGAAGTCGAAGTCAAGACGGAAGCGTTCAACCGTGTTCGCTACACTGCGATTCTGCTGATACCCGTGGCTCTCGCCCTGGAGGTCGCTTCCGTCATCACCACGGTGCGGACTCTGATGCGGCGCGTCTGGTCGTCTACGCTCTCTGTTGGCGCCGTTGACTCGGCGAAGTTCCAGGAGCTCCTGCCGGCGTACGTGGCGAAGACCCGTTACAGTCGCCTGCAGGTCTCTCTCCTGCGCGAGGAAGATATTATGAGCATCAGATCCAAGGAGGTGGATTACACGCGTCCTAACGGCACGGTCTTCCGTCTCTACTGGCAACACACTGACGATCCTGCTTTTGTGCGTGAACGTGCGACGAACAAGCTGGCGATTGAGGTGGTGATTCGAGACGTACCTGCGACGAAAACTCCGGAGATGCTGCGGGAGCTAATGGTGGTCTACCAGCTGCGTAATCGGCGGCAGTCGGCTTTCAAAGACGGAGTCTGCTTCCACCGCGTTCTGCACCCCGTCACTGGAGCTGATACAGATGTCGTCAAGGGACTTGTGATCCCTCATCCTGGCGACAGATACCGCTGGCGCCATGTGTTCGAGGATCCCTTGGAGATCGGCCGTCGCTTTTTGGTCCACTTCCCTGCGCTGTCTTGCCTGCTCTGCGGTGAACAGCACTATGATGTCAGTCATGATGCTTTCACTTCGGAGCGGGAAAACAACATAGGGAAGTGGAATCTTACCTTGGGGAGGGTTCACCGTATCAATGGTAACTGCTCTTCCTTGCATGTTCTTACATGCTATCATGCTTGTCCTCGTGCTAACTGTCAAGTCGTACCATGCAGCTGCGTCCCTTCCGGCCTCGCCGCTGATAACCCCCATCCTGCTGGATCCGGCCATGGTGTTGATCTCCACCGGAGGGAATCGGGAAGAGTGGATCTGCACGCAAGTGGGCTGTGGGAAGGCGAAGGGGAAAAGCTTCATGACTGCAGCAGATCATGTCACCTCTGCGAACCACCTCATTCACCTGGAGAAGCTCGGATCTGCGACACGTGTCTCACTCGAGCGTGCAAGCCTCAATGTCACGAAGAAGGAGTATGGGCTCTAAGGGAAGAGCAGCTCGGTCAGCACACAGCAGCAGCAGCAGTAGTCCTTGCAGTAGTTGGTGCCGTTCTTTTCTTTACCCTGTGGATGCGTAGGGGTTTTCAAGCTGTTATCAAATGAGGAAAAAAAGCCTCATCAGTTTCACGGGCCTTAACGTCAACGGCCTAGGAGATAAGACTAAACAGCAGCGAGTCCTCAACTGGTCTAGACAAGCAGCAGACATTATTGTCCTCTCTGACACTAGGATAGCATCCGATCACCAACTATGGTCCCATCCGACTTACAGTTTAGCGGTAGCAGCCTCACCTACGACGAAGGCTGGCGGTGTGGCTCTGCTCTGCCGCTCGCCCTTACTTAGGTTCTCCAGTGTACTGGTCCATCCGTCTGGTAGATTAGTGTCCGCGGAGGTCCATGGCCTTGGGTTGCAGCTTACCATCATAGCCTGCTACCTCCCAGCCAGCGCGTCTTCTCGTGCGGCCTTTCTCCGCGACTCCCTTGGCCCAGTGGTAGACTTGATCCCGCCGTCCAACCACCTGCTTATCATAGGCGATCTTAATATCATAGAAGACCCGGTATTAGATAAGTCGTCGCGCATAGGTTCTACTGCGGAAAACGATAGACTTCTCGCCCGCTGCACTACTTTCCAGCTCTCAGACGCTTTCCGCACGCTTTATCCAAGGAAACGGGAGTTCACCTTTTTCTCTCAGGCGAAGCAGGCTAGCACGCGCATTGACCGAGCTCTTATCTCTCACTCACTCTTACCTCACCTGATCCAGGCCTCTCACGTGATGCCAGTGAAGCACATATCAGATCACAGCTTTGCGATTCGGGTGGCTCTCCGAATTGATGCCAAGATCTGCATTGGTCCCGGCCTCTGGAGGCTTCACGCGTCAATGGTCCACAAGCAAGGGGTTCGGCGCATTGTGGAAGCGACGGTGGCGAAATGCGTTGTCACTGACGGTAGCAGCTTCGAGTTACTTCTTTCGCGGCTGGCATTTGGGCTTCGGGCCTTCGCAAGAGAAGAAGGCAAGCGGGTGAAGGCAACAGTGACGCATCTAGCTGATGAGGTTGCGGAGCTTTGTCAAGAAATGATGCGAGACCCATCCTGCAAGGCAACAAGCGCACGTTTAGCTGTGAAGGAGGCGCAACTGCGGGAGTACCAGGCGTCAAGAAAGGACAAGTTATACCTGATGTCTGGTATGCGGATGGAGCTCCGAGGGGAAGTAGCGTCGAAGCATCTGACGGCGATGGTGCAGGCTAAGAAGGCGAGTACTCAGATTGCGGAGCTGCAGTCGCTGTCTGGTGTTGTTTCCGACTCGCAAGGTATTCTTCGGGCGGCATCGGAATTCTTTGCAGACATCTTCGGGCGGGATCGGTGTCAGCTGGAGGATGACTGGCGACCTGCGAAGGAAAGGAAGCTGAGGGGCTGGGAGGCAGAGGAACTGGCGGCAGACTGGACGGAAGAGGAGGTGAAAAAGGCCTTCAGTGCGATGGCGGCAAACAAATCCCCGGGGAAAGATGGTCTGCCGAAGGAGCTATTCGAAGCGCACTGGGACCTGCTGGGAAAAGGCTTCATGGCCTTAGCAAAGGATTTTGCGTCGTCAGCAACTCTCTCAACGGGAGTAAAAGAGGCAGTTACGATACTTCTGCATAAGAAAGGAGATAAGGACCAACTCAACAACTACCGCCCCATCACCCTTCTCAACTTCACTTACAAGGTGTTGGCGCGGGTTGTGGCTGACAGGATGAAGAAGTTTCTGAGCCGGGTGATCTCGCCGGAGCAATATGGGTTTCTCCCAGGAAAGCAGCTGACGGATGCGGTGGGGCTTGTCGCTGACATCATCGACACGGCACGGAACGACAATGAGGACGGTTCCTCCTCTTGGTCGACTTCAAAAAGGCAGTTGAATCCGTTTCCCGCGGCTACCTTTTCCGCACTCTACGGGCAATGGGCTTCCCTGATCGACTGGTGCGTTGGGTGGAAGGCCTGCACGCGGGAACACAGACGAGACTGTTAGTCAATGGCTGGATGGGGGAAGGCGTGGAGGTGGTCTCCGGGGTCCGGCAAGGCTGTCCCCTTGCTCCGTACCTGTTTCTGTGCGCGGTTGAGCCACTGGCGCAAATGGTCCTGAAGCGGAAGTTAAGAATCAGCAGGGCGAGCGAGCGGTTGGCCTACATCGGCTATGCAGACGACACCACCCTGATCCTGGAAGGGAAGCAGCAGATCATCAGAGCCGAGCAAGTGCTAGCGAAGTTTGAGTTGACCTCGGGGTTAGCAACAAACAGGGACAAATCAGTCATCTTACCGTTGGGGAACAATCTCGGCAGAACGACTGGTCGGGCAAACGGTTTCCGCTGGGCGAAGGCAGAGGAAGCGGAGAAGCTGCTTGGGGTATGGATCACTCCCTCGGGAAGCTGCCTGCCAACATGGGAAAAAGCTGCGGAGGATGTGACGGGAAAAAACAAAAAATGGCAGCCGAAATTTCTTCCAACGGCGGCAAGGACGACGGTAGTCAACTGCTACACGATGCCAAAGGCAGCATTCCAGGCGCAGGTCTACCCGCCGCCAGCGAAGCTATGGGGCACTATCTCAAAGACTTTCCATAACTTCGTCTCTGGGAATAAAGCAACATCCGACACGGTGTTCAGGCTCTGGAGCAAGGATCTACTTCACACTCTGAGGAAGCTGGGGGGAGTGGGGGTGCACGATCCGGAGATGATCCTGGCGTGTCTCACAGCCCGCCGCGTGGGTTTGCTGGCGCTAGAGACGAACGAGCTGAAAAGGCACCTCATGACGCGGGCGGCGGACTTGCCCATGGGCATTGAGACTTTTTTCGCTCATGAGAAGCTGCTCAAGCACTGGGAGGGGAAGAGTCCTCGCTGGAAGGTGGCGGTTGAAAACTTCATGAAAACGCCGCTGGGCAATCTCCCAGAGGCAAGCACTCGCGAGGCGGTGGAAAAGGAGCGGATCGTCTTCAACAAGCGTATTTTGCTGAAGGAAACCACGCCGGTTGGGGGGCAAAAAGACGCGAAGCCGCTGTGGGAAAAAAGGCTAGGTGATCTGCTCGCGACCGACGGGACCGGCGCTCCTGTACTCAAAACCCTGGCTGTGCTAGAACGGGAGCTGGGCGGGAAGGCATCTGCAAAGTTAGCAGTGAGGGCGTTCGAGGCTGCTCCCCAGAGATGGAGAGAACTGCTGCTCAGTGCGCCTACTCAGGGCACTCAGGGGAACACATCGGCCGGATCTCAGAGGGTTTACCATTCTGCGGGGCGCAAACTTACTGACTTCCCCATCTTTGAGAACGGGGGGTTTGCGCCCATGAAGCGGTTGAAGCTGCTCTGGAGGGAGGGGCAGAAACCATCTGCGAAGCAGTTACTGTGGAAGGGTAGATGGAGCGGGCAGATAAACTGGAAGCGGACTATTGCCATTCGGGATTCGTTGGCTACACCGAGCAAACCGAGAGATCTTCTGCTGCGGGTTCATAACCTTAATCTGCAAGTGGGAGAGCGGGTGGCGTTTCTGAGCAGCAAGCCGGTCTGCCCTTTCTGTGGAGGTGTGGAAACCCTAGAGCACTGCCTTTACAGCTGCCCGAAGATACAACCGGTGACCTCGGCGCTCCTGAAAACCCTCCGAATGATGAACGCCTCACGCACAGTGTCTTCCCTCGGAGACCTGTTGTTCCGGAAGGTAGGCTCCATCTCAGCTTTCCCGGAAGCCACGATTACATCAATCACGCTTCATCAGCTGTGGCTGGAGTGGTGTGATGCTGTCTTCAGGGGGCAAAGGTTCCGGGCGAGGCGGGTGCTCCGGAGGGTTGAAACGGCCTTTCGGCTACATGCAAGGTTGTACACGCGGACAAGAGAAGCGTGGTGGAAGAAATGTCAGGGTACACGCCAGGAGGAGAAGTTCCGTCGCACAATGGAGAAAGATGACAAGGTGCTGCTTCGGATCAGGGACAAAAATAGCAAGTCGTGGACGTGGACAAATGCATTTACAAACGTCTGGCTCGCACCGAGGATGACTCACCGACCTCCTTAGAGGCCACACTTGGGGCGGCCGTGTGGCTTCCCCTCATGCACAGTTACGACTGTTATTGATTATGTATGCTTGTTCTGTTCGGTGTACATTTCAATTACCTAAAAAAAAAACTACAAGATATTCTAAATGGTATACACGTACAAACTTTTCATGACCCTAAAAAATGGGTTTCTTTTTTTTCCTGCAAATACATGGTTACTGGTAGATGATCACTTTTGTTGAAGGGACGCTTCGTTGGCACAGTTATCATAGAATAGATTGGATGCAGTTCCCTAATTGCCCATGTTCCTTGTACTCTATTCGCAAGGCATCAACAAGCAATGTGCAAGAGTCGTTCCATTCCAGTCTAGTATATTACAAAAGCATGTCCAAACTTGTATGGTGTATCTTTGCAATTGAGAGCAACACTGCACTTCAGCTGTACACAAGCCACTCATGACCCTAAAGACCACCTCTGCAGATGTGTTGGAAGAAATGCAAATGGTAACCCACCCTACTCCCTACACATGAGCAATAAGCTCACAAAAAGCCAAGGCCAAGGTATTTTTAAACTAGGAAGGTTGGTTGGGGCGAGAGATGCTATTAGCCCAGATTTTGAGCAGGCACTCCAGCTGTTCCAGCTTACCCTCTATCATCCCTCTCATCAAATTTCCTCAACTCTCCTCTTCAACAGCCGCTCCCTCATCTTCCCCACAACCCAGCGCGGCACCTCCCCTCTCGCCTGCGCCTCTCTCCTCCCCTCTTTCACCGACTCATACATCCCCCGTCGTCGCCTCGCCGCCTTTCTATCTGCCCGGTGCGCCCGCACAAAGAGCTCATGCGCACCTGCTGCATTCCCCAGCGCCTCCTCCACCTCTGCTGCCTGCTGCAGCGCTGCTGCATTGCCCGGCTGGGTTGTTAGGGCCAGTTCTAGGAGCGAGCGGGCCTTTAATAGATTTCCTTGCTGCCTCTCCAAGCATGCATATGCCTGTAAGACAAGAGGGGGATGGGGGGGGAGAGGGAGGGATGAGAGTTATGAAAGGGGTGGGATGGCACACTACCTCACGCAACACTGCAACAAGGCAGGCCTGCGGATCCCCTTCTCCCCCCACCACCCCGCCCCCCCCAGAAAAAAACCCTTCCAAGGTGAGGTGGAAATGGAGGGAGCATACCTGGAGAGTGGGGGCTGAGTGAGGAGCGGCCTCAAGGCCGCGGTCAAACAGCCTCCTTGCCGCATCAGCATCCCCCTCTGCATGCTCCATCACACCCCACGCCTGCAGCGCCCGCACACACCCAGGCTGCACCTCCAAACATCTCCGAAACAGCCTCCTGGCTGCCTCTCTGCTCTCAGGTGTGGCTAGGCGGGCCTCCTGACACGCCCACGCGTGCAGAGTGGGAATGGACTTGGGGTTGGCTGATAGTGCGGAGCTGAAGAGTGAACGCATGCGGTCTGCCCGGCCAGCCTTTGCTTCGAGGAGGGCCCATGCCTGCGGTGGAATGAGGGATAGGAGGGAGGGCATGGGCGGGGTGAGGAGGTGGTGGCTTCTTCGCATGCAGCTCCATGTGAGGTGACTGCGATGCCACATGTTGAATTGCGGGCAGCATACTAATAGGGAGAGATCGAGAGCAGCGAAAACAAAAAATCAAGACGGAATAAAGAGGGAGCAGAGAGCAGCAGCAAGCGACTGAGCGAACAGTAGTCAATGAGTGAACATACCTGCCAGGACGCAGCGTCAAGAGGGGCAGCAGCAGTGGCCTTCTTGAAATAACACCGGGCAGCACCCAGGTTCTTCACGGAAGCTTCTAGGAGAGCGCGTGACTGCAGAACCACCGGGCTGCCCGGCTGAATCTTCTCTGCCTGCTCCAGCAGGTTACGGGCAGCCTGAAAGTTCCCTTCGCGCTTCTCAGCCATAGCCCAGGCATGAAGGCCATTTACAAGGCTTCCAGTATCTTTCAGAGATTGCCCCGACTGTTTTGTTCTGCCCTGCTGCTCCTGTAGTTGCTGGTAGCCTGGTTCTCCCCGCGTCAGTGTCACCATTGACCGTTGAAACAGCTGTCTGCTGGTAACCATGTCACCCTCCTCCGCCTGCATCCCGGCCCACGCCTGCAGGCACCGCCCCAGGTGATTCCTCGGGTGCCCACCCTCCTCTGCTGCTCCGTCACTCATAAGCTCCGCAGGCCCTCTCTCTGCCGAGTGCCTGGCGTCTGAATGCCTTGCGTCGCTGTGGTGGTTCACAACAGCATCCCCTGAGTGCGGGGAGCCAGTGCCAACCGCCAGAGCCTCCTCATAGCCCTGTGCACTGCGGCGGTACCACGCCCTGGCGGCTGCTGTGTTGCCCGCCTTCCTCTCTGCCAGCGCCATGTGCTCCTGGACTTGAGGGTTCGTAGGTTGCTGGGATAGCAGCTGCGGGAGACAGGGATGACACGGGGAGACAGGGGGACGAGGGAAGCAGGGAGAGTGTGAGTGAGGGACACAGAGAAAACAGGGTTGCCTGCCTTCGTACAGGACGTGGGAAACAAGAAGTTGGGCGGGAAATGACGCACGGCTGCATGCTCCCAGCACCTGTACTCCTCCATGCCTTTTCACACCTCCTCACCCACTCCCTTCGTCTTCCCCTCTCCCCGCCGCCCTTCACTTGGCCTCGCTCCAGCTGCTCGACACTCACCTCGTCCAGCAGGGCTCTAGCAGTCGTCATTCCGCTCCGCGTCCCCCCACTCAGGTGCCGCCTCACGGCCTTCAGCGCGCCTGCCACTTCCGCCCCGCCCCGCCGCTCCCCCTCCCTCTCCCCCTGCATCTCCGCAGCCTGCGCCTCCTCCGCACCCCTTCCTACTTCCTTAGCCCACAGTTGTTGGTCTGGAACTTCTGTGGTTTCTATCGCCGCTCGCCTGATTGCCGACGGCGGACGCGCTAAGCTCAGTCTCACTGTACGCTTGTGGGACACTCCCCGCCAGTTCTCGCCCGCGTTCTCCGCCTCCCTCCCCCCTTCCGCCTCTTGAACTGCGTCGACTGCCCGCGACGGCGCGAATTCGGGCAGCGGGGTGCGCGGAGCGGCGGAAACGGGCGCAGGAGCGGAAGCGGGGCACAAGTCGGAAGCCAGCAATGGGGACAGGGATAAGGGAGGGGAGAGCGGGGAGGGGGAGGAGGAGGAGGAAGAGGAGGAGGAGGAAGGGGAGGTGGGTGTGGAAGGCGCAGAGAAGAAAACATCGTCCGCTTCAGTCACATCAGCCTTTGTCGCATCATTCGACCCTTCGTTATAGTCATTAACTAGCGCGTCGCCCCCCTGCTGGCGCTGCTGCTGCAACTTCTGCCTTTCCCTTCTCACCCTCACTGCCGCTTCGGATAAGGCTTTAGGGGACGGATGCCTGCCACGTGGCGCCCCAGGAGAGCCTGAAAGCTCGGGATTCACGACAGGCAGCAGATTTGATCTTCCGCTGCTGACCACGAACGGCGTAGAATCTTCAATCTGCGACACATCTGACGGCAGACGGACGCTGGATGCGGCGTTTCGAGGGGCGTCAACAGAATCAACGGCGTCAACGCGGTCAACGGGGTCAATGGCGAGAGGAACTCGAGGTTTCGAACGGCGCTTTCGCGGGTACTGCCGCTTGCGACCCGACGGCAACAGCAGAATCCACTCGCCCTCCTCGTTCATTCCCGCGAATCCCTCCACCTCGCCGCTCAGGATTTGCGCGTCCGTTGAGTACGCCTCGGGAATGCCGCGACTCGATAACGAGTCCTCGAGCGCCGCGGCAGCGGCAGCTGTGGTAGAAGCAGCGGCAGAAGCGGAGGTAGCGGCGGCGGCAGGGGAACGTGCAGCAGCGGCGGCTTGTCGTCGGGACGTGTCGAGGAGGGACGGAGCCGCATCTGTTGCCGCGATCCGGGATGCCTTGCTGCCGGGTCGCGCCGCGTCCGGTTGGTTTGTGAAGGCGCGAATCGAGGGCGGCAAACGCCTCGAGAGAGGTCGCGTGACGGATGTGCGGCTAAGATTGGCTCTCGATACTGTCACTCGCGCGATTCCTGCGAGGGACGAGCGGCGGAAGCTGACGATAGCGTGATGACGGCGAGGGGTATGCGCGGCGAGAGGCGGACCTGCGAACGGGGATCATAAGGGGGGTATAAGTTCAGCATTGAATAAGGCTACTTATGAGGAAGCTATTTTTAACCAAACAAAGCGCTTGGGTGTTCTTATGTGAATCCGCGAGTCAACATACGATGATACGACGAAACAGCGAGATAAGGCCGCGGAAAGGCAGCCGGAGAAGAGAATAAAACGAGGATCGCAGCAGGAAAATTCGCACCAGAAAATGATGGTAGATGCTGGCGAGAGGTGGACTGAGTTCTCATGGCTGTGCAGGGGACTGCCCGGCGGGAAAGGTCGGAAACAGCGGCGGTCGCCATGGCTGGCTGATGTGAATTGTGGGACGCAAGGAAAATTGACGCTGCTCTGAACTAGTGGGCACGGAAATACGCCCTGTAACTAAGGTGGAGGCGGAGTTGTGATGAGAGCTGAGGTATTTTGAGAGCGTCAAGTGCGGAAGGCAAACAAAAGAAGGGCGACTGCGAAAGGCTCAGATTGTTGAGAATGAGGTAAGGCCTAGGACGTTCTCGGTAAGGAAATCAAGAAGTGTGGGTGTGGCTCATACTTCCACTGCAGTCTGGAATTCCACCTACAATCTGCCGCACAGCTTAGCCGGTATGTCGTAGTGCAAGGACTAAACCTGATAGTGAATGACTATCAATCAATTCATGAAAGGAGCGGCAATGTCAAGGAAAACGGTACAGCCGGGGCGAAGCGCGTGTAGCATCTGGCAGCCATGGCTGTGGAGGAATGGTGGTGACATCGACGAGGGTGAAGCTTCGTTGGAAAAACGATGTGAGAGCTTCACGGGCAGACGAAAACGAAAATAATAATACGGCCAGTTAAGGTACTCTGGACCAATTATTGCCACCACAAGACTTTCACTTTCAGAAACATATGTTCACGGACTTCGCCTCCTTGCCAAATATTGCTACCAAGTTCAGCACTAAAAGCTGCACAAGTGTGTGACAACGGGCAGATCGCTCGAATGAGAAATGATGGTCAGCTTGGGTCATCCCGGAAAGATGTGAGAGGGCCACGACGACAGATGGTGGCACGCGACTGGCTCGATGATGCCCCACGTATCCCTCTGACGTTCTGAGCCCAGATGCGCCCAGCCATGAACCGCTCGCGTGGCTCTCTCAACGCCGTCGGTCGAGCGTGTATTGCGCATCTAAGATCTCGACGCTAGTAACGAGAACAGTTTGCCGAACTCTGTACACCAGTTCGGATACTGTGAACTTCATTAGTTTCAGGAGCAAAACTACTAGCTGACTTATCTGTACTTTGTAGTCATCGGACAACGGGGATGTAGCTCAGATGGTAGAGCGCTCGCTTAGCATGCGAGAGGTATGGGGATCGATACCCCACTTCTCCACATTTGCGTGGATAGATCAGTTGGGAGAGCGTCAGACTGAAGATCTGAAGGTCGCGTGTTCGATCCACGCTCACCGCATCTTGTTGTTTTCTAGCTAGTGACATCAGCTAAAAACACACTAGGTTTCCAGTTGAGGTTCATGGGTGTCATGGCCAAGAAGGCATTCATGAAAGAGGCTCCACTGCTCCTGTGTGCAGCACGTATCTTCAGTCTCAATCAACAAGAATAAAACCCATCGCTTCAGCAACCCATTTGAGTCGCAAGTGTACCCAGCAGCAGCAACACAAATTTTTCCTGAATCAAGCATAGGGCTTGTCCTGCATGGCCCAGCCAAATATCTGCTCGTTCTAATCAATGTGCAACATTCCCATTTCGTCAACCCGTTCGGCGCATACATAGTACAATCTACTCTTTTCATTCACAGCTCAAGCATAGGGCTTGTCCTGCATAGCCCAGCCAAAGATCTGCTCGTACTGCTCGGCTGCCTTGTTCCACGACATGTCCTGCAGCATGCCCCTCTCCATCACCCGCACCCACGAGTCCTTGTGCTCCCTGTATGTCTGAATCGCCGTCCACAGCGCCTGCATGGGTGTGGAGTGGTGGAAATGTGTGTAGAGTGGTGGTAAGGTGTGAGGAGTGGTGGTAAGGTATATGGAGAGGTAGTAGGGTACGTGGAGCAGCATGCCCCTCTCCATCACCCGCGCCCACGAGTCCTTGTGCTCCCTGTACGTCTGAATGGCCGTCCACAACCCCTGCATGGGTGCAGAGCGGTGGCAAGGTATGTAAGCAGTAATCAGGTATATGGAGGGGTAGTCATGTATGCAGAGGGGTAGTCGTGTATGCAGAGGGGTAGTCGTGTATGCAGAGGGGTAGTCGTGTATGCAGAGGGGTATTCAGCTATGCGGAGGGGTATATCAAGTATGTGCACGTCGTTGAAAAATCTTGAAAAAAAAGCAGAAAAGAGCCAATATTGAAGAGATTAGCAGACACACGCACGCACGCACGCACGCACGCACTCACACACACACGCACGCATGCATGCATGCACGCACTCACCCCCATCATGGCTTCCTTGGTGAGAGGTGAGAAGGTCCACCTGAGGGGCGAGACAAGGATGACATGCATCACAGGCGAGTAAGGGATCAGCAAAGGTGATTCAGTGTAAGGTGTAGGGTGAAGGGTGAGGAGAAAAGTCATGCATGTGAGAGACGAACAGCCAAAGAGGTACGTATAAAGCAACGGAGGCCACGTCTCGTCTAGCCACCCGTTTCTGCCCTCTTTACAACCCTTCCATCCCTTTGGCTTTCCCCTGGTGTCACGTCAACCCCTCTAACTCAATTGTACAGTACAGCCTCCCTCCACCCTTCATTTTCCCCCTTTGCCCGAGCCAACCATCTTCGCTTCTCCTTGCTCCCCTCCCCTTCCCCGTCAAATTGAAGGGAAGCATGTCATTCCTGCCCTCCCTCCTGGCCCTTCCTAGTCCCACCCACCCTTCCCTATCCGGCCCCCACCCCACCGAAAACCCTTTCCTTATCTCCCCCCTTCCCCCCCTCCGCTCACCCTGTGCCATCGCCCTTGCCCTCGTTGGCAAACGGGTTGAAGTCCTGAACCGTGTCCTGGGGTGGATGGAAGGGGTGGGAGATGGGCGGGGAGAAAGGGAGGGGTGGGAGGGAGCGGTGGGGAAGGATGGGGAAGGGATCATTTTTTACTCGACTCAAAAGTCACTTTGACACCTCCTCGTGTCGTCGCCCTTGCCCTCGTTGGCAAACGGGTTGAAGTCCTGAACCGGGTCCTGGAGTGGGTGAGAGAAAAGAGGGAGATGGGGCGTCGGAAGGGGAGAGGTGTGGGGTTGGGGGGGGTTGGTGGGGGGGAAGGGGTTGGGGGGAAGGAAGGGGGAGGGGGGAGATGACGGGAGATGGGAGAAGGCAAGGTTGCAGAGGAGAACAGGACGAGCGGGTCGAAGTCCTGAACGGGGGGATGAGTCACGGGTCGCGACGGAAGCAAGGAGCGGGACGGGGAAAGAAGGCACAAGAAAGAAGAATTTCTTTTCCTCCCTTTTCAATTTCAACCTCTCGCTCATGACTTAACCTCAAGCCACCAGTGGCGTGAACGACAGGGGTGGTGCCGTATCGCATGGCATACAGCTGGTTCAGCCTCTGCTGCTATATCCTTCCTTTCATATATTGAGTTTCTACCCCTCCTCACTGTACCACTCACCGTCAAGCCACCAGTGGCGTGCACAACAGGGATGGTGCCGTATCGCATGGCGTACAGCTGGTTCAGCCCACGTTCAACACCCCCCCTCCCTCACCCACCCACTCTCTGTCTCCCACGTACCCTCAAGCCACCAGTGGCGTGAACGACAGGGATGGTGCCGTATCGCATGGCGTGCAGCTGGTTCAGCCCACGTTCAACACCCCCCCTCCCTCACCCACCCACTCTCTGTCTCCCACGTACCCTCAAGCCACCAGTGGCGTGAACGACAGGGATGGTGCCGTATCGCATGGCGTGCAGCTGGTTCAGCCCACGTTCAACACCCCCCCTCCCTCACCCACCCACTCTCTGTCTCCCACGTACCCTCAAGCCACCAGTGGCGTGAACGACAGGGATGGTGCCGTATCGCATGGCGTGCAGCTGGTTCAGCCCACGTTCAACACCCCCCCTCCCTCAACCACCCACTCTCTGTCTCCCACGTACCCTCAAGCCACCAGTGGCGTGAACGACAGGGATGGTGCCGTATCGCATGGCGTGCAGCTGGTTCAGCCCACGTTCAACACCCCCCCTCCCTCACCCACCCACTCTCTGTCTCCCACGTACCCTCAAGCCACCAGTGGCGTGAACGACAGGGATGGTGCCGTATCGCATGGCGTGCAGCTGGTTCAGCCCACGTTCAACACCCCCCCTCCCTCACCCACCCACTCTCTGTCTCCCACGTACCCTCAAGCCACCAGTGGCGTGAACGACAGGGATGGTGCCGTATCGCATGGCGTGCAGCTGGTTCAGCCCACGTTCAACACCCCCCCTCCCTCACCCACCCACTCTCTGTCTCCCACGTACCCTCAAGCCACCAGTGGCGTGAACGACAGGGATGGTGCCGTATCGCATGGCGTGCAGCTGGTTCAGCCCACGTTCAACACCCCCCCTCCCTCACCCACCCACTCTCTGTCTCCCACGTACCCTCAAGCCACCAGTGGCGTGAACGACAGGGATGGTGCCGTATCGCATGGCATACAGCTGGTTCAGCCCGCACGGCTCGAATCGCGATGGCATGAGCAGAATGTCGCAGCTGAGGGGACACGAAGGGCATGGCAAGGGGAAAGTGAAACAGATAAAAGGTTGAGAAAGCGAAAGTGTTAAGGGGAGCTGGTTCAACCCGCACGGCTCGAATCGCGATGGTATGAGCAGAATGTCGCAGCTGAGGGACAGAATAGCAAGGGGGATGGTGGGCACCGTGAAGGGAGGCACGGTGAAGGGAGGCACGGTGAAGGGAGGCACGGTGAAGGGAGGCACGGTGAAGGGAGGCACGGTGAAGGGAGGCACGGTGAAGGGAGGCACAGGGAGAATGGCAAAGGGAACAGTATGAGAGGGTGATGGATTCAAAGGGGATGAAAGAAAAGAAAAGCCACTCTCCGCTTGCGGTCATCCTGTGCGTGGTCATCCCTCCGTGCTCTCTCTCACCCATCCGCTCACTCACCCCGCGGTCATCCTGTGGGCCACGGGCACGGAGAAGCCCACCCAGCCAAGCCCTGCACTACCCAGCTCTCCCCTCCTCATGTTCACCTCATCATCGACCTCACTCACCCCGCCGTCATCCTGTGTACCACGGGCACAGAAAAGCCCACCCAGCCCCACTGTGCAGAGCTGGTCTACCCCTGAATTAACCCAGCCCAGCGCCTCCCCCCATGCTCACTCACCCAGCAGTCATCCTGTGCGCCACAGGCACGGAGAAGCCCACCCAGCCGCGGAACTTGTCCCGATACTCGCTCTCCGCCCACGCCATCCATGACTCGTACTCCGCATCGCCACTGCCCAGCATGATCTGCAGGAGGGGGGGAGGAGGAAGGGTGGGAGGAAGAGGATTGGTAGGAGGGCATATGCATGCAAGGGGCAGGTTGATACTCGCTCTCCGCCCATGCCATCCATGACTCGTACTCCGCATCGCCACTGCCCAGCATGATCTGCAGGAGGGGTGGGGGGCAGAAGGGCAGGAGAGGTGTGGATATGCAGGGAAGAGACTGATACTCGCCCTCCGCCCACTCCACGCCATCCATGACTCGTACTCCGCGTCTCCGCTCCCCAGCATGATCTGAAACAGGACGGGAAGAGAGGGAGGGAGGGCATGGGAACGGGATATCCAGGGGAGAGCTTGATACTCGCCCTCCGCCCACTCCACGCCATCCATGACTCGTACTCCGCGTCTCCGCTCCCCAGCATGATCTGAGGGTGACGGTGGGAAAGGGGACACGGGAAGGAGAAGTTGGGAAGGAAGGGGTATGCATGCAGGCGCAGGGGGCAGGCTCATACTCGCCCTTCCGGCCATGGCACCCATGGCTCCTCTCCTCCTACCCCGCATCTCCCCTGCCCAGCATGGCCTGCGTTTGAGGTGGTGCACCAACCGCACCAACTGCGTGTCATTGAGGCATTTATGAGATCCGCTCCGAAACTCATGCTTCAATTCAAACAATCCTAGAGGCGAAGATGGGCTTGTTTGAGGTGGTGCACCAACCGCACCAACTGCACCAACCGCACCAACCGCACCAACCGCACCAACCGCACCAACCGCACCAACCGCACCAACCGCACCAACCAACCGCACCAACCGCACCAACCGCACCAACCGCACCAACCGCACCAACCGCACCAACCGCACCAACCGCACCAACCGCACCAACTGCACCAACCGCACCAACCGCACCAACCGCACCAACCGCACCAACCGCACCAACCGCACCAACCGCACCAACCGCACCAACCGCACCAACCGCACCAACCGCACCAACTGCACCAACTGCACCAACTGCACCAACTGCATGTCATTGAGGCATTTACGAGATCCGCTCCGAAACTCATGCTTCAATTCAAACAATCCTAGAGGCGAAGATGGGCTTGTTTGTATATATGCATATATATGTATAAACTGGTTCATATATATATGCATATATATGCATATCCCCGCTATAATTTCCTCCCCAAGCCTCCACTCACAAACTGCATGTCGCCGGTCATAAGCTCCGGCACTCCCACTTGTAGTATCGATTTGTGAGGCGCCTAAAGAAATGCCCCCCCTGTTGTACTCTTTCCTCCCCCCCCTCCCACTTCTTCCCCCCGCCACTCACAAACTGCACGTCGCCAGTCCTAAGCTCCAGCACTCCCGCTTGAAGCAATTCTTGAGGGCCTTCAAGGAAGACTTTTGAGACGTCTCAATAAGCAAAACTGTCAATCCCATCCGCGCTACAATAAAGCCCCCCTTCCCATCCCCTCCACTCACAAACTGCACGTCGTCAGTCATAAGCTCCGGCACTCCCGCTTGAATAACGTCAGGGCCCTTTTGCCAGTCCAAGCGACCGATGAAGCCGATCTGCCATGGGGGAAATGAGGCAAAGGGGAGACGAGTTCTGCCACAGGTGCCACAGGTGGCTTGTCTATCTGCCAACCAAACAGCTACCACTTCCACCAGAGCCCACCCACTGACTTGACCCGGCACCTTGGCTCGTGTGTCTCACCAGAGGCACGTCAGGTCGGACAGGGAGACCCAACTCCTGCTGCAGTGCTGCTTTGCACGCCACATGTCCCCCCATATTCCCCCAGTCCAGCCCACCCACCCACTGAAAAACTCAGGAACCTCGCCGGTGGCGCGTGTGTCTCACCAGAGGCACGTCTGGTCGGACAGGGAGACCCAGCTCCTGCTGCAGTGCTGCCTTGCACGCTGCCTGTTATGGCTCCAGACCAGAGTGGGACGGGGGGGAGGGGGAAGGGGGGAGAGGGAAGGGGAGAGAGGGAAGGGGGGAGAGGGAAGGGGAGAGAGGGAAGGGGGGAGAGGGAAGGGGGGAGAGGGAAGGGGGGAGGAGGAAAGGGGGAGGGGGAAAGAGGGGGGGGGGGGGAGGGAACAGGGGAAGAGTAGTTGTTGTAATGTGCTGTGTGAGCCAACGGTTTACGCAGGCTTGGATGGGCACAATCCAGGGAGGCTTTTGAGATGTCTCAAAGGTCGCAGGCTTGGATGGGCACAATCCAGGGAGGCTTTTGAGACGTCTCAAAGGTCGCAGGCTTGGATGGGCACAATCCAGGGAGGCTTTTGAGATGTCTCAAAGGTCGCAGGCTTGGATGGGCACAATCCAGGGAGGCTTTTGAGATGTCTCAAAGGTCGCAGGCTTGGATGGGCACAATCCAGGGAGGCTTTTGAGATGTCTCAAAGGTCGCAGGCTTGGATGGGCACAATCCAGGGAGGCTTTTGAGATGTCTCAAAGGTCGCAGGCTTGGATGGGCACAATCCAGGGAGGCTTTTGAGATGTCTCAAAGGTCGCAGGCTTGGATGGGCACAATCCAGGGAGGCTTTTGAGATGTCTCAAAGGTCGCAGGCTTGGATGGGCACAATCCAGGGAGGCTTTTGAGATGTCTCAAAGGTCGCAGGCTTGGATGGGCACAATCCAGGGAGGCTTTTGAGATGTCTCAAAGGTCGCAGGCTTGGATGGGCACAATCCAGGGAGGCTTTTGAGATGTCTCAAAGGTCGCAGGCTTGGATGGGCACAATCCAGGGAGGCTTTTGAGATGTCTCAAAGGTCGCAGGCTTGGATGGGCACAATCCAGGGAGGCTTTTGAGATGTCTCAAAGGTCGCAGGCTTGGATGGGCACAATCCAGGGAGGCTTTTGAGACGTCTCAAAGGTCGCAGGCTTGGATGGGCACAATCCAGGGAGGCTTTTGAGATGTCTCAAAGGTCGCAGGCTTGGATGGGCACAATCCAGGGAGGCTTTTGAGATGTCTCAAAGGTCGCAGGCTTGGATGGGCACAATCCAGGGAGGCTTTTGAGATGTCTCAAAGGTCGCAGGCTTGGATGGGCACAATCCAGGGAGGGGTGCACTTGAATTGAATGAGCTTCAAGAGCTCTCAAAGGTAACATAAACATAAACACACTTGGAAGCATGGAAGGAAGGATGCATGAGTGGGGCGCAGTGGGGCGCAGTGGGGTGCAGTGGGGTGCATTCTAAACCATCCCAGCACATCCAATCCCACTTGCCCACCTCCCTCCCCCCCCCATCACTTTCCACACCATCCCACCTTGCCAGCCATGTCAGCAGCAGTGTACTGCGAGGGAATGTGCTTGTCCGTGGCGGAGTTTGAAAATGCCAAACTATCCCTGTACGCCCAAGGTCTAATCCCACTTGCCCTCCTTCCACCCCATCCCACCTTGCCAGCCATGTCAGCAGCGGTGTACTGCGAGGGAATGTGCTTGTCCGTGGCAGGGTTCCAGTCCACCACGTCCACTCCGTTGGTCACACCTGCAAGCATACATACACAGCAAGGGGGGGGGTTCAAAAGGGGCGGGCGGGGTGCTTCACTGCATGCGTGTCCGTGGCAGGCAGGGTTCCAGTCCACCACGTCCACTCCGTTGGTCACACCTGCAGCGGGGCAAGGGGCAGGGCGGAAAGTCCTCAAGGGTCAAATGGGGAGCCTGAGTTATCTGCCGCACTGCAGGCTTGTCCGTGGCAGGCAGGGTTCCAGTCCACCACGTCCACTCCGTTGGTCACACCTGCAGCGGGGCAAGGGGCAGGGCGGAAAGTCCTCAAGGGTCAAATGGGGAGCCTGAGTTATCTGCCGCACTGCAGGCTTGTCCGTGGCAGGCAGGGTTCCAGTCCACCACGTCCACTCCGTTGGTCACACCTGCAGCGGGGCAAGGGGCAGGGCGGAAAGTCCTCAAGGGTCAAATGGGGAGCCTGAGTTATCTGCCGCACTGCAGGCTTGTCCGTGGCAGGCAGGGTTCCAGTCCACCACGTCCACTCCGTTGGTCACACCTGCAGCGGGGCAAGGGGCAGGGCGGAAAGTCCTCAAGGGTCAAATGGGGAGCCTGAGTTATCTGCCGCACTGCAGGCTTGTCCGTGGCAGGCAGGGTTCCAGTCCACCACGTCCACTCCGTTGGTCACACCTGCAGCGGGGCAAGGGGCAGGGCGGAAAGTCATCAAGGGTCAAATGGGGAGCCTGAGTTATCTGCCGCACTGCAGGCTTGTCCGTGGCAGGCAGGGTTCCAGTCCACCACGTCCACTCCGTTGGTCACACCTGCAGCGGGGCAAGGGGCAGGGCGGAAAGTCATCAAGGGTCAAATGGGGAGCCTGAGTTATCTGCCGCACTGCAGGCTTGTCCGTGGCAGGCAGGGTTCCCGTCCACCACGTCCACTCCGTTGGTCACACCTGCAGCGGGGCAAGGGGCAGGGCGGAAAGTCCTCAAGGGTCAAATGGGGAGCCTGAGTTATCTGCCGCACTGCAGGCTTGTCCGTGGCAGGCAGGGTTCCAGTCCACCACGTCCACTCCGTTGGTCACACCTGCAGCGGGGCAAGGGGCAGGGCGGAAAGTCCTCAAGGGTCAAATGGGGAGCCTGAGTTATCTGCCGCACTGCAGGCTTGTCCGTGGCAGGCAGGGTTCCAGTCCACCACGTCCACTCCGTTGGTCACACCTGCAGCGGGGCAAGGGGCAGGGCGGAAAGTCCTCAAGGGTCAAATGGGGAGCCTGAGTTATCTGCCGCACTGCAGGCTTGTCCGTGGCAGGCAGGGTTCCAGTCCACCACGTCCACTCCGTTGGTCACACCTGCAGCGGGGCAAGGGGCAGGGCGGAAAGTCATCAAGGGTCAAATGGGGAGCCT
>CANJKZ010000081.1:0-54624 GCA_947471745.1 Closterium sp. Naga37s-1
TCCCTCCCTCAGTTCCCTCCCTCAGTTCCCTCCCTCAGTTCCCTCCCTCAGTTCCCTCCCTCAGTTCCTTCCTCAGTTCTTCCCTCAGTTCCTTCCCTCAGTTTCCCTCCCTCAGTTCCCTCCCCTCAGTTCCCTCCCTCAGTTCCCTCCCTCAGTGTCCCTCCCTCAGTTCCCTCCTCATTCAGTTCTCCTTCCCTCAGTTCCCTCCCTCAGTTCCCTCCCTCAGTTCCCTCCCTCAGTTCCCTCCCTCAGTTCCCTCCCTCAGTTCCCTCCCTCAGTTCCCTCCCTCAGTTCCCTCCCTCAGTTCCCACCCTCAGTTCCCTCCCTCAGTTCCTTCCCTCAGTTCCCTCCTCAGTTCCCTCCCTCAGTTCCCTCCCTCAGTTCCCTCCCTCAGTTCCTTCCCTCAGTTCCTTCCCTCAGTTCCTTCCCCAGTTCCCTCCCTCAGTTCCTTCCCTCAGTTCCTTCCCTCAGTTCCTTCCCTCAGTTCCTCCCTCAGTTCCGTCCCTCAGTTCCGTCCCTCAGTTCCTTCCCTCAGTTCCCTCCCTCAGTTCCCTCCCTCAGTTCCCTCCCTCAGTTCCCTCCCTCAGTTCCCTCCCTCAGTTCCCTCCCTCAGTTCCCTCCCTCAGTTCCCTCCCTCAGTTCCTTCCCTCAGTTCCTTCCAACTTGCACTCATGCCACCTGTTGTTGGTGGCACATGATGAGTTGCACTGATGCCACCTGTTGTTGGTGGCACATGATGAGTCGCACTGATGCCACCTGTTGTTGGTGGCACATGATGAGTTTGATTTGCCCTCACGGCCGTGGAAAGATTTGCCCTCACTGCTGGACTCTGGTTTGGTGCTGAAATATGAGTTGGATGCACAAGTAATTATGCCCGTCCTAGTCTACTGTTGCTTCGCTCGGACTAATGTGAATAACTCGTGCAACCTTGCACATTGTGAGATATCTTGATAGCTCTGTAAGTGTTTTATACCATGCCATAATGCTGAGAGCTGTACAAGACAATATAATAACAGTGCTCTAAATTAAACGCTTTTAATATATGATGTAACAGCAATACTAGTTGCATTGTGCTTGTGTTGGCTCGTAGGCTACTTGTCGCGTATAAATTTTCAGCTAACTTCATGTTCTGTGTTCTCCATTCTCCGTCGTCCGTCCGAACCTCGTCGGACCTCTCTTCGAGGCGCTAGTTTCCCTCCAATTTTTCAAACTTGCACTCTGACTGACACGGAACAGCTTCGGCCAGCCAATCCCTGCTTCGCACTGATCTTCCGAACCGAACCTCACTACTTCTAGGCCCCTGCTTGCTCACTTGCCCCTAGGTTTCGGAGGCCAAGAATCAAATTGGCATGGAACGATAGTTTGTCAAATTTTCGCCGCTCCCCCGCCTTCCAGTTGAGTGTTGACGGGGGACGTCACCTTGTTTCTCCTCAGCAGGATCAACCCAAGCTTCTCCAATCTTCACTTTCTTTCCAGCTCCAGTTATGTGAGCTACTGATCACACCACCAGCCTCTAGAACTCTCACGTACCTGCACTTGAGTTACGTTTGCTGACAGGACATTAGTCGTCACCGATAGCTATGATTGCCATTCTAAGCCTGATGTAGTTAGGACGGCGTAAGTCGTGGAGAACTGGGATTCCTAGATAAGAAGGTATCCTAGCGGTTACGATGGATCTGATGTCAAGCAAAGGCGGATAGCACGATAAGTTGCTGCTTCAGAAGAGACGGATCGTACGTCAGGATTTATACCATTGTCTTATCCCTATCCCAAAAACTTCGGATGGTAGGCGGAGACGACGTTAAGGCATTGCAGCGTCGCTGCTGTTTACGTCATCGCGCAGGACGTACCCGCTATTCCCGCCAGAATCGCGACGTCGTCGCTGCTTTAGACTCTGAGATTCCCCGCTGCATCCGCCAGAATCGCAACGTCGTCGTTGCTTTAGGCGCTGAGCTTTCCTGCTGCATCCGCCAGAATCGCAACGTCGTCGCTGCTTTAGGCGCTGAGCTTTCCTGCTGCATCCGCCAGAATCGCAACGTCGTCGCTGCTTTAGGCGCTGAGCTTTCCTGCTGCATCCGCCAGAATCGCAACGCCGTCGCTGCTTTAGGCGCTGAGCTTTCCTGCTGCATCCGCCAGAATCGCAACGTCGTCGCTGCTTTAGGCGCTGAGCTTTCCTGCTGCATCCGCCAGAATCGCAACGCCGTCGCTGCTTTAGGCGCTGAGCTTTCCTGCTGCATCCGCCAGAATCGCAACGTCGTCGCTGCTTTAGGCGCTGAGCTTTCCTGCTGCATCCGCCAGAATCGCAACGTCGTCGTTGCTTTAGGCGCTGAGCTTTCCTGCTGCATCCGCCAGAATCGCAACGTCGTCGCTGCTTTAGGCGCTGAGCTTTCCTGCTGCATCCGCCAGAATCGCAACGCCGTCGCGGCTTTAGCCGTCGACGCCTACCTGCTGCTCCTGCCGACAAAGCGACCTCACTGCTGTTTCTACCATATAAACATTCTCACTGCCGTTTCCGGCGTCCAAGAAACATTCCTGCTGAATCCGCGTCAACGCAACGCTGCTGCGACGTCCCTGCTGCTTTCGCTGTAAACCCGACGTTATTGCCGTTCAGCGGCAGAGTGGTGGTGCTGCTGCTTTCGTCGTCAAAAAGCGAGTGGCAGCGAGTGGACGGGGAATGGACGGGGCTGCCGTTGCTGGCTCGCACGAGGGGCAGCCTGGAGCACACGCCTCAAGTGAAGGCGTGGCGCAGGAGTGGCAGAGCGTCGGACGGAGCATGGTACGTGCCAGGGGGTGCTTGCAGGGGGGCAGTGAAGGGCGTCGCCGCGCAGAGGCAAGAGTCTTGTCTGTTTCCCTTGCCTCCGCCAATCGTCTCCTGCTGCTTCTAACTCTCCCTTTCTTGTGCGGTTTCTGTGTTGCTGTCTCTCTCCCCATGCGCATGTGTGCCTCACGGCCTGCGAGGCGGACGGGAGTGGCAGCGAGTGGACGGGGAATGGACGGGGCTGCCGTTGCTGGCTCGCACGAGAGGCAACCAGGAGCAGCACGCCTCAAGTGAAGGCGTGGCGCAGGAGTGGCAGAGCGGCGGACGGAGCATGGTACGTGCCAGGGGGTGCTTGCAGGGGGGCCGTGAATTGAGTCGTAGAGCGTCGCCGCGCAGAGGCAACAGTCGTGTCTGCTGCCCTTGCCTCCACCCCTCGCATCTTCCTGTTTCTAACCCTCACTTGTTGCATCGTTTCTGTGTGGCTGCCTTTCTCCCCATGCGTGTGGGCGCCCTGCGAGACGGACGCGGAACGGCAGCGAGTGGACGGGGAACGGGCGGGCTGCCGTGGCTGGCGCGCACGAGAGCCGACCTTCTTAGCGAGGAGAAGTCAAAGCGTGGCGCAGAGCGGCAAACGGAACAGGGTACGTGTCAGGGGATGCTTTCAGGGGGGATGTGTAGTGAGTCGCCGCGCAGAGGCAAGAGTCGTGTCTCTTGTTCTTGTCTTTGCTGCTCGCCTCCTCTCCTGCTGCTCCTAACCCTCCCTTGTTGCGCCGCTACTGTGTGTGTTTCTCTCTCCCCATGCGTGTGTGTTCCTCACGGCCTGCGAGGTGGACTGGCAGGAAGTGGATGGGGAATGGACGCGGCGGCCGTTGCTGGCACGCACGAGAGGCAGCAAGGAGCAGCACGCCTCAAGTGAAGGCATGGCGCAGGAGTGGGAGAGTGGCGGTCGGAGTGTGGTACGTGCACGGAGGGGTGCTTGCAGGGGGGCAGTGAATTGAGTCGCCGCGCAGAGGCAAGAGTCGTGTCTCTTGCGTTTGCCTCTGCCACTCGCCTCCTCTCCTGCTGCTTCTAACCCTCCCTTGTTCCACTGCTTCTGTCTGCGTGCGTCTCTCCCTTGTGTGTGTGTGTCTCATGGCTTGTGAGATGGGAAATGGCAGGGAGTGGAGGGGAAGTGACAAGTGTGCGGGTCTCGTTCCTGCCCGAGTCACAGCAGCCACGCTGGTGAATGCAGCAGCGCTGGTGACTTCAAGCAGCAGTAGCAACAGCGTCTTTACTTTCCAGCCAAGTATTTTCTCCTCCGAACGCTTTGCTTTTTGTGATGTCAAGCGCTCATCACTTGTATTGCATGTGATGCGCTGCTTCGTCCTCTGAACTCTTGCCAGGTTGCTTCTGGCCCAACTCACAAGCCACAGTCCCTTGTTATTGCAGGTATCAGCAGCAGACAACCAGGAAGCAGGAGCAGCAACGTCTCAAGTCTGGAGCACGGGCCGCAGCAGGGTGCTGTGCTGCTTGGGGCGAATGCGTGGCGCAGGAGCGGCAGGCTCTGCCAAGGAGGAGAAGTGGTACGTGCCGGGGGGTGCTTGCAGGGGGGCCGTGAATTGAGTCGTAGGGTGTCGCCGCGCAGAGGCAAGAGTCGTGTCTGTTGCCCTTGCTTTTGCCACTCGCCTCCTGCTGCTTCTGACCCTCCCTTGTTGTGCCTAGTCTGTGTGGCTGTCTCTCTCTCTCCCCATGCGTGTGTGTGCCTCACGGCCTGCAAGACGGACGGGATTGGCAGCGAGTGGCAGGCAGTGGATCACCAGTGGTTGCAGCGACTGCAAGATGATGGCGAGCACACAAGAGGTTGTTAGTGAATCAGGTCAAATTCACCACTTCACTTTTCACTTTTCGCCATCTTCCTGCTTTCCGTGTTCCGTTCTCTTCTGTCTACCATTTTCCCACGGTGCTCATGAGTCTTTGCAGCTGTGCTGCCATGGTTTTCAACTCTTCTCAACTCCCAGACCCCTCCTTTCCTGTCCCCTTCTCTTCTCTGCAGCAACGCAGTGGTGGTTGCGACGAGAGCAACAACTGCAGCAGCAGCAGCAGCAGCAGCAGCGGACGGCGAGCGACTTGGAGCACGGGCAGGAGCAGGGCGTTGCTTGGGGCAAAGGCTTGGCGCAGCAGCAACGGAGCAACATGGAGCAGCACGCAGGCGTGGTGCAGCAGGCAGAGCGGGCGAGTGTCACGGCGGCAGACGGAGGAGCAAAGTACGTGCCATGGGGTGCTTGTATGGGGGGCGTGAGTTGTCATAGGGTGTCGCCGCGCAGAGGCAAGAGTTATGTCTGTTGCTTGCGGCTCCACCACTCGCCACCTGCAGCTTCTAACCCTCCTTTATTGCGCTGCTTCTGTGTGTCTCTCTCTCCCATGTGTGTGTGTCTCTCTCTCCCCGTGTGTGTGTCTCTCTCTCCCCGTGTGTGTGTCTCTCTCTCCCCGTGTGTGTGTGTCTCGTGGCCTGCAAGGCGTGGACGTGGACACCTCAAGTGAAGGCGTGGCGCAAAATTGGGAGGGCGGCGGACGGCTCATGGTACGTGCCAGGGGGTGCTTGCAGGGGGGCCGTGAAGTGAGTCGTAGGGCGTCGCCGCGCAGAGGCAAGAGTCGTGTCTATTGCCCTTGCTTCCGCCGCTCGCCTCCTGCTGCTTCTGACCCTCCCTTGTTGTGCCTCGTCTGTGTGGCTGTTGTGAAAGTTTAAAAAGAAGAAGGAGGGTTGCACTAGCAAGAATGAGGATACAAATAGCAAACCCTAGAAGGGTTGTACTCGCTATAGAGCACCCCACTACAGGCTAGAGCATAATATTCTGACACACCCCCATAGCCAAAGTGGGGTGTAATCAGCAGAGCAAGCAAAGCAGTACAAGCTCAGGGTGGATCACAATGTCACCACACATTCTGAGCACAAGTTCAAGAAGCAATAGTTTAAAGTTCACAATTATGAGCAAAGCTAGAGGCTATCGCAGAGGGCAAGTGAGGAGGAGGAGAGACTGTGGGGGAGAGAAGATGGGAGGCGACTGCTGACGCTGCAGACACACAGACGAGCTGCTGGCTCAGTGGCTACCGGAACAACGCTCCGGACTACTGGGGTAACTGGCCCCGCGGCTAAAAGTAGCGGCAGACGAGCAACGGACCCACGGGCGACTGGCGACTACCGGAGATTGTAGCCTCCGGACTGCTGCTGCTGCTGACGACAAGACTGCTGCCTCCACTCGACCTCCCCCAAACAGTACCACCCCTCCTGACACACACCCGCTGCTACACCGCTAGCTCCACTCCCCCTTCACCCCCCCTTAGCACCACTCCAACGGCTCCAACAAGTCCACCCCCCCTCAGCGGCAGCTGCAGCACAGGGAGACGGAGGAGGAGGAGGAGCAGGGAACGGCACACAGTAGTTTCACCCCCATACCCCTCACCCCCAAACCCTAATTCAGGAGAACGGGCTGTAGGAGGGGTGGGGCGCCAGCAGAAGCACGGGGGACAGCGGGGAGGGCAGGGGCAGCGAGGAAAGGGCCGCCCACGGGCCTGGCACAGCCTCCCGAACCGCGCGCAGGCGGCCCGAGCCGCGCGCGGGCCTGGCGCAGCCCGTACGGGCCGCGCGCGGGCCTGGCGCAGCCCGTACGGGCCGCGCGCGGGGTCTGGCGCAGCCCGTACGGGCCGCGCGCAGGCCTGGCGCAGCCCGTACGGGCCGCGCGCCGGCTGTACGGGCCGCGCGCAGGCCACGACGGGCGACGGGGGGCGACGCGCGGGTCCCCGTCGCCCGTCGCAGCGCCTCCCGAGGGCGACGCGGCGAGTGACGGGGTAGAAGCCCGCCGCGCGCCTCGGGGCGCACAGCGGGCAGAGAACCGCCGCGCGCCACGGGGCGCACGGCGGGCAGAAAACCGCCGCGCGCCTCGGGGCGCACGGCGGGAAGAAAAACTGCCGCACGCCCCGTGGCGTGCGGCACAGAAGGTAGTAGTGGAAGTTGCAGCGGAAGCAACGAGGTGGTGAGCCCACCCACAGGATCGATCCAAGGGGATGGACCTGCTCTGATAGCATGTGAAAGTTTAAAAAGAAGAAGGAGGGTTGCACTAGCAAGAATGAGGATACAAATAGCAAACCCTAGAAGGGTTGTACTCGCTATAGAGCACCCCACTACAGGCTAGAGCATAATATTCTGACAGCTGTCTCTCTCTCTCCCCATGCGTGTGTGTGCCTCACGTCCTGTGAGACGGACGGGAATGGCAGAGAGTGGACATGGACTGTCCATGTGTGTGCGGGGGGAAGGGGGGAAAGGGGGATGGGGGTGTGCATGTGTGCGTGTGCGTGAGTGCATGCCTCTGAGTGTGCCTCTCAGCCTGCAAGCTCCGGAGTGTGGCGGATTGCTCGTGGTGCAGCAGTGGGAGAGCAACTGACGGAGCGTGGTACGTGCCAGGGGGTGCTTGCAGGGGGGCCGTGAAGTGAGTCGCCGCGCAGAGGCATATTCGTGTCTCTGTTCTTGTTCGGCGTGGCGCAGGAGCGGAAGAGCGGCGGACGGAGCATGGTACGTGCCAGGGGGTGCTTGCGGGGGGGCAGTGAAGTGAGTCGTAGCGTATCGCCGCGCAGAGGCAAGAGTCGTCTCTGTCGCCCTTGCCTCGCCACTCGCCTCCTGCTGCTCCTTCTAACTCTCCCTTGCTGCACCACTTCTGTGTTGCTGTCTCTCTCCCCATGCGTGTGCGTGTGTGTGCCTGACGGCCTGCGAGGTGGAGGGGAATGGCATGGAGTGGAGGGGGAATGGACGGGCGTTCCTTGTGAGTGGGAGTGTGCCTGTCCGCCTGCAAGCCCTTGAGTGTGTGGCAGATTGCTCGTTGGAAGGCTGCCAGCTCATCGCCTGGAAGAACAAGAGGTAACCCACAAAGAAGATGCGGCAGCAGGCGAATGCACCATCACTTGCGTTTTTGCTGACTCCCTTCTCCATCTTCCTTTACCATCTCTTCTGTCCTGTCGGCGCTCTTTCACATCCTCACCCTCTCGCACACTCGCTTCTCCTCTCCTTGCTCACGCCTCTTGTCCGCCTTGCCATCCTTCTCCCCCTCTCTCCAGCACTCAAGGGGGCACTGGCTGGCGTGACTCGGGGATCACCAGTGGCTGCAGCAACGGCAGGATCACGGCAAGCAAGCACACAACAAGTGGTGAGTGAATCAGATCAAGCAGTATACCGCTTCTCTATTCACCATCTTCCTGCTTCCCTTGTACCGTTCTGTCTTGCCTTTCATTTCCCGCGGAGCCCTTGAGTCTTTGCAGCTGTGCTGCCATGTGTTGATGCCTCTGTTGTCAGCTCCCAACCCCCTCCTCGCCTGTGCTCTCCTCTTCTCTGCAGCGACGCACTGGTGGTCGCCACGAGGGCAACGGCAGCAGCAGCACCAACCCATCAACCGGGAGCACGCCCAGCACCACGCCGCTGCGTGGGGTGGGGTGGGGTGGGGTGGGCCCAAGTAAAAGCGCGGCGCAGCAGCGGCACAGCGGCGGACGGAGGTGGTACGTGCCAGGGGGTGCTTGCGGGGGGGCAGTGAAGTGAGTCGTAGCGTGTCGCCGCGCAGAGGCAACAGTCGTGTCTGTCGCCCTTGCCTCGCCACTCGCCTCCCGCTGCGGCTTCTTCTAACCCTCCCTTGCTGCACCACTTCTGTGTGGCTGTCTCTCTCCCCATGCGTGTGGTGCCTCACGCCCTGCGAGGCGGACGGGAGTGGCAGCGAGTGGACGGGGAACGGGCGGGCTGCCATGGCTGGCGCGCACGAGAGCCGACCTTCTTAGCGAGGAGAAGTCAAAGCGTGGCGCAGAGCGGCAAACGGAAAATGGTACGTGCCAGGGGATGCTTTCTGGTGGTCGCCACAAGAGCAGCGGCAGCAGCAGCAGCAACCCATCAACCGGGAGCACGGGCAGCAGCAGGCCGCTGCGTGGGGTGGGCCCAAGTAAGCGTATGAGCGGGCGGTGCAGCGCATGAGCCTGCTGTGCGTATGATCAGACATTCCAGCGAGCTGCAGTTTCTAAGGAGAAGGTTTAGCAAAGGAGAAAACAGTAGTAGTAAAACCTAGCTAGTTTACGTAGGGTTCTGTAAAAATGGAGCTCTTCACTAAGCAGGCGGTGCAGCGCATGAGCGTGCTGTGCAGCGTATGAGCGGGCGGTGCAGCGTATGTGCGGGCGGTGCAGCGTATGTGCGGGCGGTGCAGCGCATGAGCGTGCTGTGCAGCGTATGAGGGGGCGGTGCAGCGTATGTGCGGGCGGTGCAGCGTATGAGCGGGCGGTGCAGCGTATCAGCGGGCGGTGCAGCGTATGAGCGGGCGGTGCAGCGTATGAGCGGGCGGTGCAGCGTATGAGCGGGCGGTGCAGCGTATGAGCGGGCGGTGAAGCGTATGAGCGTGCGGTGCAGCGTATGAGCGGGCGGTGCAGCGTATGAGCGGGCGGTGCAGCGTATGAGCGGGCGGTGCAGCGTATGAGCGGGCGGTGAAGCGTATGAGCGTGCGGTGCAGCGTATGAGCGGGCGGTGCAGCGTGTGAGCGGGCGGTGCGGCGTTTGAGCGGGCGGTGCAATGTATAAGCGTAGCGTATGAGCGTGCGGTGCATCGTATGAGCGGGCGGTGCAGCGTATGAGCGGGAGGTGCAGCGTATGAGCGTGTGGTGAAGCGTATGAGCGAGCGGTGCAGCGTATGAGCGGGCGGTGCAGCGTATGAGCGGGCGGTGCAGCGTGTGAGCGGGCGGTGCAGCATATGAGCGGGCGGTGCAGCGTATGAGCGGGCGGTGCAGCGTATGAGCGGGCGGTGCAGCGTATGAGCGGGAGGTGCAGCGTATGAGCGGGCGGTGCAGCGTATGAGCGGGCGGTGCAGCGTATGAGCGGGCGGTGCAGCGTATGAGCGGGCGGTGCAGCGTATGAGCGTGCGGTGCAGCGTGGGCGGTGCAGCGTGTGAGCGGGCGGTGCAGCGTGTGAGCGGGCGGTGCAGCGTATGATCGGGCGGTGCAGCTTATGAGCGGGCGGTGCAGCGTGTGAGCGGGCGGTGCAGCGTGTGAGCGGGCGGTGCAGCGTATGAGCGGGCGGTGCAGCGTATGAGCGGGCGGTGCAGCGTATGAGCGGGCGGTGCAGCGTATGAGCGTGCGGTGCAGCGTATGAGGGGGCGGTGCAGCGTATGACCGGGCGGTGAAGCGTATGATCGTGCGGTGCAGCGTATGAGCGGGCGGTGCAGCGTATGAGCGGGCGGTGCAGCGTATGAGCGGGCGGTGCAGCGTATGAGCGGGCGGTGCAGCGTTTGAGCGGGCGGTGCAGCGTATGAGCGTGCGGTGCAGCGTATGAGCGGGCGGTGCAGCGTATGAGCGTGCGGTGCAGCGTTTGAGCGGGCAGTGCAGCGTATGAGCGTGCGGTGCAGCGTATGAGCGGGCGGTGAAGCGTATGAGCGTGCGGTGCAACGTATGAGGGGGCGGTGCAGCGTATGAGCGGGTGGTGCAGCGTATGAGCGTGCGGTGCAGCGTATGAGCGGGCGGTGCAGCGTATGAGCGGGCGGTGCAGCGTATGAGGGGGGCGGTGCAGCGTATGAGCGGGCGGTGCAGCGTATGAGCGTGCGGTGCAGCGTATGAGCGGGCGGTGCAGCGTATGAGCGGGCGGTGCAGCGTATCAGCGGGCGGTGCAGCGTATGAGCGGGCGGTGCAGCGTATGAGCGGGCGGTGCAGCGTATGAGCGGGCGGTGCAGCGTATGAGCGGGCGGTGCAGCGTATGAGCGGGCGGTGCAGCGTATGAGCGGGCGGTGCAGCGTATGAGCGGGCGGTGCAGCGTATGAGCGGGCGGTGCAGCGTATGAGCGTGCGGTGCAGCGTATGAGCGGGCGGTGCAGCGTATGAGCGTGATGTGCAGCGTATGAGCGTGCGGGTGCAGCGTATGAGTGGGCGGTGCAGCGTATGAGCGGGCGGTGCAGCGTATGAGGGTGCGGTGCAGCGTTTGAGCGGGCGGTGCAGCGTATGAGGGTGCGGTGCAGCGTTTGAGCGGGCGGTGCAGCGTATGAGCGGGCGGTGCAGCGTATCAGCGGGCGGTGCAGCGTATGAGCGGGCGGTGCAGCGTATGAGCGGGCGGTGCAGCGTATGAGCGGGCGGTGCAGCGTATGAGCGGGCGGTGCAGCGTATGAGCGGGCGGTGCAGCGTATGAGTGGGCGGTGCAGCGTATGAGCGGGCGGTGCAGCGTATGAGGGTGCGGTGCAGCGTTTGAGCGGGCGGTGCAGCGTATGAGCGTGCGGTGCAGCGTATGAGGGTGTGGTTCAGCGTATGAGCGGGCGGTGCAGCGTATGAGGGTGCGGTGCAGCGTTTGAGCGGGCGGTGCAGCGTATGAGCGTGCGGTGCAGCGTATGAGCGGGCGGTGCAGCGTATGAGCGGGAGGTGCAGCGTATGAGCGTGCGGTGCAGCGTATGAGCGGGCGGTGCAGCGTATGAGGGGGCGGTGCAGCGTATGAGCGGGCAGTGCAGCGTATGAGCGTGCGGTGCAGCGTATGAGCGGGCGGTGAAGCGTATGAGCGTGCGGTGCAGCGTATGAGCGGGTGGTGCAGCGTATGAGCGGGCGGTGCAGCGTATGAGCGGGCGGTGCAGCGTATGAGCGGGCGGTGCAGCGTTTGAGCGGGCGGTGCAGCGTATAAGCGTGCGGTGCAGCGTATGAGCGGGGTGTGCAGCGTATGAGCGGGCGGTGCAGCGTTTGAGCGGGCGGTGCAGCGTTTGAGCGGGCGGTGCAGCGTATGAGCGTGCGGTGCAGCGTATGAGCGGGCAGTGCAGCGTATGAGCGTGCGGTGCAGCGTATGAGCGGGCGGTGCAGCGTATGAGCGTGCGGTGCAGCGTATGAGGGGGCAGTGCAGCGTATGAGCGGGCGGTGCGGCATATGAGCGGGCGGTGCAGCGTGTGAGCGGGCGATGCAGCGTTTGAGCGGGCGGTGCAGCGTATAAGCGTGCGGTGCAGCGTATGAGCGTGCGGTGCAGCGTATGAGCGGGCGGTGCAGCATATGAGCGTGCGGTGCAGCGTATGAGCATGCGGTGCAGCGTATGAGCGGGCGGTGCAGCGTATGAGGGGGCGGTGCAGCGTATGAGCGGGCAGTGCAGCGTATGAGCGTGCGGTGCAGCGTATGAGCGGGCGGTGAAGCGTATGAGCGTGCGGTGCAGCGTATGAGCGGGCGGTGCAGCGTATGAGCGGGCGGTGCAGCGTATGAGCGGGCGGTGCAGCGTATGAGCGGGCGGTGCAGCGTTTGAGCGGGCGGTGCAGCGTATAAGCGTGCGGTGGCAGCGTATGAGCGGGGTGTGCAGCGTATGAGCGGGCGGTGCAGCGTTTGAGCGGGCGGTGCAGCGTTTGAGCGGGCGGTGCAGCGTTTGAGCGGGCGGTGCAGCGTATGAGCGGGTGGTGCAGCGTATGAGCGTGCGGTGCAGCGTATGAGCGGGCGGTGCAGCGTATGAGCGTGCGGTGCAGCGTATGAGCGGGCAGTGCAGCGTATGAGCGTGCGGTGCAGCGTATGGGCGGGCGGTGCAGCGTATGAGCGTGCGGTGCAGCGTATGAGGGGGCAGTGCAGCGTATGAGCGGGTGGTGCGGCATATGAGCGGGCGGTGCAGCGTGTGAGCGGGCGGTGCAGCGTTTGAGCGGGCGGTGCAGCGTATAAGCGTGCGGTGCAGCGTATGAGCGTGCGGTGCAGCGTATGAGCGGGCGGTGCAGCATATGAGCGTGCGGTGCAGCGTATGAGCGGGCAGTGCAGTGTATTAGCGTGCGGTGCAGCGTATGAGCGGGCGGTGAAGCGTATGAGCGTGTGGTGCAGCGTATGAGGGGGCGGTGCAGCGTATGAGCGGGCGGTGCAGCATATGAGCGGGCGGTGCAGCGTGTGAGCGGGCGGTGCAGCGTTTGAGCGGGCGGTGCAGCGTATAAGCGTGCGGTGTCGCGTATGAGCGTGCGGTGCAGCGTATGAGCGGGCGGTGCAGCGTATGAGCGGGCGGTGCAGCGTATGAGCGGGAGGTGCAGCGTATGAGCGTGCGGTGCAGCGTATGAGCGTGTGGTGCAGGGTATGTGCGTGCCATGCTCTGTGCTGTGCCATGCTGTGTGCTGTGCCAGCTGGAAGGGAGTACAATAGTGCAGGCAAGCAACCCATTGGGTTGGTAAATGGAAGTGAAGGGGGTGAAACCCCTCGTCTGGGTGAATGGAAGATGGGGGGGTTTGAAACCCCCGCGGGTGGATGAATGGAAGGTAAGGGGTTTGACACCCCTTGGGTGGGTGAGTGCAAGGGAAAGGAAATGAAATTCCTTGTTTGGGTGAGTGAAGGGAAGGGAAGGGGTCTGAAACCCTTTGGGGGGATCAGTGCAAGGGGAGGGGTTTGAAACCCCTTGGGTGGGTAATGGAAGGGAATGGGGATGAAACCCCTCGGGTGGGTGAGTGGAAGGGAAGGGGGATGAAACCCCTAGGTTAAATTTGTGGAATGGAATTGGCGAGAAACCGCTTGGGTGTGTGAGTGGCCGGCATGATGCTTTCTGCTCAATTAACTACCTGCAGCATTGCAGCTGCTGGAGTGAAATGCAGCACGATACAAGGCACAGAGGAGAGTGCGGGAGGGAAGAGGAGGGAAGAGGGGTGGAGTGGATGTGGGTGCATGTGGCTGGCAAGCCATGCTCTGCCACCACAAGGATGTGAAAGGCTTGGAACTACTACTGGAGTTCACAGTTGCCGTGCAAGCTACGGTATGCCGTGCTAGCACAAGGATGTGAAATAGCTTGGAACTTTGTTGTGCCCCTTCTGGGACCATTTTCAGAAACTGGCATGACATGACTTATGGTACCGTACCTGTTTCTACTTCCAGTCTGTGATCACATTGCCCTTGCTACTGTGCTGTCTTACCGGTTTGCGCATGTCAATTTGAGTTGGAAGACTTCAGCATGATAGGTGACTTCAGTACCGGTACTAGCGTCTACACAAACGCATGTTCAAACCTATACTGAGTGAGAGTTCCTGTTGGAAAACGATTGTTGCAAGTGCCAGTTGGGAACATTTGCTTGTCCTCAGACTGCGTTGTGACGTTGTGATCCACCCTGAGCTTGCTTTGCATTTCCTGACTGGTCTTGTGACCCTCTGTTCTCCCCCACTTTGCCTATGGGGGTGTGTCAAATATATATATATATATATATATATATATATATATATATGTTACAGTTTGGGTAGGCTTAGCGGGGTACTTACTGTGGGGTACAACCCCTTAGGTTTCTCCTTTGTACCAATCCTCTCGATAGTCAATTTCACTCATGCCTATACTCTAAGAGACGAGGGTCGAGCACGCGGAGGACAACGAGTGGTCCAGTCGTGCGGGAGAACTGGAGGAGGCGACTGTGACTGAGGAGGAGAGAAAACAGCGGGAGCCGAGTCCGGAGGAGGCAACGTAGGACCGTACGCGATAGGAGACTGTGAGCGGATAGGGGGAGAGGACGGAAGACCAAGGGCCCGAAGGCCACTCACTGGTGGGAACAACTGTTGCAAAAGGGGCGGCTGCTGCTGATGCTGCGGCTGCTGCGGCTGCTGCTGCTCCTGCTGGTCTAGCTGCCGCAACTCCTGCCTCTCCTGCTCCAACCGCTCCTGCTCCTCACGCTCAAGTCGGCGAAGAGCCTGGAGACGCGTGTCGTAGCGGTGGTGAGGCGCAATGGGTGCCACATTAGTAGTTCCTCTAGCTCCAGTCGCCTCAGAACTAGCAGTTCCAGTGCCAGAAACTCCAGCTCCAGCACCCCATGCAGCCCTACTCACTAAAGCCTATCAACATAATGTATAACATTTGACAAATAGTTTCTTCTATGATAATTCGCGTGAATCTCCACCAGCTATTAGTGACCAAACGCATTAAATCACTTACCACATACGTGAAAACACACAATATAGTGCTATTTCTCATTAACGTGTTACCCTACGCGGTATCGAGGCCTGTGTTGATTGGCATTTCGCATATTTTCCCAACGAAAGATTGCGTTCATTATTTGACTATCGATGATGCATTTGTGCCCTTCTTATTACCCATCGGCAGTTTGAAGCCTCTGTTTCCCTCCGACATTCTTGTCAAAACAAAGAATCGATTATATGCGTTAGTTTTACATGTGAACTTAGATGAGATGCAAGATTAGCAAAATTCACACCCAAAACTCTCAATGTGAGTTTTTTTCTGTCCTTTTATTCCAGGGACCATTTACACAGGTCAGAACGATGAATGCGGTGCGCTGGTATGTTCCAGAAAACTGGTCTGTCCGTTTGCTGCTCCATCAGGACCGAAGCATTTGGAAGCATCTGCCATGCTGCTGTGAGTGCTCTTCAAGCGAGTGAATTTATCGCTAGCGATGATCTTCCCCACTCTCAAGAATCCCTCGAGTGATTGACTTTTGCCCTCCCCCTCCTCCGTGACTGGCAGTTTCACGATGACGTGGAAGGGCGGTTGGTGGTGGCGCTGTTCGACAGTTCGACAAGCAGCCCTCCTTCTCGTGCTCGCAACAGAAGACGACCGCAACTTCTGTGGATCTGTAATGTGTGTAATGTGTACAGCGGTTGCGACGAGGACCAATTTTTTCCCTGCACCGACACATCTCTCTCTTGCTTCATTTCTTCCTCAATCCCAGATTCCTTCCTAATGCACTCCACGCCGCAACCACGGGCCTGACATCAGCCTTCCCCCTAAGCCAAGTTGTCACAGCAGCGAATTTCACAGCCAAAAGAAGGCACTGGCGACGTTTTGGGGTGCGAGTGGGACTGGACTAAACAAGTCACGACTTCTTGTTCATCACAATGTTCCACGCCCTTACAACATGAGTTCCCTCACTCTTCTAGCTCGTACACAGTAAGTTAGTTCCCGCTAACATCCCGTTGGGGTTTGTCTTAGAGGCGTTGCGATGACCTTAGTTGAAAAAACTAGAGAAGTCCCGTCCTATCAACAAACTAGTAGTGCCAAGCAGACGTAACATAGGATTCGTCAAGCGTGCGTAAGTCCGTCAAAGTCAGCTAATCGACCTTGTACAAGTATCAATATCGTCGCGTCGCCTCATGTCGCACCTGCCTCAGGGAAACCTCCTTCCGCTCATCCGCGCTGGCGACATCGTCTCCATCTGGCATGACGTCATCCTCTTCGCCTCCCCAGGCGCGAGTAACTCTCCCCGCCGCGCCCCCCCGCGCGCCGCCTCCGCTTCTGCAGCGCGGGGCAAGCCGGCGACTGCTATTCCCCTCCTCAACTTCATCTGCACTTCTTCCAAGTCTAGCTCGTTCGCCGCGTCGCTCGCCGGTCGCCGTCGCCGTCTAGCGCTTGACGGCGCCGTCAGAGTCGACGACTCGGAGCAGCGGCCGTGGAACCTCGGAATAATCCCGCAAACATGCGTTCTCGGGCCGTCCCCCGTCACCTCCGCAACCTCCCCCTCCTCCGCACTTCCCGACAAAAGCACCTCCGCAGCGGACGTCGATCTTTATCCACTCGACTCCTCTGCCGTCGATCCCAGCGACCCGTTCAGCCGTCCCGATGATTGCGGCGAGTTTCCCGTGATTCTGGACAACGCGCCGATGGAGGCGGTGGAGGTCGGCGCAAAGGAGCGCGACCCGGGCGACGTGTTTCCCGTGCTGCCGCTCCTCGCGCTCCCCGTGCGCCTGCGGTCCGGCCTGGGAACGGAAGTTTCGTGGAAGCTGGTCGTTGTGGCGGCGGACGATCCGCTGGTTCTGGCCAATCAGGTGGCGACTATAGTGGAGACGATTCTACCGAGAGTTATAGACTGGGCCGCGGGAGGGTTTGGAGGGTTCGCGGGAGGGTCGAAGAGAGTCGATTCCGACCGTTGGTGGATCCCGGAATCTCCGCGGCGCGAATCGGACGACTGGGAGGAAGCTACGCGGAAGGCCCAAGGCGTGGTTCTCGAGGCGCACAGCATATGGAACCTGCTGGTTCCTTCGCTCCGCCGCCCCACGCTGCAGCGACGGCAGCGCGTGAGCGAACGCACGCTGGATGGCTGGCGGGATAAGCGAGGGGCGGGAGACGACGACGAGAGCAACCTCTTGAAGCTCATCGCACGACCCGGCGCTAGCGGTGGGCTTGGCGGGTTTGGCGGGGGGAAGTCCCGCGGCAGTGGCGGAAACGGGAGGGAAGGGAGCGGAGCGGTAGCTGGAGGAATGGGAGGGCTCAGCAGGGGGAGATGTTCCGCCGCCGCTGCTGCGGCGGCTGTTGCGGCAGTTGAAGGGCGCTCGGCGCTCAACGAGAGGGATATGGTAGGCGGGGAAGGGGAGGAGGCGGAGGGGCGAGAGGGCGAAGGGACGAGGCAGCTGAGGCGGACGGCAAGCGTAGAGGATTCGCGCGGCAGCGGCGGTAGAAACGACGGCGGCAGGAGCAACGCGGAAAGCAACAGCAGCGGCCCCGGCGGCGGGAAGCGCAGAGGCGTACTACCGCAGATTTCGCCGCGCTCCTTGTCGATGACAACCGTTGCGCGCGCGCTCGTGAAAACCGCCACGTGGAGCAGGGCGTCTAGTCTTAACGGTACTAGTAGTAGTGGTGGTACTACTGATGGTAGGAACGGTGGTAGCGATAGCATAAGTCCTGGGAGTAAGAGCTTCGGTGCAAGTGCGGGTAATCGCGGTTTCACGGGGAATCGCGGCGACGAAGAAACTTGCGTGTTAAATCGGAGCAAAACTTGTAACGGAGCAGACGCTGCGTCTACCCGGGTTCGGCCGCGTAGCAAATCGCCTTTGCCACGTCCGTTCTCCGCTAACCGTTGGAAGGGTTCGCCACCAGACGCGCGAAACGCTCATTTTGACGATAGTTCGCTAGGGCATGGCGGTGACGAAAGGCGACGCGGCTCCGCCGGTAGGGTTACCTCAATTGAACAGACTGAGTGTGCTTATGGAGGGTTTCGGAAGTCCGGACTCGCGGATGAGCTTGGCGAAATTGACGACACTAGCGATTTGGGCGAGGCCGTGAAGGGCAAAACCGACGCGCATGGCATGTGGAACAGTGGACGGTTGGGATTGTCGTTTGGCAGCAAATCAGGTGACACCTCCACCAGACCCACCTCCTCCAAAGCAACCATCCCCACCTGGGGAGGGCTGGGTTCCGGATTCTACAGTGGTCCGGTGTTTGGGAGGTTGGGTAAAAGCCGGACCATTAAAGAAAGCGACGGGCAGCCGATTGAAATTTTACCAAGCAGGGGTTGGCAGGGGAATGTGGGCAGCGGCGATGGTGGTGAGGGAGATTATGGTGTTGGAGGTGGTAACTGTTTTCACAACGGTGACGGGAGCGGTTACGGCGCTACCAGCGGTGGTGGTGAGCGGGTGAGGAGTGGGGCAAGGGGTGCGTTCAGCAGGAGCAACACGGCATCAAGCACATACAGCTTCGTGAGCATGGGGAGCATGGCTAGCAGCCACAGCAGCCGCTGCAGCAAGAGCCCTGCTGCCACACCAGACCTTGCCGCTGCTACTGCTAATGCTTTTGCTTCTGGGTATCATGGTGCGGACAAGAGTCACAGAGTCGACAGGCTAGTGCTCGGTGAGCCAAGTAGGAGAACAGATACGACAGCTGGCACCGGAGGAACAGATGGCAGAAGCCGCCCGTTCACCCCACCCATGGGCCGGTCAAAGACAGAACCCAAAAACTGTGGCTCAGGGCGAGCGGGGCAGGGGCGTTCCTGTAGAGTTCTGTCACCCACTGATGCTCTTGACGCTGCTGCCTCTGCTCACAACATTTACAATCATGACTCAGATGAGGAGGAGGATGACGACGATGACAACTTTGCCTTCTCTCAGCCGGGTGGACCTGACAGCCTCACCTCAACGCCGGGCGCCAAAGGGCGAATCTCACCGTCTCCCTCCCCTCTGCCCAGTCCTCCGGTGCTCACGCGACGCTGGTCCCTCACCTCCCGGGTCAGCTCCACCGGGGAAGGAGCGGGGGGGCAGAGTGGCCGGAATGTGTTCGATGCCTCAGCTGGGGCTGAGCGCAGGGAGGTGGATGGTCGGCGGGGAAGTAGGGGTCGGGACGGTGGACAGGAGGCAGCAGAGTGGGCGGCGGAGGAGTGGAGTGATGACTGCTCCAGCCAGGCGAGCTCTAGCCATACTAGTGTTGAGCCTGCCAACAGCCACTACGGGCAGCAACTGCGGGAACGAAGAATGCTGCCCAAATTACCCACACTTCCCAAGTCGCCCTCTCTGCCTAAATCACCAGCACTACCCAAGTCACACGCACTACCCAAGTCACCCTCTCTGCCTAAATCACCCGCACTGCCCAAGTCATCCACAGTGCCCAAGTCACCCTCCCTGCCCAAGTCAACCGCACATCCCAAATCATCGACACTGCCCAAGTCACCCTCCCTGCCCAAATCACCTTATGCAGAAAAGAATGGGCTGAGAAGGGGGGTCCGCATGGAACGACCACATCCTCCTGACAGCAACCCCATGAGGGCATGTGAGAGCAGTGTAGGTGGGAGCAGCATGGGTGTTCCTTCTGAGGTGCCGCAAACCAGAGGAGGCACTAGGAGGGGTGTGCGGGGCAAGCAGCGGGGGCAGCAGCAGCTGGTTCCAGAATGTTTTTCTACCGAGTCGGAAGTTTCTATGAGATCCATGAGTCCTGGCAGTAACATGCTCGCCAGAAGTGTGTCGTGCGATCAGCCATCGCCGCAGGTAGCAGCGATGATTGCTTCTGAAGCGCCGTTGCCGGAGCCACCAGGCCGACGATTTGTAAGGAGCCAAACAGAAGCCAGTGACAGGCTGAATGCGGCAATGACTGCTGCTGAAGCGCCGCTGCCGGAACCGCCAGGGCGACGATTTGCAAGGAGCCAAACAGAAGCAAGTACTGGGCTGAATGCGATTCGACCCAAGTCCAGCTGTGAGGCGAGAGCCGGAGGTGGGGTTGGGAGGAGTTTGGAGGAATGTGATGTGCGCTCTCGGCCTCCCAAATCTCCTCTGGCCAGAATGGTATCCTCTGGAGTCATCCTTGCACAGAGGGGGGGAGGCAGGCGATGAGCTACTAGTTGAGAAGAAATTTTTGTGGTGGTGGTTGCGGTGCGGAGGAGTGATGCTTGATAAGATTTGTGCGTTCAATACCGTAATCGAAAGGAGGAAATTGATTTTAAGCTTCAATGCGCTGATGGCGTTGTTGTATCGATATTGGCATCTGTCAAGCGTGTGTTTCGTGTGCATGAAATCTGATCTACTTGTGTACATAATGACAGTATTTATCAAAGATATTAGTGCCTCTAGTGATTCATTAACAATGCAAGTTGTGGGTGTAGATCACATACTCCAAATCGATGGACATTCAACTGCGAAGAAAAATGAATGCGACAGGTGGAGCGCGCGACGTGTTCGCTAACATCCATCCATCACCATCACCCACTCGCCCATCAATTTCGCTCTTCGTTTCTATTCGACGCCTACGCAGACGACTACACTCTACGCCTGGGGAACTCCGACGCTATTGGTGCTCCGTGTTTCTCGCTGCAACCCTTCCCGAATTCCGTTCTGACTCCATATACCTTTGGTACCCCCCTTCTACTCTCCGCGCCCCTCCACCCGCAAAGTTCCCTATCAGCTTCAAGTGCGTCCCCGTCCCTCCCTCGCCTCCCCCTGCGACCCAGCCGACGTTCACAAAGTCGTCGCAGAATTTGTCGCGCGATGTCTCCTGCCGCCTGTCATGCTTCTGCTTCCCATCCTACCGCGCCGTCGCTCGTTTCTCTATTTGAAATTCGCTGGCAAGGCCTTGACGCGCAGTCGCACGCGGTATCGCACGATCAGTCGCCTACGCAATCGCACGACGATAGTACAAACGAACGGCAGGATGTCCGGCAGATTGAATCTACCCTCCCGCTCGGTCGCTTAGTGCAGGGAAAGACGCAGCAGCAGTACCAACGTCCTGAAATAGAAACAGTGGAAGAGCGTACAGTAGCACAGCAGCAGCAGCAGCAGCAGCAGCGGTCTCAGCCAATGGGGTGCTTTCCTTCCAGTTCATCCTTCGACTTTTGCTTCACTGATACTGTAAAAACAAGTTCTAATATCGAGAGTAGTGGCAAGTTCGCGAGCACCACCGGCATGCAGAGTGGCTTCGATAGTACGTGCCGCGTTCCACACATCACCTCAATTATCGAGTTTCTCAGAAGCGAGGACAAGAACGGTCAGTTACTGAATCTGGTGAATTAAAGTGCGGCAGCGGCTCATACGGTCCATCTAAACCATCCACACAACCCTTATGGGCCGATTCGTTACATACTGCTCCGTTAGTAGCCTCAGCACCATCGTCCTCGCTACTGGAAAACAAAGAGCCGGCGTCACAAAGGGTGCACGAGGTTCCTGAGGAAGTGTTACGGCAAATCTTCAGCCGTCTGAGCGTGGTAAGCTTATATCGAGTCAGAGTGTTAGTTGCTGTTTTTCTTCCGTTTTCTTCCCTAAAGTTTTTTTTCCCCTGCCTCCACCCCATTCCATTCCACCCTTTCCTAGTGCGTGCCACACTAAGCTTTTCTTGCCGTGGTAATCCTTCTCACCCCACTCCCAACTCCCCCAGCCTCCTTTCCAACACACTTGGTCCCAACCCAGTCCTCCGCCCTTCCTCCCCTTCCCCAAATTCGCGCTTTTCTCCTCACCCGAAGTTTTTGCCCCCTTCCGCCCCTCTCTGTCTCGTCTCATCCCCCACTCCATCTCTCAGTCACCTTCAATCATTCCAACAGTCTACCCTCCCTCATGGCCCAGCCGCGCATCTCCACTCTTGCTCGCTCTCGTTTTTTCCAGCCGCACCCATCTCCACTCCACTCCACCGCTTCCTACCCCGCACTTTCGGCTCTGCTGCCGTCCATGTATTCACCACTCTCCACCGCACTCCCTTGTCCCTCCCTCCACCAGGCTGACCTCCCCCATGTGGTGGCTGTATGCCACTGCTGCTTTATGCAACGCGTTACAGACTGGCGTGAGTAATCTCATCGCGCTCCAATTCCCCCATCCCCCCTCCCCCCCTCTTGGGACATGTTCTCAGCGAGCAGCAAACTTATTCAGGCTTAAAGCAAAAGATAGACAGTAAAAACCCTTCTGTAAAACTTCTCAACAATCCGAGCTCAAGAATTTCAGCAGTAGAGTAAAACAAACATGTTTCGGCCGTTAAGGGGCTACCCTAGCAGGCCTTCATCAGTGCTAATGAAAGAAACAGAGCTAAGCTACGCTTCAAGAAGAAACGAAGCCTCAGAAAAACTGATCTCTAGGTTATCTACACCAGGTCAGCCCGAAATACGGGGACCAGTACATGTCACCCTTGAAAATTTCTCAGGTGGCCACGTCCTCAATCCTTGGAGCGTTGTCGTTGAAGTTCGAATTCGCATCCTCGCCAAGCAGCAACTGTGGAAGTCGCGCGCGTACCAGTAACCTGTTAAGGTTACAACCAATTTGCCATGCAACAAAAATCCTCTCCACATATAATCCGCGTGTAGTGAGTCGATTTTTGAGTCGACTCAAAAGGACCCCTAGCCCGAGACGAGCAGACACCGAAGTGTACTGCGTCTTCAGAACTAGGGGTCCACGGGATGGGAGAGAAATCTGTTGCCGGAGCGCCTGGTTAGCGATGGTAGTGGCGAGGAGTGACGAACGGTGAGCGAAGGTGACGCCTTGGAAGATTGGGTGCAGAAAAGCAGGAGGGTAACCACGGTCACGAAGCCGGCCGAAGAAAGCCTTCTTCGTTGCGAGGAAAGTCGCAGCTGATGTAGAGCGGAGCAGGTACCGCTTCAATTCTGTGCGAATGAAGGATTCCTTGCAGTGCCGTGGGTGGAAGGAAGCAAAGGGAAGATAGAGATACTTATTCATCGGCTTCTGAAACGTGCCGAAATCCAAAGTACCCTGCTCCTTAAACCGCGGTCCCTTGAAGAGAACCACGTCCAGAAAATCGATGGAGCAGTCCGAAACAGACCATGTGATCCGAATGTTTGGATCAAGCTCATTGAAGGTGCGCAGGTAGGCTTCCAAATCTGCCCGCGTCCCCGGCCATACGATTAGACCATCATCGATGTAGCGCACATGGTAAAGAGGTAACGTTCCGGTCCACTTCCCCTTCAGTAACTCATCCAGGCGGCTCATGAACAGGATCGCGAAGCAGACTGCTACAGGTGTACCCATGGCGGTGCCTCGTAGTTGGTGAAAGATCCGGCCGCCGAACTCGACAAAAGAGTTCCTCATGACCCAACCCAGAAGGGCCATGAGAGGTGGGGTGAGTTGCGGTTTCTCCCTCATCAGAAAACTGCTGACCGCATCAAGACCGCGCTCGATCGAAATGCTGGGGTAGAGAGCGGCTACATCATACGTCGCTAGAAGTACCGTCGTCGGAAACGTGGTGCGTTCGAGCGTTGTCAGCAGAGAGAGAGAATCCCGGAGGTACGTAGGACGATTCAAGACCAGCGGGCGAAGTTCAGCGTCAAGCCACTTGCTCACATTAGTCGTGGCCCATGAATGTGAGGCAGCGATCGGTCGCCCCACGGGTACTTTCTTGTGAAGCTTAGGCAAGACGTAGAACGCAGCTGGCCGCCATCCCCCGGGTGGTTCCTTAAAGAAATATTTCCAGAGACTGTCTGGAAAAGCCGGTCCCCACGTCACCTTCAACTCCCGTAGCTGCTGCAGAACCCGTGGCGTCGGGTTGCGTTCAATCGGCTGGTACACTTCCGCATCTCCGAGATGTTCCATACAAAGGTCGATGTAGTGCTGCCGATCAAGGATAGTGACGCCAACGTTCTTGTCTGCAGGTTTGATGACGATGTTGCGGTCGGCGGCGAGGGAGCGCAACGCCTTGCGAATTCCTGACGAGATATTGAAACCCCGCCGTGGCGTCGTCGCTTTCAGAAGGTAAGAGAGGTCGTTGTGGGCCTCCCTGAAAACCGACTCCGGGACAGCATCCCGATCGGGTTTCCAATCTGGGTTGCGCACACGGAAGCGTGACATCTCAGATGAATCCCCTTTATCCTTGAAGAAAAAATGAAGAGAAATCCGTCGATGCAGTTGATCGAGGTTTGCTTCGATGGAAGGGCTCCTGGTAGGCGTTGGCACGAACTTCAATCCCATCCCGAGTGCTCGTCGCTCATTCGGTCGTTAAAACCTTAGCACTCAGGTTATGCACTCCGTTGTTTCGGACCCGCGACATGGCTTGTCGTGAAGTCAAACGGCCGAACCAAAGAAGCGCGAGATCCCGCGCCGTTACTTCTTCTTTGGCGGCCCGTTTGCGGGGCCGCTGCCTCCGTTTTTTGGAACCCAGGCCTGCTTCGGTGCTGCTTGGCCCTTCCCCTTGCCGTCGGTAGGAGCGTCAGATTTCTTCTTTTTCCCCCGCTTCTTCTTCGCCTTGTTGTTCTGGGGCTTAGAGTCAGCGGCGGTGGCCGACGGAGAGACCTTCTTCTCCAACGCAATCTTCTGAAGCTTCGCAGATAGCTCTTTGTCCAGCTTCGCCGCGAACTCCTTGCGAAGCCGATCTTCGACCTTCTTTACGTGCTTCTGAACGATTGCGTCGACCGTCGGATCCAGCTCCATTCTGTCGATCTCCTCAGCCGCGGCAGCTTTCTTCAAATCTTCAGCTTCACGTTTTTTCTGCCGTTCCAACTCCTGGATGATGATCTCATCCCTGGCGATGGCTATGTCGGACTGCGCCTTCTCGATGCAGGCCCCCTTGATCTTCCTGTACTTCTCCCTGATAGCATCAGATACCGCCAGGTCAGGGTTCTCCGAGAGACTTTTCAGGTAGTCCTCAAGCTTTGTCGCCAGAGTCGTCACGTGCAGGTTAGAAGCCGCCAAAATCTCCTCGACCTCCATCTCCTTCGAAGCGATGAAGTCCTTCTGGATACGCTTTTGATTCTCCAGATGAACAGCAGCAACCGAAGCTGCAGACTTCTCCCGAACAGAAGGGTATTTTGTCTGGAACTCAACTGCTTTGGTGCGAATACTGTGAAGAATCACACCCTGCTCATCAAGCGTCTTCATCTTCTGAAGCTTGGACTTCGCCTTCAAAAGTAATTTGAAATCCGCCCGAAAACCCTTGACCGCCAAAGCAGTCCAGCCTTTAAAGCGCTCAGGAATGTTGAACTGCTCAGGAACAGCCGGGTTAGCGCTCGTAGAAGCAACAGCAGGTGCTACCGCAGGAGCAGCGTTCGAAGCGGGATTCAACTCCATGGCGGGAGGAGAAATTGTTTGCTCGTTGTGCGATGTCGGTCCGCGAGTTGGTGCAGTACGATTTGCTCCTTCAAGTTCACGAAGGCGTTGTCGCTTGTGCGTGCGATACCCCGCGTAAGTCTTGGGAACAACTGCCTCGTGGATCACAATAGCAGAACTGCCCTCGTTAAGTTCGGCGTCGTCTGAGTCAAGCGTAAGTGCCAACTGGTCTTGGGACATGTTCTCAGCGAGCAGCAAACTTATTCAGGCTTAAAGCAAAAGATAGACAGTAAAAACCCTTCTGTAAAACTTAGATCTCAACAATCCGAGCTCAAGAACTTCAGCAGTAGAGTAAAACAAACATGTTTCGGCCGTTAAGGGGCTACCCTAGCAGGCCTTCATCAGTGCTAATGAAAGAAACAGAGCTAAGCTACGCTTCAAGAAGAAACGAAGCCTCAGAAAAACTGATCTCTAGGTTATCTACACCAGGTCAGCCCGAAATACGGGGACCAGTACATGTCACCCTTGAAAATTTCTCAGGTGGCCACGTCCTCAATCCTTGGAGCGTCGTCGTTGAAGTTCGAATTCGCATCCTCGCCAGGCAGCAACTGTGGAAGTCGCGCGCGTACCAGTAACCTGTTAAGGTTACAACCAATTTGCCATGCAACAAAAAATCCTCTCCACATATAATCCGCGTGTAGTGAGTCGATTTTTGAGTCGACTCCCTCCACCAGGCTGACCTCCCCCATGTGGTGGCTGTATGCCACTGCTGCTTTATGCAACGCGTTACAGACTGCCGTGAGTAATCTCATCGCGCTCCAATTCCCCCATCCCCCCTCCCCCCCTCCCCCCATCCCCCCCCCCTCCCCCCTCTGTCCCCCCTTCCCCTCTGTGAGACCCGTCAGGCTGGCCTCCCCATGTGGAGGCGGCTCTGTGTCGCCACTTGCCCCCGTTCGCCCTGGAACTCTCTCTGTGCTGCGCTGTTCACCCTGTGTCCCCCACCCCCTGCTGCCCCTCACCCACCCTGTGTTACCCGCCAGGCTGACCTCCCCCGCATGGCGGCTGTGTGCCATCGCTGGCGCCCGCTCGCCCTCGACCCCTCGCTGTGCTGCTCTGCCTTCATCCCTGTCACCATGCTGTTCTCCTCCCGCCCATTTCCTTGATGTTCCGTCAGGCTGACCTCCCCCGTGTGGCGGCTGTGTGCCGCCGCTGGCGCCCCGCTCGCCCTGGACCCCTCGCTGTGCTGTGCTGCCTTCTGCCGCTCCCACCGCCTGCTCTCCCTGCGCCTCCCCCCCTCCGCTGCCCCAGCACCACCAACGCCAGCATCAGCATCAGCACCAGCATCAGCATCTGCATCAGCAGCAGCAGCAGCAGCAGCAGCAGCAGCATCAGCACCAGCACCAGCTGTAACAGCAGCACCAGTGCCAGAGGCAAAGGGGGATAAGCTATCATCCCCTCTCCTCCATTCTGCTTCCGCTCCTGCAGTGCGCTCCTGTGCCCGCTCCCACCCCCCTCCCCTCCCCTCGTCCCCCACTCCTCGCACCGCCCGCCGTGGCCCCCCCTCCCTTCTCTCGCTCCTCGCCTCGCCGGAGTTCGCTCTCTCGCACCCCATTGGCCGCACCGACTCCATTGCCAGCCTGGCAGTGCGCTTCCACGTGCAGGTGGGTCACGCTGACACGTGGCATCCTGATGGTGCTGCCACGTGGGATGTTTGAGATTGACACCATCACGTGCCCGCACCGACTCCGTCACTCGTGCATGTGTGCTGCGCGTGCATTTGTGATCCCTATACATGTGTATCCCATGTGCACGCTTTGTCTTTCCCCAGGCCATGGACATCCGTTCCCTCGACAACATCATGAGCGACCATGCCCTGCCCTCACGGCTCATACATATGTGCTTCCCCTGCCCATGCACATGTGCTTCCCGTGCCCATGCATATGTGCTTCCCGTGCCCATGCACATGTGCTTCCCGTGCCCATGCATATGTGCTTCCTTCCCCGTGGATGTGTTCACCCCCTCCAGGCTATGGACATCCGCCGGCTCAACAACATCATGAGCGACCATGCCATCCACACGCGCACGCGCCTCCTCATCCCCATCCCCCCCTCGCGCCGCCCGGCTGAGCTGGTGCGGCGGCACTGCGCCGTCCAGTTTGATTCGCACGCGCGGCGGGAGGTGCTGCTGGTGTTCCAAGAGGGGGACGAGGGGGAGATTCGGCGATCGTATGGAGAGGCACGGAACAACAGGTGCTTATAGTGAGAGTGATAGTAATAAGCTAATGATACTGTGGGAGTGCATCTACTTTAAAGAATTGAGTTTGATTGTCCTGGTCAAGTATGGTATTCTGTTGTAGGCTGTGTTGGTATTCGTATGGGGGGAGAGGGGAGGAGGAGGAGGGAGAGAGGAAAGGGAGGGTGCACTTAAGGACAAGTAGGTGGGGATGTCTACGGGGTATGGTGAACTGTACTCGTTTCTTGTCATTCTATCTTAACGTGTCGTTACTTGACTTGAATTTTGCGAGCCATGATGTTGGTGACACATCACATGTTTTGGGTGTCATACATTGTCATGCTCAAGCATGTGCTAAGACTATCATGGCTCCCTTCCTAGTTTCTTCTTGTGTGTCTATCCTTCTCCCTGACATCATGACATCATGACATCACACCATCGCACCATCTCTCCCCTATTCCCTCTGCTACTCCATCTACTCGTCACACTCCCACCTTCAGATCAGACCCTCGGCCGCACGTGAATCTGCGCAGGTGTTTTTGTTTTTTTTAGGAGACTCGATTGTCAGGTTGCTCTGCTGTGCAACTCCACCTGTTCCACACACTCCCTCCCTCTCTCAGACCCTCGGCAGCACATGGCACTGCGCAGGTGGTTTCTCTGTTGCAAAGAGCCCTTCAGGTGGACGAGCCAACAGCGCAGTACTACCTGGGCGAGGCGGGCGGCGACGTGCGGGCGGCAGTGTCACTGTTCATGGAGGACCAGCAGTGGGAGAGGGCACAGGCACAGGCAGGGGAGAGGAGGAAGAGCCTTGTGATTGGCTGCAGGAGGGGGAGAGTAGGTGTAAGGTGAATCTCCTATGATTCTAGCTGTCCGCATGTGAAGCTGGCTACTCAGTGTCAAATCTGCATATTCCACGCGATGTGATGCCTCAAGCCCCTCGTGTGGAGCAAAGGCAGTGCAGAAGGTGAAACGGTGGCATCATGGTTCTTTCGAGATGAACAGACAGAGGGGCGCCCAACTGGGTCCAGCAGGGTTGGCAGGGTTGGCAGGGTTGGCAGGGTTGGCAGGGTTGGCAGGGTTGGCAGGGTTGGCAGGGTTGGCAGGGTTGGCAGGGTTGGCAGGGTTGGCAGGGTTGGCAGGGTTGGCAGGGTTGGCAGGGTTTGGCAGGGTTGGCAGGGTTGGCAGGGTTGGCAGGGTTGGCAGGGTTGGCAGGGTTGGCAGGGTTGGCAGGGTTGGCAGGGTTGGCAGGGTTGGCAGGGTTGGCAGGGTTGGCAGGGTTGGCAGGGTTGGCAGGGTTGGCAGGGTTGGCAGGGTTGGCAGGGTTGGCAGGGTGGCAGGGTTGGCAGGGTTGGCAGGGTTGGCAGGGTTGGCAGGGTTGGCAGGGTTGGCAGGGTTGGCAGGGTTGGCAGGGTTGGCAGGGTTGGCAGGGTTGGCAGGGTTGGCAGGGTTGGCAGGGTTGGCAGGGTTGGCAGGGTTGGCAGGGTTGGCAGGGTTGGCACGGTGCAGCATGATGGAGTGGATTGTCTGCTGTGCAGTAGCGCGACTAGAGTCGAGAGTGGTTGGTGACCACCGACTGATCAATAACATCATTCAGTATGTTGCCGGAAGAAGCATAGCACCTAGTACTAATGAGAAACGGTCATGTCCTCACTGAGCCAAGTGAGGGGGACAAAAGCTCTGACGAGTCACACCCCACACCTCGGGAAATCTTAACATCGCCGCCCGTGGGGCTCGAACCCACGACCACAAGGGTAAGAGCCTTGCGCTCTACCAACTGAGCTAGGGCGGCTACGTAGAAATCCTACGCAATTTCATTAAGGTCCTGTTTTACTGGGAGGAGGTACAACCATTTTCAGCCACAAGATGGCTACGAAGGAGAGCCCCACAAAAGTCCTACAAAGGAATGATTTCGCACGCGAGGGGGAAATATCAGATTCGTGAAGCGGCGACTTTACGGCAGGGCTTTCTTGTTCTTTTTTGTCACACTGCGAAGATAGGAAGATTCGGGCAAGCAACAAAGTCTTTCAGTGTAGGGGGGTCACGGTTGGAAGCTGTGCTTATGCTAGTTTTCCGGTTCTGTATTCTTTCAATAGGGTAAAAAAAGGCATCAGCAGAGCTACCTGAGTGGAGATAGAATCATCAGTAGTGTAGGAATTACTGTACAAGTTGTTAGTCTGGATGGTTCTTCCAGGTAGAAAACTATCAGCTTGTGATATGAGGCTGAAGTTTAACAGGAATATACTGTGCAGAATTTTCTCTGCTGGGATCTATTCTCAATCTTTTAAAGCCGTGGCCCAACTATCAACTTCAACTTCAAAGTATTATAGCTTGGAAGAGGTTGACCCAGGCAGTTCAGAGCCGAGAAGTTTGTCCTCTTCTTGTTTTCCAGTTTTTTCGTCCAATAGAATTCAAGTTACTCACATGCCATTTTTGTCCCCCTACTGTTCCTAAGAAATTGCACCCCGCCTTTAAGGTTCATCATACACTCTGTAGGCAGCTCCCGGCGGCGGTTCTGAGGTGAGTGGGGCAGCCGCGTGGCAGCATGAGAATGCGAATTGTGGCGGAACGGTAGAGCGTTCGATCCATCTATACGTGGCCGTGAGCGAAAGATTCGACGGTGTAGCCACCAGAGCCACCCGTTAGGGCCAGAGGGATTTGGTTCATGTTACGGAGCCAAAAACATGGCTCCTAGTGCAACACTTGAATGAGCAGCAGAAGCTGCCATGAGTGAGTGAAGGGTTTGCTTGTTTGTCTGTCTCACCCGCTGAGCAGAAGCACAGCAGCAACAGCAACCACGAGTTCCTAGAGATGCGCTCAGTGCCACGTCTCTCGATCGTTCCTTGGTTGAGATCCAGGAACCGTTTTTTAGGGTTAGGTTTGTAAGGTGTCTAGTGTTTCAAATCCCAACTAATATCTTCTAGTACAGAATGGAATAATTGTGAAGTTGTGATGTGAGGGTTTGCGTGTGAGAGTCCAAAGCCTCAACTGGAGGACCTGCAATGAAGCAAAGCTACCTCAGATTGTTTTACAGGCCATTCTACTGTCACGCGTCACTCTCGCTTTCAGTCAGCTTTTTCTTCTTGGTCTGGTTGTCGAAGCATTGAACGGCACCAACGGGGAACTTTGTGCGGCTATCGCTGGCGAAATCAACGAGAATTTGTTCAGTTGATACAGTACAATATTGTACAAAAAGAACCGCCGTCGCGATCTTGCGCCACGCCGGGTGCAGCCGTATAGGTAGCCTCGGTAGGATGACGCGACACTGAACCCGATCCCAAGGCTGACTGCTTTTGCGACTCTGAGCTAGCGATCACGTTAACCCGACGTTGCAGACAGCCGCATAGTCCAGGGAAAGCCCGGCCGTTAGACTTCGTTGCCGGCAGGTCGAACGAAGTGAATGGCAACTTCTCGCGATTAACAATAACCATTTACATTGTTTTTACTTTCGGACCTTCGGCGCTTCTCACAGTTGATCGAGGGCCCAGCAGTGGGCCTTCTTCTGACCGGTCTTCTCGCGCGTGTCGAGCACATGCCTTCGTCCCGCTCGCCTACCCCGCCATCCGCCAATTCCCCCACTCGACCTGCCTCCCCCGCTGTCCCCGCCCCCCCCTCCTCCTCCCTCCGCCCGGTCACTCTTCTGGCTCCCCCCTCCCACGCCGCGCAACTGCCCTCTGCGGGGCAACCCCCCCCCGCGCCAATCACGCTTCTCCCGTCCCTGCGCAACCTCCCTAGTTCGTCCTTTCCCAAGTCCCCCTCCCCGCCGTCCGACGACCCACCATGTCTCCCCGCCGATCCCCATGGCAACGCGCATCACCTGGTTTCCGCCACTTCCACGCTCTCCCCCGCGCTACTCTCTTCCGCTCCGCCGCCCGACCCCCCCGCGCGCCGCATTAGCCCGCCGCTTCCCCGTCGGATGCGCAACATCAACCACGTAGCTCCGCGCGAGGGGTCGCTGTCGCGGCAGCTGCTGCGGCAGCACGTGCAGCGGGAGCAGCAGCGCAGCAAGTGCCAGCGGCAGCAGCAGCAGGAGGTATTGCTCAGTCAGTGGCGCCGCCAGCAGCAGCACGATCTCGCTGCCGCCGCCGCCGCCGCTGCTACGGCTTCCGCTCCCGCTTCTGCTCCCGCTCCCGCTCCCGCTCCCGCTCCCGCTCCCGCTCCCGCTCCCGCTCCCGCTCCCGTTTCTGCTCCCGCTCCCGCTCCCGCTTCCGCTTCCGCCGCTGCCTCCGCCTCCGCCTTCCCGCTTGCCACAGCTGCGCCAGGCGTGGGTACGGAGGGAAGAGAGGCGGCAGGAGGGGCAGAGGGCGAACGGGTATTTACTTTCATCGGTCGACGATCCGCTGTAGTCGGTGAGGGTGGAGGGGACGCACTGGGTGGGATAAGGGCTGACGCAGCTGATCAATTTGTGGCACCTGAAGCACCTGACGCGGCACCTGACACACCTGACGTGGCACCTGACGCAGCACCTTACGCACCTATGGACATGGATCCGTCGCAGCAGCACGTGAGAGAGTCCCAGCCGGGGGAAGGTCGCAGTGGCGCAGACTCCGATCTCCGCGCGCGCCCCATGCGCCCTCCGGCTCTGCCCCCCGCCAGCCGTGGTGGAGCGGAAGGCGGGTTGGTGCGAGAGCGCGTGAGACTGATGGGCGCGGTGCTGCGGGCTGCGCCTGGCGCGCACGCGGCGGGCGGTGGGGCGGAAGGCGGAAGCGTAGGCGCGGGAGCAGTGAGATTCGCGGATGGGGTGGGCGAGGGGAACGGGCAAACGCAATGGCTACCGGCGGGTGGGGACGAGGGACTGGGGGACGGGGGGGAGGACAACGAGGCGCGTAGGAAGCGCGCGCGGACGGAGCGGCAAGGCGGAGAGGGCGTTGCAGGCGCGATGGGTGAGATGGGGTTCGGCGGGGCATGGAACGGGGAGCAGGAGAGGCGTGGAATTGCGGGGTTGGGGGGGTTGCAATATGAGGGGCAAGGGGCTGGGCAAGGATGGCCGGGGGAGGGTGAGCGGAAGCTGGCGCAGGATCAGGCGCGCGTGCAGAGACAGGGGGAACATGGGGAACAGGGGGAACATGGGGAGCCAGGGGAGGAGGAAGAAGGGGAGGAGCAGGCACAGGAGCAAGAGCAGGCGCAGGAGCAGGAGAGGGAGCAGGAGGGGGAGCAGGAAGGGGAGGAGGCAGGGGGGGAGCATGAGGGGGAGGGCGCGAGCATTCGGCAGCGGTTGCTGCAGCAGCACAGGCAGATGCTGGCAGCGGCGCAGCACTCGCTGCTGATGCGCGGAGGCGGGGAGGGCGCGGAGGGCGCGCATGGCGGAGTGGACCTTCTGCAGCAGCAGCGCCAGCTACAGCGCCAGTACTTGCGCCTGCTGCAGCGGGACATGCGCGCGCAGCTTAATAGGGGGACGCCCGGGGGAGGCAGGGGGCGGGGCGGAGCGCTGGGGGCGGACGGGCGCGCGGGTGTGGCGGGCGCAGGGGGTGGCGGGGGACAGGAGAGGATGTGGGCGGTAGCTGGGGCCGCGGCTGGGTGGCGGGGGCAACAGGGGCAGGTGGGGCAGCAGGCAGCGGATACAGCTGGCAGGATAATATCGTCTCCAGTTGTAGTAGCAGGAGCACCGACGGCAGCAGTGCCAGCAGCAGCGGTAGCACCGCCAGCAGCGCCAGTGCGGGCAGTTTCCCCCACAGGCGGCGTGAGAGGCGAGGCGGCGCAGCGGGTGGCGGTAGGGGGGTGGCGGCGGGACGTGCTGGGGGACGGGGTTGCGCGCGCGGATGCAAGGCGGGCTGGCAGCGATGTGGACGAAGGGGCTGGTGAGGAGGCAGGGGCGGAGGCGGAGGGGGCGGCGGAGGGTGAGGGGGAAGGGGAAGCGGGGTGGGAGCAAGGAGAGGGGCGGGATGACGGGGGAGAGGGCATGGGCGCGGAGGTGTGGAACGAGCCAGTTGCTGCGGGGTGGGGGCAAATGATAGGTGAGAACCGGGCAGCAGTGATGGGTGCCGCAAGGCCACTGGTGGGTGAGCCTGCGCGGGTGGCGGAGGGGTGGTTCCACCCGGTTGTGCAGGCGGAAATCTGGCGCAGGGCGCAGCAAGGGGGTGCGGCTGCTGGCGCTGCTGCAGGTGGTAATGTTGGTGTGGCTGGTGCTGCGGGCGGTGGTGATGGTTATGGTGGTGGTAATGGTGGTTTTGAGGAGGAGGCAGGAGAAACGGGCTGGGGGGAGCGCGAGGGAGCAAGGGTGGCGCATGGGGTGCATTGGGGGGCACATGGGGCGCATGGGGCGCATGGGGCGCATGGGGCGCATGGGGCGCATGGGGCGTATCCCGCGCCTGCTGTACCCTCAGAGCGTGTGCTTGTGACGGGGCCGTTCCTCTTTTCGACGCAGCAACTTGGGGGGCGCGCGGAGGAGGGGCTGCGCAGCAACTCCAACGTCTGCGCGCCCTCCCGCGCGGGGGGTATGGGCGCAGGCGTGGGAGAGCGTACGGGGAGCTCGCTGGACGAGACTGAGGAGTCGGAGGGGAGTGGCGGAGGCGCGGGGGAAGGGGGAGGCGGAGGGGGAGGGGGGAGGGGGAAGGGCGCGGGAGACGGAGAGGGAGGAGATGGGGAGGGGAAAGGGGGGAGGGAGGGGCAGGGCGGGGCAGGGGAGTCGTTTGGCGGTGGTGTGTGGGGTAGCGAGAGGGGGGAAAGGGGGGAAGGGGGAAGTGAGGCAGATGGGAGGCGGGGAGGCGGAGCAACGGATGGCGGGGGAAGGGGGGAGAGTGCAGGGCGGCAATGAGCCAGGCAGTGGCGCAGGTGGCGCTGGTGGTGGCAGAAGGGTGGCTGGCGCTGCTGTTGCAGATGGTGATGGGGGTACTGGTCGTGGCGGAGGGGTAACAGCGACAGGCGGGGCAGCAGGGGCAACAGCAGCAAGGCCGCAGGCGCCATCGGCAGGCCCCAGGCAGCAGCAGCAGCAGCAGCAGCAGCAGCAATGGCTGCAGCCGCCGCAACAGCAGCAGCAACGCCACGAGCCTCTGCCACCACCACCACCCCCACAGCAGCAGCAGCAGCAGCAGCAGCAGCAGCTGAGGCAAACGCATAGGATGGCAGAGAGAGGAGCAGCAGGCGGGGCAGCAGCAGCAGTGGCAGCAGCACCAGCTGTTTCTGCTGGTGCGCCTGGGAGAGGCAGAGACGGCCCAGCCACTCTACCCACCACCGCCCCCTCCTCCGCGCATCAACCACCCTTCCTCCGCCACCCTCCTCCCCACCTCCCCCACACACCATCCGCGCCCGCCGCCCTTCAACCCCCACCCCTTCCCCCCGTCCGCGCTGCAACAAACCCCTCCCCTCCGCCCCCTCACCTCTCCTCACCAACCGCCATGCCACCTCCCAGGCTGGACCCACCAGCAGCCGCGCCTCAACCCAGGGTTGACCCTGCCACACTGACCCCTCAGCCTTTACTGTCGCTGCGGCACTGGTTGAACCGGGCGGGCAGGGAGGTGGATAGGTTGGAGAACCTGTTTCTGTTCGCGCAGGTGGTGGACATGGTCGCTGCCGCCCACACGCAGGGCCACGTGGTTCGCCACGTGCGGCCGGCGTGCTTTGTCCTGTCCGCGCATCGAAGGGTGGTGTTTCACCCACCGTTTCTGCGGGCGCGAGCCGGGGAGGCGGGGGAGGGGGAGGCGGGGGAAGAGGAGTTGGGGGATGGGGGTGGTGTAGGGCAGGTGCTGCTGCAACAGCAGCAGCAGCAACAACAGGAGGAGGAGCAGCAACAGCGGCAGCAGCAGCAGGGGTGGCGGCAGCAAGAGGAAGGGGGCGGAGGCGGAGGGGCAGCAGAGGGGGCAGCGACGTGGAGGGAGCAGCAGGCGGAGGCATGGCAGCGGGCAATGCTGCAGGAGCAAGGGGAGGAGGGTATGATAGCGCAGGGGCAGGGGCAGGGGCATCTGGCGCAGGGGCAAGTGGGAGGGAGGGCACAGCGAGCATCAGCAGGGCGGGGTATTGCAGGGCAGCAGCGATTAATCCCCGGTGCTGGAGGGGCAGAGGCAGCTGAACCAGGGGGAGTGGACATGCAGTGGGGAGGCGGAGGAGGAGGCGGAGGGGGAGAGTGGGGGAGGGCGGAGGAGGAGGAGGCGCGGTGGTACACGTCTCCGGAGGAGGCAAGGGGCGACCGTGTGGGGGCTGCTCTCCTTCGGAGGAGTGGTTCATCTCTTAGGCGACCGTGTCATCAAACCCTTTTGGTGGCCGTACACCTCCAAGACCGCGGTCTAAGAGCGTGCCACCATTTTTCATTCCATGGTTCAAATCATTGACCATTCGAACTGTGGGGTGGCAATTATGTTCGCTAATGTACGGATGAATTTTCGTTAGCACGCATGCACCGTCGCATGCATACCGCATGGTATGTCACTTGTCCCGTTTTTTTCCAAATGGACGACTCAACAGTGGTTGGCGCGCGAAGTTGGCAAAAGTTTAGGGCAGTCGAGATGCTTTGCCAGAATTGAATTAATATCATGAACATTTGTAATATAGTGAACATTTTGGCAGAAATGTGAAGGAAAGGATGGTCGAATTAGCAAGCAGGTGGATACAAGTAGGAAACCTAAAAGTGTTGTACCCCATATTGACTACCCCACTACAGCCTACACAGACTATGTCATATAAGTTTGACACACCCCCATAGGCAACGTGGGGGAGAACAAGAGGTCACAAGACCAGTCAAGAAAAGCAAAGCAAGCTCAGGGTGGATCACGACTACACCACGCATTCTAAGCACTAGCAAATGGCCACAAGGCCAGTTCACATGCAGAGTTATATAAATGAGAACAAGCAGTACAGTGATCACAACCTAGCAAGTGTAAGCATGCAGATATATGTATAGAGATCACAGTACAAGCAAAGTCAAGAAGTGAGCAAGTGAGGCCAAGTAGGCACAAGGCCTAGAACAGTACAGAAATGCTGATGATCACAAGGCTGGAGTGCCTTGGTGAAGATATCAGCTGTGTTGGCCCGAGAGGCCACGTAGACAAGACGAAGCTGACCACGCTGCTGCAGCTCTCAAGCAAGGAAGTAGCGCAGAGCGATGTGCTTCGTCCTGTGCTCCAGTCTGTGCTCGTGACACAAGGCAATCATGGCCTTGTTGTCGACGTACAGAACTGGAGGAGAACGAGGCGGCTCGCCCAAGTCGGTCAGCAGGTAGGTGAGCCAGCATAACTCCTGTGCAGCCATGGCCCCTGCGTAGATCTCAGCCTCACAAGTGGAGCTGAGAACAGAAGACGAGCGGGTAGACCGCCACGAAACAGAGCCGGAGCCAAGGCTGAAGGTGTAGCCCTGTGACGACCGATGCGTAGCCAAGTCGTCAACCCAAGAAGCGTCTGCGTGACCAGTGAGGACAACTCGAGCCCGTCCTCCAAGCACGAGCCCCATGCCCGATGTACAGCACAAGTAGCGCATCACCCTCTTAGCGGCCTTCCAGTGCTCTGGTCGGTGTCTCCCGGGCGCAACGTAGTGAGCCAGGATGCTAAGAGGGTAAGCGAGGTCAGGTCAAGTGCAGGTCATCAGGTACATGAGGCAGCCCACAAGCTCTGGATACGGGCCACTCGGCTCTATGGACTCGTCCGAAGGTGGAGCTGAGAGCGAGTGACCTGTAGGCAGAGGAGTGGACTGTGGCGAGGAGAACCGGAAGCCGAAGCGCTGAAGGAACTGCTGCACCATGTGTGACTGAGTCAGGGTGATGATGCATCGTGCTCTGTCCCGGGTGATCTGCAAGCCAAGATAGCTGCGCAGCTCACCCAGGTCTGTGCACGTGTGTCTCTTCTGCAGCTCCGACTTCACAAGGGCCAGTGCCTGAGTGTCAGCAGTGGCTAAACCAAAGTAGTCGACGTACACGAGGATGTAGAACGGCGGCAGCGAAGTGTCGGTGCGCAGAAACAGAGACGGGTCAGCAGTCGAAGGAGCAAACCCAAGAGCCGCAAGTGTCGTCCTCAGTGTGTCGTGCCACTCACGAGGCGCCTGGCGGAGACCGTAGACTGGCCGCCGGAGGCTCCACTGGGTACCAGCAGGAAACGACCCAGTGAAGCCCGGTGGGCGGCGCAGCCAGATCTCCTCGTGCAGGCTGCCCTGTAGGAAAGCAGTGCTGAAGTCAAGAGAGTGAAGCTCGTAGTCACGATGAGCGGCGACATGCAGCACAACCCGAAGAGTGGTCATCTTCGGGGTGGGGGAGAAGGTCTGGAAGAATTCAACTCCTTGTCGCTGACTGAAGCCACGTGCAACGTAACGCGCCTTGAAGACAGGCGGAGAACCCGGCGGCCGCTTCACCCTGAAAATCCACATGCCACTGACGATGTTCGCCCCAGGTGGGGGAACCTCGTCAACGTAAGTGCCTGTGGACTTCCAGGATGCCATCTCTGTGTCCATGGCTGTCTGCCACTGAGAGGAGTAGGGACCCTCAATCGCCTCTGCGTAAGAGCGCGGGGTCGGGATGTCTGGTGCATCCGGGTCTCCCTCAGGTTCAATCAGCATGGACACGAGATGAGGTACAGCAGCTGCAAAGCACTCAAAGTCCTCCTGCCTGTCCTCAAGGACGTCCGTGCCAAGAGCACACTCACCCCCGACGGACGGAGGACAGACAGACTCAGACTCAGCAACAAGACTAGCAGCGTAGTCTAGACGACAGGCGGCAGCAAAGTCAACAAGCTCAGCAACTAGGGCAGACGCAGCAGTGGACTTAAACGAAGGGTCAGTGACAAAAGTAGCGAGAAGACGCGTGACAGTAGGGCTGGCAGCACGAGCAAGGTCTGACGGCGGGTCAGGGATGTCTGGAAGAGAGGACGCAGGAGGAGACGGCAGAGGGACACGCTGTGGAGCAGTGGAAGGACGAAGTGCCATCTGGTGCGTGCCTGGGACAGCAGGAGGATGCAGACGCGGAACACGACCAGTGCGAGCAGTGCGAACAGGCGAAGTGTCATCCTCAGTGTGTCGTGCCACTCACGAGGCGCCTGGCGGAGTCCGTAGACTGGCCGCCGGAGGCTCCACTGGGTACCAGCAGGAAACGACCCAGTGAAGCCCGGTGGGCGGCGCAGCCAGATCTCCTCGTGCAGGCTGCCCTGTAGGAAAGCAGTGCTGAAGTCAAGAGAGTGAAGCTCGTAGTCACGATGAGCGGCGACATGCAGCACAACCCGAAGAGTGGTCATCTTCGGGGTGGGGGAGAAGGTCTGGAAGAATTCAACTCCTTGTCGCTGACTGAAGCCACGTGCAACGTAACGCGCCTTGAAGACAGGCGGAGAACCCGGCGGCCGCTTCACCCTGAAAATCCACATGCCACTGACGATGTTCGCCCCAGGTGGGGGAACCTCGTCAACGTAAGTGCCTGTGGACTTCCAGGATGCCATCTCTGTGTCCATGGCTGTCTGCCACTGAGAGGAGTAGGGACCCTCAATCGCCTCTGTGTAAGAGCGCGGGGTCGGGATGTCTGGTGCATCCGGGTCTCCCTCAGGTTCAATCAGCATGGACACGAGATGAGGTACAGCAGCTGCAAAGCACTCAAAGTCCTCCTGCCTGTCCTCAAGGACGTCCGTGCCAAGAGCACACTCACCCCCGACGGACGGAGGACAGACAGACTCAGACTCAGCAACAAGACTAGCAGCGTAGTCTAGACGACAGGCGGCAGCAAAGTCAACAAGCTCAGCAACTAGGGCAGACGCAGCAGTGGACTTAAACGAAGGGTCAGTGACAAAAGTAGCGAGAAGACGCGTGACAGTAGGGCTGGCAGCACGAGAAAGGTCTGACGGCGGGTCAGGGATGTCTGGAAGAGAGGACGCAGGAGGAGACGGCAGAGGGACACGCTGTGGAGCAGTGGAAGGACGAAGTGCCATCTGGTGCGTGCCTGGGACAGCAGGAGGATGCAGACGCGGAACACGACCAGTGCGAGCAGTGCGAACAGGCGACGCAGGACGCGACTCTGGTGACGTAGGACGAGACGTAGGCGAGACAGGACGAGACTCAGGCTCACGACGCTCTGTAAGACCCCTAGTTGGCCCTGAGTAAGGAGAAGGACCAGGCAGTGGAGAGGCTAGCTGTAACTGCGACTGCGACTGGACAGGCTGTGGACACAGTAACGAAGGAGTAGGACCAGTAGAAGGCTGGAGACCAAGAACCTGCTGAAGGAGGGGAACGAAGTATGGCCGCGGTCGCGTAGCGCCTCCTGAACCAGCGGAGACAGCACCAGTACCCCCAGCTCCAGGGTCTCCAGCTCCAACTCCCTCCGCACCACCAGCTCCAGCACCAGCAGCACCTCCAGCAGCAACAGTACCAACTCCTGCAGCACCACCAGCTCCATTAGCTCCAGTACCTCCAGTACGAGCACCTCCAGGACCAGCGGCTCCAGCACCTCCAGCAGCTCCAGCACCAGTAGTACCTCCAGCAGCTCCAGCTCCAGCAGCTCCAGTACCTCCAGTACGAGCACCTCCGGGACCAGCGACTCCAGCACCTCCAGTAGCTCCAGCACCAGCAGGACCTCCAGCAGCTCCAGCTCCAGTAGCACCTCTAGCGGTAGGCCCCCCAGCTCCAGCAGCACGGCTACAGCGCCGAGCGTACCACTCGCGCAGCTGCTGTGGAGAGAGGGCCTCCCGCCGTGACAAGACACCCGGAGGACCTCCAGACTCAGCACGCTCAGGCTCAGCACCCCCAGGCTCAGCACGCTCAGTCTCAGCACCCCCAGACTCAGCACCCCCAGGCTCCGCACGCTCAGGCTCAGCACCCCCAGGCTCCGCACCCTCAGACTCAGCAACCCCAGGCTCAGCACCCCCAGGCCCCGCACCCGCAGGCTCAGCACCCCTAGCACTACCAGAGTCGACAGCTACCTCGACAGGCTCGACAGGGTCTACCTGAGACACACCTGAGGGGGCAGGACCTTGAGGGGGGAGGGGGTCTACCGGAGGAGCACCTGGTGCTAGGAAGAGCGGCGGGGGGGGGAGAGGGGCAGTGCGGTAGGGAAAGAGACGGTAGTAAGATACCGACTCGTCAAACGTGACGTCCTGAGAGGACAGAACACGACGCGAGGTGGGGTGGTAAAACTGCAACCCAGGCGCATCAGGGGGGAAGCCAAGGAAGACGCAGGGAACAGCACGGGAGGACAGCTTGTCCGCGGAAGAATCGCGGACAAAAGCTCGAGATCCCCAGACACGGAACACAGACGCATCGCCAGCCTTCCCCGTCCACCGCAGAGTAGGTGTGGTCTCCGGCAAGGAGACACGAGGCTGAAGGTTGATCTGATGCGCAGCGTACTGAACCGCGAACGGCCACAGAAAATGGGGAGCAGCCGCATGGATCATGGACACAGGTAGGGGCAGGCCCCGGAGGAAGGGGAGGGAGGGACCGGGGGAGACCAGAGACAAGGGTACGGGAGGCCATGCCTTGAAGACGAGGCAGGGAGGGGTGACCAAGGCGGTGATGCCAAAGGAGAGTCTCGTGTGACAGAGGGCAACACGAGCAGGGGGGAGACGCCGGACTAGACCTGGACGCGGCAGCAAACACCTGACCAGACGCGGCTACCCGACCAGACGCAGTAACTGGAGGAGACGCTGTAGTCAGTGGGTACAGGCTCGACCCAGGCCGACGGGTGAACGTGGCCAGGTGGCGGCTCGTCCGAGAGCAAGTGCAGTGGGTCACACGCTGACCTCCAGGGGTGAACTGGTCAACCCACACGTCCTGGAGGTCAGCTCCACTCACCAAGTTCGTAGAGAACGAGGGGAGGTGGAGTCCCGACAGTAAGCCCGACGGGGCCGCAGGATACGGTAGAACCGTGGAGGAGTGCGCAAGGACTGGGCCCCCAGAGGGGTCAGCCAGGGAGACTGCAACCGGCCGACTGAGCGGCGTGAGTGTGGTGCTGTCGCGAAAGAAGGAGCGCGAAGCACCTGCGTCAAGTGTGAAGGTGTGCAAGGCCTCAGTAGGTGCAGTACCAGAGAGAGCAGACTCACCAGCACCTGGAGCAGCAGACTCACTAGCACCTGGAGCAGCAGACTCACTAGCACCTAGAGCAGCAGCCTCAATGCCCGGGTCGGGCGGAACACACAGGTAACAGTCACCCTCAGCACTATCAGTCACAGCATACATGGCAGCAAGGATAGCATCAAAATCAAGATCAAAGATAGCAACATTCTGCCTAAGCAGATCACCCTAGCGAGGGAGCTCAGCGCCGTCAGGAAATTGGGCGCGCCAGGCGTCAGTCAGGCGACCGAAGCAGCGCTGCGAAGTGTGGGGCAGTCCGCACGTCTCCCCACGGCGCCCGCCGGTGCGAAGAACGTAAGTACAGGGACCAGCACCCCCAGACCTCCCACGCCCAGCGTACCACTCACGAAGCTGCTGGGGCGACGGGGTCTCACGGGAACGCGGCTGCTGCTGGCACTGGCTACTGCCAAAGCCTCCATGCTGCGCAGCTCCACCTTGACCAGCACCACCGCCGCCGCCACCTCCACCGCCGCTGCCGCTGCCTCCACCGCCGCTGCCGCTGCCTCCACCGCCGCTGCCGCTGCCTCCACCACCCCCACTGCCGCCACCGACGCCCCCACTCCCGCCACCACCCCCACCTCCACCGCCACCCCCTCCGCCTCCTCCACCGCCTCCACCGCCGCCCCCACCGTCCCCTCCACCACCCTTGCCCCCCTTGCCCTTGCCGCTGCGGCGCCTCCCACTAGGAGCAGACGCAGCCCCGACCTCCTCAGTGCCAACGAGGTCGACAGCAGCAGCAGAAGCAAAAGAGGGGAGAAGGGGGACGGGGAACACCCCTCAAAGAAAGGGGCGCGAGGGTCGCCGCGAGAAGCACCTACAGCAACGATACTCTTCTCAGCTGCAGTGAGGCGCTCCTCTAGCAGGTCGACGGTGAGCTCGGTGGGGCAAAGGGAGAGAAAGTGGTCCCTGACTGAAGAAAGGGAGTCAGGGAGACGGGTGACTAGGTAGTAGAGGGTGATGTACATGGGGGGGGGGGGTTCTTGGCACAGAACTCAGTAGGAAGCGCAGCGCGGTAGCGGGCGTCACTAGTGCGGAGGTGAGTAATGAGGTCAGCGACTGTGGCAAAGGCGGCTAGGTCAGGGAACAGGTACGGCAGCATGAGGCGGCTGAGGGCAGCAGTGGCAGGGGAGGAGTAGCGCGCTACGACAGCGTCATACAAAGACTTAGCAGTCTTGTACAGGCCAAAGTGCGCGCGCTCAGCAGACGGCAGGTGAGTACCAACAGCAAGTCGAGCAACAGCGTCGCGAGTAGTCCACTGCGAGCGAACTGTACTGTCAGCAGTGGCAGCAGGTGCAGGAGAGACACCGGACGTGTGATCGAAAAGGGAGACTCCGTCTTTAGAGTCGCACTGAAGAAAGAGCTGTAGGTCGTCTACCCAAACATCGAAGTCAACCGCACGACCCTCAGCATCAAAGGTAAGAACATTAGGGCTAGCCATGGCGGCAGGTAGCAGCAGTATCAGCAGTAGCAGCAGAAGCAGTAGTAGCAGCAGGAGCAGCGCGGGCAGGGCAGTGCGGCTCAGGAGGGCGGCGCGGCTCGGTAGGGCGGCGCGGCTCGGCTGGGCGGCGCGGCTCGGCTGGGCGGGGCGGCTCGGCTGGGCAGCGCGGCTCGGCTGGGCGGCGCGGGTGCTTACCAGGGGCGGGTGCAGGGCAGGGCCGCAGCTGGCGGTTAGGTCAGGGCCGCGACTGGGGCGGCTGTAGGGCAGGGCCGCGACGAGGCGGCGGCAGAGCATGGCCGCGACAGGGCGGCAGCAGGGCAGGGCCGCGACTGGGCGGCGGTAGAGCAGGGCCGCGATGAGCGGCTGAGGGCAGGGCCGCGACGGGTGGCGGCAGGGCAGAGGCCGCGACGGGCAGCGAGGTCAGGGCCGCGATGAGGGGTGGCAGGGCAGGGCCGCGACGGGCGGCTAGGTCAGGCCACGACGGGCGGCAAGGCAGGGCCGCGGGTGGCGGCAGGGCAGGGCCGCGACGAGGCGGCGAGGTCAGGGCCGCGACGAACGGGCGAGAGGGCAGGGCCGCGACGGGCGGCTAGGTCAGGGCCGTGACGGGCGACAGGGCAGGGCCGCGACGGGCGACAGGGCAGGGCCGCGACAGGCCGAGAAGGCAGGGCCGCGACGGGCGGCACTAGGGCAGGGCGCGCGACGGCGCAGGTGAGGCAGGCGCGAGGCGCGCTTCGGGCAGGGCAGGAAAACAAAAAAATCGTGGTGGGCCCTAAAAAAAAACGTTCCCACTAGGGAACCTGCTCTGAAACCATGTCAAAAATGTGAAGGAAAGGATGGTCGAATTAGCAAGCAGGTGGGTAGAAGTAGGAAACCTAAAAGTGTTGTACCCCATATTGACTACCCCACTACAGCCTACACAGACTATGTCATATAAGTTTGACACATTTGTAATATCTGTTACGCATGTATAAAAATCTGTTACGAGTGCAATTAAGTGGGCGAGCGAAGATTGCACTATCGAGGCGAAACAATACAATGAGCGAAGGAAGTAGCGAATGTTAAATAGCGAACTAGGTTTCATAACGGTAACAAGTGAATTGTGGGGTGCGCGATAGGCCTCGCGTCGAGGTTGGGAATTGTCGAGGCGGAGGGCCGGAGCGCGGGTTACCCGCCGGGCCGTAAGGGTTTGGGTGCAGTGTGAATAGTGACGGGAACAGTAATCAAGGCGTGTGTCGTGCGTGGTAACGGCGAACTGTTGGGGTACTGTTGGCGGGAACAGTCAGGTACGCGGTAAGCAGGGACACAAAGTAAGGAAAAGGTATTTTCCTTACACTACCCCCCTCCCCAAGGGAGGCCTTCCTTATGAAAGTGCGTATAAGTCGCGGAAGTTTCGGCTGCGCAGGTACTTGGTGAGGACAGGGTGACTCTCAATTATATCCAGGGGGACCCAGTTATCTTCCGTGGGCGTCCGGTCCTTCCAGCGAATCAGAAACTCAATCCTGCGAGCGCCACGTGGGTCGCGAACTCGGTGGCTCAGTATCTTCTCAGGGGTGATGACCGGTTCTGTGGGTGGTCGGGTCATGCTGGACGGACAGCTGCATGGCAGTTGGCTTGTGGAGGGCACGTAGGGGTGGAGGAGGCTGAGGTGGAATGACAGGCTCACGTACCAGTCAGCAGGCAGGAGGTGGTGGGCGGTGACGGGCGTTATCATGTGGCTGATGCGGAATGGCCCGCAAGATCGGGGGCGTAATTTTGGAGTGATGGGCAGGCGGAGGTTCAAGGTGTCAAGTAAGACAAGGTCGTTGGGCTGGTAAGTGACGAGGCGGCGGTGGCGATCGGCGTTGCGCTTAGCGATAACGTTTGATTTCTTGATGGCGTCTGATGCTCTGGTCCGGGCTGGTCGTAAAATTTCGGCAAACTGTTGCGCGCATGGGACTGGGTTGTCGGGGTTCGGCGTTATAGGTACTGTAAGATTCTGTCCGTAGTTGAGGTAGAAAGGTGACTGATGCATCGTAGCCGACGTGAAGTTGTTGTACGCGAATTCGATGAGTGGCAACAGCTGCTCCCAAGTTGCCGGGTCGTCGCACGTGGCTCGAATTAACTGCTCCATGGTCTGATTGGTCCGTTCCGTTCGTCCATCGGTCTCAGGGTGGTACGATAAGCTGAAATGTAATCTCGTGCCGAACTGCTGCCACAGGTTCCGCCAGAATTTGCTGGTGAATTTTGTGTCGCGGTCGCTGATAATTGCCACTGGTATCCCGTGCAATCGAACGATGGTGGCGATGAAGAGTTGGGTTGTTTCTTCGGCTAAGATTGTTTTTTTGCAGGCTGCAAAGTGGGCCATTTTCCTCAGCCGATCGACGACGACGAGGATCGCGCCATTCCCACTCGCCCCAGCCAGTAACCCCGTGACGAAGTCAATTGTCACCTGCTGCTAAGCACGCTCTGGGGGTGGTATCGGCTGCAACCTGCCGGTCGCTGTCGTGACGATTTCATGAGCTGGCAAGTGGTACACGACGGCACGTGTCGTTGCACGTCCGTCAGAATCTCGGGCCAGTAGTAATACCTCTGCAGCTGCTGCCTTGTTTTTCAACCCCGAAATGTCCTGATGTTTCTCCGTCATGTGCTTCATGTAGCAGTAGTTCCCGCAGTAGTGTGTAGCTCAGTACCCAGATGTGATCGGTGCCGGATTATACGTAATACACCCCTCGTGCTGCTCCAAATTGCTGCGAGTTTCCTCTTGTGAAGAACGGGGCTGTCTGGTAACCCTGGGTAATTAGCCATGTGAGTAGTGGGCTGGTCTAGGCGAGTAGTATGGCGTGAATTTGGGCAGTGGGGCGGGTTAGTGCATCGGCAATGTTCGAAGCACCGTTTTTGTATGTGACCGTGTAATGGAAGTTTGACTCGAGGAAGTCGATCCATCGGATCTGTCGTGGGTTGAGGTGAGGATGTGCACGAAGGTACTGTAGTGATCGGTGGTATGTCCGTACTGTCACACCTGTGCCCGTCAAATAGCAGCGCCACACTTTGAACGCGTGCAGGATCGCGAGCATTTCACGGTCGTGTATCAGGGTAATTTTTCTCGGGCGGGTGCAGCTTTTGTGACTCGTATGCGATGGGCTACAGGCCGTTGCCGAAATCCTGTAGCAGTACGGCTCTGATGGCGATGTCGCGGGCGTCCGTAACAAAATTGGAATGGTCGGTGTGGGTCGGTGATGCGTAAAACGGGTGGTGAACACATAACTGTTTTCAGGGTAGAGAAGGCAGCATGCTCTTTCTCCCCCACGTAAACGCCACCCCCTTCCTCAGCATATATGTTAGCGGGCCGGTTAAACGTGCCATGTCGGGGACGAACCGATGCACATAATTAACAAAACACAGAAAACACTGCAGCTCCGTGATGTTCGTCGGTGGGTTTCCAAGCCTTGAATGTATCTATTTTTTTTCGGGTCGATCTCAACTCCAGCCTCCGAAATAACATGCCCCAAAAACTCTAGCCTGTCCTGGAAAAACTCGCACTTGGAACCCTTCGTCAGTAACCGGTGTTCGTCTAAAATCTTGAAAACTGCTTCCAAGTCCGCTAAGTGCTGTTGCTTGTCGCGACTGTAAACGATGACGCATTTATCTAAAAGTAGTCCGAATGCCTCGTTCATAGTCATCTGAAAAGTCGCGAGCACATTGGTCAGCTCGAAAGGCATCACCGTGTACTCAAATGACTCGTATCTAGTCTTAAATGCAGTTTTGGCGAATTCCCTCGGTTCGACTCTAATTTGGTGGTAACCACCACGTAGGTCTATTTTTTAGGGGGGGGGGGGGGGGGGGGGGGGGGGGGGGGGGGGGGGGGGGGGGAACACACATGTTGTTCGCAGTTGGTCGATCAGTTCGTCGGCGCGTGGAATCGAATATCGTGATTTTACTGTACCCTGTTCAGTGCTCGGTAGTCAATACGCATTCGAAACCCCCCATCCTTCTTCGGTGTGAACAATATCAGTGCGGCGAATGGCGACGATCTAGGTTAGATTAACTTTTTCTCGAGTAAATAATATAACTGCTTCCTCAGTTCGTCGAACTCGGGATGTGTGCCCCCGGTTCTAAACTCTATGCGGTGGTCATGTGCTCGCTGAGGTGGCAGTCCCTCCGGTAAGTCGGGAAAAATCCCGGGGTACCGTTTCAGTAGCTCCTGCAGTTCGGTCGGCACGGCTGTCAACATTGTATGAAAATCGCTCGTCTTCTCGGCTTCTCCTACTTCCGTAATATCTACCACATACACGTCAGCTCCTAAAGCGACGGCCCGTTTCATCGTGACAGCGTTGACGTGGACCGTTGTAGACTTAGGCGATTACCAGCGAGGTAGTGCGACCCAGTTACCGCTGCTTCGCACAGTGCAGCTCCCTGTCGTCCCGTCAATTCGCGGGTTGTAGCGTCGCAGCCAATCACGTCCCAATAAATTGTTGTGCCCATCTAGTGTTGTCGCGAGCATTTCGTGTGTAAACCAAAGTTCCACTTGCAGCGAACCTTTACTCTTTCACCTTCTCCCGTATAGCCAGCGGCGTGCCGTCTACTAAGCGTGCATCAATCTCCGGTAAGCAGCGCCTAAGTGTCAGTTGCAACTAAGTTGTGGACTAGCTCCTCCGTCAATAAAAATATTCACTGTTGTCCCATGTATTTTCCCGTGAATCAGTACTGGGCAATCTGTCGATGTACCCTCCTTATTCTGCCGAGCCCGATCAATTGCGTGGATCGGTACTGTCACTCGTTGAGGGTAAGTGGGGTCGGGCGAGCAGTGAGTCTCGTCAGTTGTGGCCCGTACTCTACTGACTGCTGGCGTTTCCATGCCTTCCAGACTCCCTCCCCTTCTTTGCTCCTCGGCACCTTAGCTCCTCTGGGCATTCGCTCTTGCGATGGCCCAGCCGGTTGCACGCGAAGCAGCGCCCTTAAATGGCGCGGCAGCTGCGTTTGTTGCAACAGTGTAAACAGTGGCGTTATCGGTCGGCCCCCGAGTACGATGTCCGTTGTGGTAGGACCCCGGTCTTGGACAGCGTAAGATGTCGATCTTCTCAGCGAGCGCCAGGATTTCATTGACATTATAAATCCCGCGGAGAAGAATCTCCTGCAAAAATTCCGGCTTCAATCCGTCGACGTAGCGATCCACTCGCTCCACTTCGTGCATGTAGCCGACCTGCTCGCACAGCGCGAGAAAACCGCTGGTGTAGTCTTGGACCGACCAAAGTTGTTGCCAAGTGCGCAGCTTCTGGCGTGCTGAAATCGAAGCCACGATCGGCTCGAAGCGCGCCCGAAGCCTTGCGCACCACACGTCCCACGTGCTGTATTGGGCGGTTTCGCAGAACGAACTCCAGTTTACGGCTGGCCCCGAAGGCCTCTCCCCTTGCGACAGTGGCTTGTAGGCGCTCGGCGACGTTACGATAACTCACCACCATGGCGGGTTCACGCAGCAAGGAGACGGCGTACCGAATCTATGCTGCATCCTAGGTGACGTAGTTCGCGTAAAAAAACATGTTCGTCATGAAGATCAAACAATTGAACCATCGGACCCCCATGCTGGCTGCGATCGAAACAGGGCGGGCGCTGCGGCTTGAGCGGCATTGGCTCACCGATGTCGTTGCTACTGACGGGAGCAGCAATGCTGACGTGACGACGAGCTTCGCGAAGTGTGCTCGTGTCCGGTATCTCCCTGGCTCGTTCCATGCCCGGCATGGATTGGGCGGCGCCATTGCTGATTGCGCCAGAGCGCTTTCCCACGCTGTCGTGTTGCGATGGCATTCCCGATGATATGACGATTGGTTCTTCGGATTGTGCAGGTGCGTTTGCTGGTGCCGGCGCTTGTGCATTCGCCGATGATTGCTGAAGCAAGGAGTCGCGTTCCACCGTTAGTGTTGCAATTTCGAGCGCCGACTCCTGCAGCTGTCGCATGATTTCATCAAGGCGTGCCTGGTGAGGCCTTCAAGCGGAATGCGGGCGTTTTCGTCCATGGCGGAAGCGAAAATGCAGGCGCGGTCTAAAAAGGGTCGTGGCTCTGAATACCAAGTGTTACTAGTGCAATTGAGTGAGCGAGCGAAGATTGCACTATCGAGGCAAAACAGTACAATGAGCGAATGTTAAATAGTCGAAGTAGGTGTGGTAACGGTAACGAGTGACTACGGGCCTCGCGCCGAGGTTGGGAATCGTCGAGGCGGACGGCCGGAGCGCGAGTTACCCGCCAGCCGTGAGGGTTTGGATGCGGTGTGAATAGTGGTAGGAACAATAGTCAGGGCGTGTGTCGTGCGTGGTAACGGCAAGTTATTCGGGTACTGTTGGCAGGATTAGGCATGTATGTGGTAAGCAGGGATGAGAAGTAAGAAAAAAGAAAATTTCCTTACAAAATCTAGAACCAACAAAAACAAAAGTGCCAGCATGTTATGAGTTGTAATGAGAAGAGTGCGCATGATCAATAACGCGCCAAACCTACCTCGCCCTGTAACTCAAATAACCCCCAGATTACTGTACAGTACAGTACCAATACAAACACCAGATCAAATGACATAAACATAACCGGTAAGGAGCCATGGCTTTTGCTTGCTCCTACAGCACATGGTCACTGCAACCCCACAGCTCCATCATCCTTCTGCATTCGTGCGTGGACAGAATCAATCACCCGAGACACACTCGTCACATTATCCACAATGGGGAGAGAACCAATCTCCCTTGGTGAGCACGAGGGTGGTAGCGTAGAGCAGGGAGCAGGCAGAGGCGAGCGAGTCGAAGACTGAAGAATGGCAGCCTTCTGGACGAATCTCGAGCACTGAGCTTTGTTCCGGCATGAAGATCATGTTAGTGAGGGCCGCTCCGTGGGCTGCTATGTAGAAACGTGCTCGTGACAGGAGCGCACGGGCTGAGAGAGGGAGGAGAGGGAGGCAGGGGAAAGAGGATGGCATGGAAGTGCGAAGTAGGAACAGAGAGAGTTAGGGATGAAAAACATGCTTGTGATTTTGTTGATGTTGGTGAGTGCTGGTCTACAGCTTGTTATGTGGGCTCACAAGCTGGGAGAGAGTGCCGAGGCACAGGAATGAAGAGCTGTGGATTAGGCATAGAAGATTCTAAGCAGGGAGGATGTTAAGCACGGCCGCACGGATGATTCTAGGCACATAGGATCTAGGCACAGAGAATCTAGGCACAGAGGATCTAGGCACAGAGGATCTAGGCACAGAGAATCTCATGCACAAAGGATCTAGGCACAGAGGATTTAGGCACAGAGGATCTAGGTACAGAGGATCTAGGCACAGAGAATCTAGGCAGAGGATCTAGGCACAGAGGATCTAGGCACAGGGGATCTAGGCACAGAGAATCTAGGCACAAAGGATCTAGGCACAGAGGATCTAGGCACAGAGGATCTAGGCACAGAGGATCTAGGCACAGAGAATCTAGGTACAGAGGATCTAGGCACAGAGGATCTAGGCACAGACAGAGGATCTAGGCACAGAGGATCTAGGCACAGAGGATCTAGGCACAGAGGATCTATGCACGGAGAATCTAGGCATGGAGGATCTAGGCACAGAGGATCTAGGCACAGAGGATCTAGGCACGGAGGATCTAGGCACAGAGGATCTAGGCACAGAGGATCTAAGAACGGAGGATCTAGGCACGGAGGATCTAGGCACGGATAATTTAGGCAGCAGATTCTACCACAAGGTCCACGTCTTATAAATGGCAACGTGGGTTTGAAATGGGTGAAAGCCCACGACACGAGCAAAAAACAAAGGGGCAAGAGTGCGCATGATTCAATAACGCGGAAGTGAATACGGTAACTCAACAAATAATGAGACATAGCATTGATTTAGCGACGGCTAGCTAGGCCGAGGTCGCGGGACCGCGCATGGTTGGGTGCACGCTCGGGGTTGGGAAACTCGAAGGCGACGCGAGGGACGTTCGGATGGCGAGGTCCTCGGACCGAGCCTGGAACTCTGAAAGTTGGGGTTGTATGCGCATGGAGTGCCTGGGTAAGGAATTAGGAAAAAATCCTTACACTACCCCCCCCCCCTTTAAGAGAAGGTGGTCAACATGAGGCACACGTCGGCAGGAAAGATGATCCCGTAATACCGAGTGGCCTTGCAGCGAGTCAGTCATGACCCACGTGTCGTCTTCACTGTGTGATCAACCCACCGCAGGAGGAAATCGACCTGGCGTCCTGTCGGTATCGCACGCGATGATTCAGAATCTTCCAAGGCTGAAGTGTCGGGTCTGCCACGGGCCGAACACTTGGCGCGATGTTGGGGCGGGCGATATTGGCGGAGCAGACTGACGTGGAAGGCGTCGTGGATTTTCCATTCATCCGGTAATAGCAGCTTCGCCGTGACAGGTGTGAGCATCTTGATGATGCGGAAAGGTCCCACGTAGTGGGGACGCAACTTGGCTGGCTGGGGCAGTCGAAGGTTCTTCGTGTCCAGGAGGACCATCTGCCCGTCGCAGAAGGTAAGTCCCTTCGATGTTTATCGGCGTAGCGGCTGGCGGCAGTATTAGCCTTTCAGATAAATTCGGCTGCTTTGTCGCGGGTGCTGCCTGAAGTTCCGATACAAACTGCTGGGATCCTGGTACCGGGCTGTCGGGGGCCGTTGAAGAGGGTATCACTGGATGTATTCCGTAATTGAGGTAGAACGGCGACTGATTGGTGGTCGCGGAGGGTGCGTTGTTGTACGCAAACTCTAGCATCGGGAGTAGATCCTCCCACTTGGTCAAATCGGGGCAGTTCGTGTGAAGACTCAGTTGACTTCGCCACGATAGTAGGAAATTTATGATGCACGCCATACAAGATAAAATCGGCATATTGAAATACAGAAAATTGTTTTTTTTTTTTTTTTCCTTTTCCTTTCTGCAAAACTTCCCCTCAATGTCTCGATTGCAGCTCCCAATTCAATTCACGCTCATCTCTATTCGCGCACACCGGGGTAGGGTGCATCTGCAAGTCTGTTGGTTAGGATGTCTGCAGGCTGCTAATGCATCTTGACTCACACCAGATTAATGCTCCCTCGGTTGACTTCCTTGCGCATCCAATGCCACTTCATACGTATGTGTTTATTCAGCCCATGAATTGCCCCCACGATGTAAGTACGGTGGGGTGGAGATCGTCTACTCCTTACCAATCTCCTTAGCCAAATTACTTCTTTCACGGCATGAAACATAGCCATGTATTCAGATTCTACAAAGAAAAGAGCCGTTTCACTCTGTTTGTTGGACCTCCGGCCTACTGTCCCCCCCCCTCACCATGCAAATGTATCCTCCCACAAAGGATGAATTCTCAGCTGTTGCCCGCATGGCATCTGCAATGCAGGTAAGGAACAGCATGTTATCTTCCAAAATCTATCCCTTGTCCCTTAACAACTCAACTCCCTTTTGTCTCTGCTTCGCTAATGCTGAGAACTGCACTCCTACTGTCAGATGGGAGTTCAGGTACTTCACCGCCCTCTCTACTACTTCTACTTGCTCCTCAAATAATTGTGACATTGTTCTTGCAAGTTGGCCGACTTCAAAGGAAATATCAGGTCGTGTGTGCACTGCTGCGTACAGAAGGCTTCCCACCATTTATTGTGGCCCATGTCTCAATCAATGTGCATGCCGAGATAGTAGGACACTGCTCCCAGCACCTTGTACTGAATCTTCTCCATCAGCCCCTTCGTCACCTCTTGGATTTCCTACATGCTGCTGCTAAATAGGAGTATGTCATCAAAATACACCACGAAGAGCACCATCTTCTCCTTCTCCCTTTTCAGAGACAAACTCTCGTCACACCTGCTCGCTCTGAACCCCAATTCAGCTAGGGCGGTAGAAACACCTTGGTGCTTGATTTAGGCTGTAGATGGCCTTGTTTGGCTTGCACACTCTCCCTGTACCGTCTTCATACCTGGGTGACTGCTCCATGTAAACCTCTTCCCCTATCACTCTGTAGACAAACGTCGTGGTCACATCCATTTGCACGATGTACACCCGCTTACTGCTGCATCGGTCCGAAGAGCTATCGGAGTAGGTGACTTCGCTGCAGGAGCAAATGCTCATGTGAAGTCTTCCCCCTTCTTCTGTTGAAAGCCATTGGCCACCAATTTGCTCTTGTACACCGTTATCTCACATTTCTCGTCTGTCTTAATTCTCTACCACCCAGTTGCACTCAAGCGTTTTCTTTCCTTCCGGTAGGGGCACAAGGTCCCACGTGTTGTTCTTCGCGTCTCTCAAGGCCAAACACTTCTCTCTGTCGCTTCCGACAAACGCTACCTCTATGTTCTCGGTTTTGTGGGGCCTAAGAAGGAGTTGGCTGGCTCCTCCTTCTTAGCATCTGCACTATCCCCTAGATCCACTCCCTCTCATAACATGCCCCCTCCGTTTCCCGTGAACTAATGTTTCTCAACTTCAGTGTTGCTATTCTCATCAAGTGTGCGGCAGTTGCTGATGATACCCTTATGGTCATTGAGTGTGTTTGGGTCTGTCTCATCGGTAGAGATGGAGATTTTACGAGTATGAGAGAATGATGTTGTCTTTCCTCCCCTTGTCCTCGAGTGTCCTTCTTGGCCAGCTCCTTGTCAGTTTCCTTGGTTTTATCCACGTTCTCCTTGATTTCCTCTGGATCTCCCTAAAGGATACTTCATGAGTAAGGTCGAGTGACAATGATATCTCCTGGAGTTGTTGTGTGGTCCTCTCCTCCACTGGCGGCAACGAAGATCCGGGGCGAGGGAGCGCAAGCCTTGCAGTCCCGTCGGCGGAGATAGAGGGATCGGAGACAGGGGGAAACCACGGAGGCGATCCCCGCGCCGAGCATGCCGCAACCAAGGAGTCCGAGGCGTGGTGGCATCGCAACAACATTTGACGCTGCTCCAGCCGACCGTGGTCGAAGTTTCTGCAGCCGTGCTGGATAAGGACAAGGTGGGGGAGCACGAGTCGGTGGGGCTGGTCGGTGGCTCTCCTCCTTCTGGTGGACGGGGGAGGCGTAGGCAGAGGAAGAGCGATGGGGAGGACGATTATGACACCGCCATGCCCGGGGACCTCACCACGCGGGCGAAGAGGCGGCAGATGACAGGTAGTGCTGACGACGCCGGAGGCGCGGAAGTTGGGACAACGCGAGGCGCCAAGAAAGCTAGTGGCAAGGCGGGCGGTCAATCATTGCGCCAGAAGGGCCGACCCGCAGCAAGAAAAACATCCGGCGGAAGGAGAGGCAAGAAAGCAGCGACGGGGACGAGGCCAAAACGGGGCGATGAAGACCCTGGTGATGCGGAGGAGGAGGAGGATGAGGAGGAGGATGCGGAGGAAGAGGAGGATGAAGAGGATGCGGAGGAGGATGACGCGGATGTTGGGGAGGATGAAAAAGATGAGAATGATGGCGGGGGAGACGAAGAGGAGGAGGAGGAGGAGGAGGAGGAGGAGGAGGAGGAGGAGGAGGAGGAGGAGGAGGAGGAGGAGGATGAGGATGAGGAGGAGGAGGAGGAGGAGGAGGAGGAGGAGGAGGAGGAGGAGGAGGAGGCAGAGGAGGAGGAGGAGGAGGAGGAGGAGGAGGAGGAGGAGGAGGAGCGAGGAGGAGGAGGAGGAGAGGAGGAGGATGAGGAGGAGGAGCAGGGTGACGACGAGGAGGAGGATGAGGAGGAGGAGGAGGAGGAGGAGGAGGAGGAGGGAGGAGGAGGAGGAGGAGGAGGAGGAGAGGAGGAGGGAGGAGAGGAGCAGCAGAGGAGGAGGAGGAGGGAGGAGGAGGAGGAGGAGGAGGAGGAGGAGGAGGAGGAGGAGGAGGAGGAGGAGGAGGAGGAGGAGGAGGAGAGGTGTGGCGCCAGTGAAGGGACGGGGCGGGCGTGGCAGACGGGTGAGTGGTACAGGGAAGGTGGGGGGGGACGCCCTTCCCGAAAAACGCGGGGCAGTTGACGCCGCGCGCGGCGAAGCAGCGGGCAAACCGAAGGCGCGCAAGGTGAAGGTCGAAAGTGAAGGGGGTGGTAAAAGCAAGGGAGCCAGGGAGCAAAAGGGGATGGAGGAGGAAAGGGTGGCCGCGCCAAAGGGGTTCCAGTGGGTACCGGCAAGAAAGAACCTGCCGGTAAACGTCGCAGCGTCCGCCCAAGCACCCCGCGGAAAGGTGGCAACGAGAAGGCGCAGGCTGCCCTAAAACCGA
>CANJKZ010000082.1:0-100039 GCA_947471745.1 Closterium sp. Naga37s-1
GGGCAGGAAAAAAAAAAAAATCGATTGGTGGGCCCTATCGTTCCCACGAGGGAACCCGCTCTATACCATGTGAAATAACGAGGAATGGATTGACTAAGGGAAAGTTGGGTACAAAAGCAAACCCTAGAAAACTGTACCCCATATGTGCTACCCCACTATAGCCTACAGTAGCTATGTCATATAATCTGACATCTTTCCCCATAAACAACCATAAATTGTAAAAAAAATAACTCTGAGCAATAACGAAATAAGAAACTAACAAGCACATTACCAAGAGGGATAACATAGTTCGTCGCTATAAGTATAATTTAGCATTTTCTCATGTATTTATACAAAAAAAGAAAAACTTCTACGCAACCTTCCGCCGTTAACGTCGAATCTTTTTTTTTTTTTTTGTAATTGGAGTATACATTAACAGAAAATGCATACAACAATAGCAGTCGTAAGTGAGCGTGAGGGCAGACACCTTGTGCCGCCTTAGTGAGAAAACTAGGGCGGTAGGAAAACCCTCCTTGGCCTGTTCCAAATTGCTGCAAAGCTAGCCGTCCACTTCCATTTTTTGTCGCCATCCTCCCTGATCCTCATCAAGCCATTTTTCTGTTCTGCCTCGAACACACTTCTGACCCCTCTTGTGCTTCCCTGACTTTCCGTGCCTCAGACACTTCGCCCCCTGTCACCCTTGGTGTACACACCTTGCATGCAGCCGAAAAGCTGTACCAATCCTCCTGAGGCACCCGCCGAGCTCTGAACTTCTGCCCTCGAAAACTTGCATCACAACGTTCCACCCACAACTTGTGGAGCGTGATGGCTGTTAGCGTGGCTTGTGGAAAGTCCGATGAGGTGCCAGCTTCCTGGAACAGTAAATCACCCAACGAGGCAGGCGACCTCGCGGGGTTGAGCATGCGCAGGAGCTCGTCGGAGCCCCGAGACCACAGGCTGAATCCTCGGGCAGCTGAAAAAGACAATGGTCATGCGTCTCCGTCTCCCCCGCAGTACGGCATGTTGGCTTGCTGCTGAGAAAGTCCACCCTATTTCCAACCTGAAGATTCAGGTTATGAACTCGTGTGAGGACATCACGCGGACGGTTCGGAATGGCAAGCAAGTTCCGTGTGCGGATGATGCGTTCCCAGTCAATCTTGCCGCTCCACTTCCTGGACCACTTCGCTTGCTTCGTAAGGACAGCCTCAGGCTTGGCCCATGACTCCCTCAGCTGCTTCAAAGGTGCAAGCTGCTCGTTTGTAACCTCTGAGCGGAAAATTGTAGCCGCTGCACGTCCCCCTCCACCAGACGTGGCAGCAGGGCTGCTCACCGCACCCTCCTCATCCTCTTGCCCGGTGTCGGGAACCAATGCTGCTTTCCACTCCAGATGCGCAGCCTCAAAAGCTCTGAGAGCCAGCCGCGCCGAGTCTCTGCTTCGCAGCTCTCTCTCCAGCGAGTTAATGTCTTTAATCTCCACCGTGCCATCACACTTGGAAGTTACTAAATCGCCCATCTGCGCCTTCCAGATGTTAGGGACTAAGGACGGAGTCTATGAAGATTAGGTGCCTAAATTTCTCAAAATCGTTGGTCCCTATTTCTGGACAGAATAGTTGCGCTCACAAGAAACGCCGTCGACGAAAAGTGCACAGTCAAAACTTCACTAAACTCATATATGTTGTAGCCCTACTCCGTGGCTACAATTCCCAAGTTGAAACGTATCAAGAGGTGAAGTAAATTTCGACTTATCAATTTCGGCGCACAGGGGGGTATGCTGCCATAAGAACTTAACTCAATCACAAAGTTCACACAAGTTCACACAAGAGAATTGGAGTAGCACTAAACCAGGTGGAAGGGATGAGGAGGACGAGAGGGAAGGTCCCAAGGAGTCCCCAACCAAAGGAAACTCCATGCCACACAATTCCCTTCCCCATAGGCAACCCAACTTTGACCTTTGTCACTATCCCAACCTCCACAATCCACCTCAACCCAACTTGGCCACACTTGCCAACCTGGTTTGGTTCTTCTCCCAACCATTTGGCAGCAACTACAGTAGAAAAGACGAATTTCCCAACCCCCAAAAGTCTGTACCCCATATTGAGTCAACCCCACAACTTCCCATAGTCACCACAACCAAATATCAAAAGCATACGAACTCCAACGTTCGTAACTTTCTTGTTCGTGCTCCGATTGAAGCGATACTTGGTTCCTCGGAAAGCTCTTGAGCAGAGGAGTCACTTCAGATATCTGCTCAAGCCAAATAACATTCACACACACACTCAGAAAAACCAAACCGCACAAAACACAAATTCTTGCACACACTCACAACACGCATGCAAAGCACGAACATATGATGGGAGGCAGACAGACGTGAATGCGAATGGTAGCATCACTCAACAAACTCCCCCTCTGGCTGCCAACCATCATCCCACATGCCATAGCTCAAGCATGCATCCTCAATGCACACTCATCCCAGCAAGCTTCATGCCCTTCCAATGCTCAGATTCAGCCAGGCGCTTGGTGAGAATGTCAGCCGCCTGCTGATGGGTCTTCACAATCTCCAGCCGCACCTCCTTGTCCAGGAGCCTTCTCACCCAGTGCCACTTAGGCCTGATGTGTTTGGTCAGCCCATGAAGACAAGCATTCTTCGCTAGCTTCACCGCCGACTCATTATCACAGAAAATCACAGTCGGCTCCCTCTGACCAACTCCAATCTCCTCCGACAAACGCCTCAGCCACACCACCTCCTTTGCCCCATGATGCAGGGCCATGTACTCTGTCTCACACGAGGACTGCCCCACCTCATTCTGCTTCTTACTGCGCCAGCTCACTGCACCACCTCCGAACAGGCACACATAGCCTCCAATGCTGGTGCCATCCGCTTTCACCGAGTTGAAGCTAGCGTCAGTGTAGCAGGTCAGGAGCATCTCCCCCTTGCTCAAATCAGCTGCACTCCTCTGCAGCCTCTGCCTCACAGCACTGTACTCCAAACCCACTGATGCCGTTGCACTCACATAGCGGACCAACCTCTTGGCCGCTTCCAGCTGCTCATGACTGGGGCGTGAAACCACACTGGCAAGCCTGGATATTGCAAAGGCAATGTCAGGCCGTGTGTGGTTAGCCGCATAGTTGAGTGCCCCAACCATGGAATGAAAAAGTTTCCTGTCACTCTCACCCACCACCTCCTCATCAGCACAGGGCTCCACAGTGAACCCCGAAGGCAGTGGGGTGGCTGGCTTTCCTCCATCTTGCAGCCCATACTTCTCAGCCAGCCCCTCACAATACTTTCTCTGGTGCAACCTCAACACTCCCTTGTCAAGGTCCCTCTCCACATGCATCCCTAAATAGTACTTCACATCTCCCATCTTGGAGCACTTAAACTGCATCTCCAGCATCTCCTCCACATGCTCAATCATTGCAGACGACTCAGAGAAGAGCAGGATGTCATCCACATACACCAGGAGCATGAGAAACTGCTCCTTCTCCTGCAGCAGGAACAAGCTGTGATCACACTCACTCTTCTTGAAACCCCCAGCCAGCAGAGTCTCCTCTAACTTGTGGTACCATGCACGAGGAGCCTGCTTCAGGCCATAGATGGCCTTCTTCAGCCTGCACACCCTGCCGCTCCCATCATCCAAACCCTCAGGCTGTAACATGTACAGCTCCTCCAGAATGATCCCATTGAGGAAGGCGGTGGTGATGTCCATCTGCTTCACCCGCCATCCACGGTTTGCTGCCATTGCCAATGACACCCGAAGTGTTGTGCCTTTCCCCACAGGAGCATAGAGCTCGTTGAAGTCCTTTCCCTTTGTCTGCTGAAACCCCTTAGCCACAAGCCTTGACTTGTAGCGGGTCAGCGCCCCATCAGGTCCGTACTTGTGCCTGAAAACCAGCTTGGAAGAAATGGCCTTCTTCCCAGGTGGCAGCTCACATAGCTCCCACGTCTCATTCTCTAGCAGAGAATCATACTCCTCCTTCACACTCTGCTTCCACTTTTCAGCATCGGGCCCGCTCAATGCCTCAGCTAGCGTCTTGGGCTCAGGGACGGCTGCCCAGTAGCAGTGTGCTATCTCATCCTCATCACACTGCTCAGCCACACTCCCAGCCCTTACCACCTTTGGCTTGCCACGGCTTGCATAGGTCAGCCTGTTAGGAGGGCGCACATCCCTCCTAGGATGGTCAGCCGTACGTCCGGCACCTTGTGGAGCACCTTGCTCCTCCTCCTCCTGCTGCTGCTGCTGCTGCTGCTGCTGCTCCACCTCAGGTTCTCCCCCATCATCAGTCACCCCAGAGATCTCCTCCTTGGAGACAGAAACCTCCACCTGCCTCGAAGGCCGCTGCACCTCATCGGCCTCAATGATCAGTGGTGTTGTAGGAAGCTTCTGCTGCTGCTGCTTCCACTCCTTGTAGAACAAGGACTCAAGGAACTTAACATCCCTTGACACAGTCAGTTGCTGGCTCATCAAGTCCCATATCAACCAGCCCTTGTGGTCCTTGGCAAGCCCCAAGTGCACACCCCATCTCCCAGAAGCTTCCAACTTTCCCCTCTTCTCCTTCGGTACATGAAACACCACCATGCAGCCATAAGTTCTCAGCATGTTGACTGCAGGCGCACTCCCATACCACTTGGTGTAGGGGACCCATTGCTTGTCCCCCACAGTCGCCAGCACCCGGTTCTTCACAACAACGACCTGCCGCAGTGCTGTCACCCAAAACGGATCCGGCAGCCCTGCACGCCCAAGGAGAGTGCGAGCACCTTCCTGCAGGGTCCGGTTGAACCGCTCAGCCACGCCATTCTGCTGAGGGTTGTAAGGCACTGTGAGCTGATGCTGGATCCCCTTCCGCTTCAGCTCCTTCTCAAAATCAGCGCCGATGAACTCTCCTCCGTTGTCAGTGCGGATCACCTTCACCTTGTGTCCGCTTTCCCTTTGTGCTCTCGGCATCCACTCCTTAAGGACAGCCGCTGCCACCTCCCCCTTAGTCTTGAGAGGGTACACCCACACCGCACGCGTGTGGTCGTCCACAATCGTCAAGAAGTAGCGGCTGCCCGAGAGAGAAAGGGCCCTCGTGGGGCCCACCACATCCATGTGCACTAGTGCAAGTGGTGCCTTGGCTGGTCCTGTGCTGCTGCTGAAGGGAAACTTCGTGAATTTGGTCTCAAGGCAGGTAGGGCAGCTCCCAATCTCCTTTGCTCCCCCCTTCACCTCCAGCCCCTTCAAGCACCCATCCTTTACCAACTTCTGCAGCATAGGAATGTTCACATGGCACAGCCTCTCATGCCACATCTCCCAATCAGCCTCACCACTCCCAGATGAAGCCTTTGCCCATGCAGCTGTCGCATCCACACCAGCAAGCACCTCACCATGTGGCTGCTGTGGCTGCTGCACCTTCTTGACTGCATCCAGGGCCCCAGCAGTTGGTGCAGTCTCCTCTCCTCCCGCAGTTGCTTTAGCCGCTGCCGCTGCCTTTGCCATTGCTGGTGGTTTCCCCTTCCAAGGGATGATGGGCAGCTGCCACAGGTCCTTGATGCAGCTGCTCTTCTCCTCCAAGTTCCACAGCAGCAACTTCCCAAGCTTTGCACGGCAGCTGGTTGGGCCGAAGGTAACTTCAGCCTTGCTCTTCTGCAGCCGGCGCACAGAAAGAAGGTTAGCGGACAAACCTTCAACCAACAGCACATTCCCAAGCCCCAAAAGCTCTCCATTGGCTCCCATCACCTTAGCATTCCCAACACCAATCACAGGGAGCAAAGCACCTGAAGCGGTAGCCACAAACTTGATCTTCCCAGGAGGTTTTACCTCATCAAGCAAATCTGCCCGTGGGGTCATATGACTCGTGCAACCTGAATCGATCACCCAGTGAGTGAGGGGGTGCATCACAACCTTCCCAACTGAACCCATATCACCCCCACTCCCTTGCACATCCTCAACCATGAGGAACATCCCAGGGTCGGCTTTACCTTGTGCACCATCACCTTGTGCACCTGATCCTTGCACAGCGCCACCGCGTGCACGTTCACCACTTGGCGGCTTCATGCCTGGAGGGGCCCATCCCTCAGGCCGGCTGAAACACTTGAACCACGGGTGTCCAGCCTTCTTGCAGTACCAGCACGCACCCTCCATTCGGGTGCTCCCCCTGCCACCAGAGCTCCCATGCCCCTCATTGTAGTCACCTCGGCCTCTCCCTCTGCCAAAGCCTCTCCCACGGCCTCGGCCTCTCCCTCCCGCTCTTCCTCTGCTGCCTCCTGCAGCTCCATACCCCTCAGCAGTTTTGTTGGCAGCACCACCTCCCGTGTGGCGCCTGCGGAAGTCCTCTTGCAGAATCTGCTGCCGTAGCCACTCAGGCGTCCATTTGTCCTGCTGAACGTTGAGGGTGGGGATGAGGTTGTCCCACGAGTTGTCGAGCACCGAGATGATCTTGGTGCACTGTTGCATCTGCGACACTTCGCTGCCCGCCGCTGCCATCCTCGCATAGGTGTCCTTGATCTTGTCAAGGACCGGTTTCACATCATCTCCCGGTTTCATGGAGAGGGCAGCCAACTCCTTCTCCAACACAATCACCATCGGCAGCGTGTTGGGCTGAATCACGTCGCGTAGCAGCTTCCATGCCTTCGGTCCGGAATCATCCAACTCCACCAAATCCTTGATGTGCTGGAACATGTCGTTGTTGACCGATTGGAGGATGAGGTCGTACAGCACCGCGCTCTTCTCAATCCACCGATCGCGGGCATCTCCTTCCCCCGGCATCTTCTCCTCTCCCATTGCAATTTTCAGTAGCTTGTAGCGCTTGAAGGCGCTCCGCATCCGCCCGCTCCATTCCTCATAGTTGGAGCCATCCAAAGCTTCGATCTTGGATGGTGGCGGTTCACTCCTCTTCTCAGCTGCATCTCCACTCCCTTGATTCATCTCCTCTGCTCCCAATCAGAGGTTTCAGCTCCCCCTTTTGCTGGTCACAATGTAGATCCACACAATCTTCACAAGTGTCGGCGCCAACGAAATTTCGGCAGAGTTTCCCCTTAGCGGAAGTCACATCCAACCTCCAGAACTCCACTTAGGCACGCCCACATGCCATGGTGGGTCTAGGAGGGTCTTCACACTTCAGTATACTCTCCACAAAGTCCTTAATCAGCTCTGATACCACTTGTTAGGGACTAAGGACGGAGTCTATGAAGATTAGGTGCCTAAATTTCTCAAAATCGTTGGTCCCTATTTCTGGACAGAATAGTTGCGCTCACAAGAAACGCCGTCGACGAAAAGTGCACAGTCAAAACTTCACTAAACTCATATATGTTGTAGCCCTACTCCGTGGCTACAATTCCCAAGTTGAAACGTATCAAGAGGTGAAGTAAATTTCGACTTATCAATTTCGGCGCACAGGGGGGTATGCTGCCATAAGAACTTAACTCAATCACAAAGTTCACACAAGTTCACACAAGAGAATTGGAGTAGCACTAAACCAGGTGGAAGGGATGAGGAGGACGAGAGGGAAGGTCCCAAGGAGTCCCCAACCAAAGGAAACTCCATGCCACACAATTCCCTTCCCCATAGGCAACCCAACTTTGACCTTTGTCACTATCCCAACCTCCACAATCCACCTCAACCCAACTTGGCCACACTTGCCAACCTGGTTTGGTTTCTCCCAACCATTTGGCAGCAACTACAGTAGAAAAGACGAATTTCCCAACCCCCAAAAGTCTGTACCCCATATTGAGTCAACCCCACAACTTCCCATAGTCACCACAACCAAATATCAAAAGCATACGAACTCCAACGTTCGTAACTTTCTTGTTCGTGCTCCGATTGAAGCGATACTTGGTTCCTCGGAAAGCTCTTGAGCAGAGGAGTCACTTCAGATATCTGCTCAAGCCAAATAACATTCACACACACACTCAGAAAAACCAAACCGCACAAAACACAAATTCTTGCACACACTCACAACACGCATGCAAAGCACGGACATATGATGGGAGGCAGACAGACGTGAATGCGAATGGTAGCATCACTCAACACCAGAGGCCTTTCGCTCCTTCATTCGTACCGTTCAATAACAGCTTCCGGTTGAAAACGATCCTCTCCTGTGCCACCTCTTCTCTGCTGCAGGACTTCCCCGTATCAGCAATCGGGGAGTTCATGAAGGTTTCGCATGCTCGCTTCCAGCGCTCCCCATCCCCCGGCCAGTGCTTCAGCAGTTTCACGTGCGCCAGAAAAGTGTCCTCTCCTAGCGGGAGACCAGCCGCTGTGAGCATTATCTCCTTTTTCATCCCGTTCTCCTCTAACAGCAACCCGCCGATTCTTCGCGCAGCAAGACAAGCAAGTAAGATCTCCGGATCCAACACTCCCAGCCCTCCGTCGACCTTCGCCGTGGTAAGAAGACCCCAGTTCCACAGCACAAAACCATTTTGCGCCGTTGCGTTATTCCCCGTCAGGAAATTGTCCATCAGTTTCATGAGCTTCTTCCAGATCTCCTCCGTCGGGGTGTAAACTTGAGCTTGATATGCAATCAGCGGTGTGATGTAGCTGTAAACAATCACCACCCGGGCCACAATAGTGAGGAATAGCGCCTTCCACTTGATCAATTCCACAATGATTTTCTCGAAAGCCCGCTTCCAGGTCGGCTCGCTGCTACCCGAAGGAGTGACCCAGACCCCCAGGACGCGCTCTGCTTCATCGTCCTTAGCCCACTTGAAACCGCCCAACGTTCCAGGCCTCCGCCCAAGATTGTGACTAATTGGAAGAATCACCGATTTGGCTCTGTTCGTCTGCAACCCTGAAAGGCCGGCGAAGTATTCCAAGAGCTTTTCGGCCCTGGCGATTTGCCCTTTTCCTTCCAAGAAGAGTGTTGTATCCTCCGCGTAGCCGACATAGGCTAACCGTTGGCTTGCTTTATTGCAGAGACCCAGCTTCCGCCGGGCTGCATCCTGCGCCAAGGGTTCCACCACACAGAGAAAGAGGTAGGGAGCAAGCGGGCACCCCTGCCGTACCCCCGACTTGACATCCACCGCTTCACCCAACCAGCCGTTGATGAGTAACCTCGTTCTCGTGTCCTTGTGCAAGCCTTCCACCCAGCCAACGAATCTCTCCGGGAAACCCATCTCCCTGAGGACTGAGAAGAGGAAACTCCTCGACACCGAGTCAAACGCCTTATGGAAGTCCACTAGCAACATGTACCAGTCTCTATTCCCCTTCTTCGCCGCCTCGATAACGTCAGCGTCCACACCAATGGCATCCGAGATCCTCCTCCCGGGGATAAAGCCGAACTGCTCCGCCCAAATCACCTTGTGCAGTTGCGGTCTCATCCGGTTTGCCACCACCCGTGCCAGCACTTTATACGTGAAATTGAGGAGTGTGATCGGCCGATAATTGTCCAGGTTGTCCTTTTCTCCTTTTTCATGAAGCATAATAGTAACCGCTTCCTTGATGCTTGCAGGAATTGTCGCCGTGCTGGCAAAGGACTGCGCCATCCGAAGGAACTCCGCGCCCAGAATATCCCAGTTCCGCTCAAACAGTTCTTTCGGCAGCCCGTCTTTCCAAGGGGACTTGCCATCCGCAAGCGCTTTGAAAGCCTGTTTCACTTCTGCCTCCGTCCAGTCTGTTGCCAGCCCAGCTGCCGCCACCGCGTCCAGCTTCCTACCAAATAATGGCTTCCATCTCTCCGACGACGTCCGGCCATCGGTACCAAAGAGATCAGTAAAATACTGCGTCGCAGCTTTCAAAATTCCAGGTGAGTCCGAAATCTTGGAGCCGCCGACAACCAACTCCGAGATTTGGGTTTTCTGCTTCCTGAACTTCACCCTTGCCGAGAGGAACGGGGATGGGACCTCCCCTGCCAGCTCCACATTCGTTCCTGTCATCATATGGAGTCTATTTGACGCATGATATTCTCTCAGCCGTGTCTCCCTGACAAGCAGCAGGTCCCTTGCCTTCTGACACCTTGGATTCCGCATCTGCTCTTGGTGAAGCTCCGCCACCACCTCTGTAAGATGCGCCGTGGTCCTCTTAACACGCTTGTTTTCCTCCTTCATATATGAGCGCAGCCCTGCGTTGAGTCTCCCTAGGAGTAGCTCAAAAATTCCATCCCCTTCTTCCGCAGCTTTAGCAAGGGCAGCCTCAACAGCTTTCCGTATCCCAGGCCTCCTTATCGCCGCTGCATGCAACCTCCAGATGCCAGGGCCCAGGTGAGTAGAGGCTTTAACCTTCAAGGCGATTTTTATGCCAAAAGTGATCTGAAATGTACTCTTCCGATCTGATCTGTGCAGATAAGTCTAGATGCGGCAGCAGTGAGCAAGAGACTAGAGCGCGGTCGATGCGGGAGCTAGATTGCTTGGAGGCGGCGTAGAAGGCGTACTCGCGGAGCTTGGGGTGAAGCGTGCGGAACGCATATGAAAGCTGAAAGCGGCTGCAGCGCGATATGAGTCGGTCGTTTTCTAGGGATGTGCCAGATTGAGACGTTCTATCTAATGTTGGATCCTCTACCGTGTTCAGGTTGCCTATCAGGACTACATGAGCAGTGGAGGGAATCTGATCAAAAGCTGCGCCGACGACATTTGCCAGGAAGGAGCATCTATCAGTCACGTCAGCAGGGAAGTAAGCTACAACAAGGGTGAGGGCGAAACCGGAACGGCTAGCGGTGGCTACTATCAGTCGACCTGACGGGTGAGTGGTAATGTTTTGGAAAAGAATGGTGGGGTCTCTTGTGAGAACTGCAACACCTCCATCTTTGTCCGTGGGTGGAGTGGTTAGGACCATGGCGAAGGCTGATGTTTTCCAATATGAGTGATCATCGGGTAATCTTGTGTCAGAGAGAATGATAATGTCTGCTGCTGCTCGAATCCAAATTGTTACTCTGTCTTGCTTTTTTTTGTCACCCAGGCCATTGACGTTCAGGCCCGCCAAGGAGAAGAAGTTTTTGTTACTCATTTGATCACTGTTTGGCAGCCCCTATTCATCCACAGGCTGAAGATGGTAACTACACTAACAACTGCACTCCATCCGACGATCGCTAAGAGCACGTGGTTCTCATACTGCAACCTCAGAAGCCGTAATCCTTCTTCAGACTGGCGAGGTTCGACTTGTCCATCGAGGCTTTGGTAGCAGTACCCAGCTTCTCCAGGTTCAGCAGGTGAGTCGCCGAGGTGATGTGATCCGCAGCAGCCATGAAAGTTTTCCCTTTCGCCTTCCCGCAACACACTTGCGTGCAAATCCACTCCTCGCGGTTGCTGCTGGTCGAGACAAGGGCGATTGACGGGTCTTTCAGGATGGGGATGACGAGAGCGGAGTTGCTCAGGGAGGCGGGTGCGAGCGCAACAGAGTTTGTCAGCGTCGAATGAAAGAGGTAAGACAGTTACTTCATGAAAATGACCGATGCAGTTACCGTTGATGCAATGAGCCTTTCCCAAGGTAAGGTTCCACTTCCCTATATTGTTCTGCCGCTCTGTGATGAATAGATCATGATGCATGTCATAATGCTGTCCACCGCAGAGCGGGCAGGACAGTGCAGGGTAGTGGACCAACAGCTTCGCGCCGATCTCCATCGGGTTGTCAACAACATGGCGCCAGCGATACTGATCCCCGGGATGCTGAACCACCAATCCTTTGATCACGTCGGTGTCAGCTCCGGTGAGAGGGTGAGCAACTCGGTGAAAGGCGAACCCATCTTTGAAAGCGGACTGCTTGCACATCTTCAACTTAAAACGGACGAGCAGATCCTTCAGCACATCAGGTACTATGTTAGCCAGGACGCGACGAAAAAGAACTTCGACAGCAAGCGGGTTAGAAGCCTTTTCTTTCAGGTAAGAAGCGTCTTTCGTGTGCTGCCAGATGCACTTGATCGTAGAAGCGTTTGCCTTCTGATACTCGAAAACGTGAAACTTAATATGGTGAGCGCCATTTTCATCCAAGAAGGAGATCTGAAGCCGACAGAAACGCGTCTTTGCCACCCAGCCAGGTAACATCTCCTGAATGTTAGCCGTGACTCCAGCGTTCTCGGTAAGGGACGAGCACCAGACTTTCGTCATCAGCAGGCGAACAGCAGCAATGATGGCCTTAATTTCCTGTAAAAGCACCATCGGAATTAGTAAGATCGCAGTGAAACGAAGGCGGAAAGCGTCTTCCTTAGCAATGTCAATATCAAGCTCTTCGTCCGAGTCGTCCTCTAGGAAATCTTCAGCAGCTGGTACAGGAGCCTGATGCATCTGACTCTTCTCCTCCACGGACAAGCCGGACCTTCCAGCAACCGCAGCAGCAGCGGTAAGCGTTGCCGATCCATGACCAGCAGCCTTGTCACTTGTTGTATTAACTGTGTCTGCCGACCCCGGCTCCTCAGAATCCACTCCAGCAGGTACCGGCGTGACGATCGGGTCCGACAAGAGATCATCAGGCAGCGTGACGTCCACGGCCACCTTCGTCGAGCGACCCTTAGGAGGCATGGTGCAATGATGACTCAATGTGAGCAGCCTGGAAGAAACTGGCTGAAAGCGCTGAGGCCAGGAAACTGGTGACGCTTGTGGTGAAAGAGAGCTGAGCACGACCTCCTTATAAACTGATCCTTGTGCTTGAGACTTGCAACCCTGGGCAAAGTTTTGTGTTCCCGAGGTCGTCGCCTTGGGATCATGGCGAGATCGCTGGGAATGTTGATAATAGCTCCAGAGTCGAAACTGATGAAACCAAGGTTGACGTTGATGGCCATAAAATAAACCGATGAGATCAAGAGTCCTTGGGGTTAGGTTCACCTGAGATGTGCTTGCAACAATGAGAAACTCCTGAGTAGCGGGGGTTATAATGTCCGTTTAGTAGACATATAATTTATATCCTCTGCTTCGTAATGTACTCAGGATATCAAATCTTAACTCAATGTTACCGTACCAACTGATAAGTAACCTTCACGTAGTAGGCTCTCGAAAGTCCGTGGAGAAATCCATGGCAGCCTTATTGTCATTCGCCAAAATAAGGCTTTCATCGGTAACACCCCGGGGAGTGTGGGTGGAGTTTGATTTGCTATAGCTTTTTCGTGAGCAATTTTTCCGGAAAAAAAACGAGCGCGTCTCTAGGCTGATCGCAAAATTTGACGCGGTTACTGTGACCGAAATCGACCTGATCTGTGACGAACGGACCCGCCCTTAGGGCTGGTAACCATTTTGCCGGTTAAAGCTCGCGTCTCATATTTCTACTATCCAACCAAGTGTTAAACGGTTGGAATTTGGTAACAGCAAAGTTTGTCGCAAAGCACACCAAAGCAAGGGGTGGTTTGGGAAAGTTGGACTTCCCGTGCACACCAAGCGTTTACAACTTCCAAAAATATGAGACTCTGAAACTCAACATTGACAGAAGGGGGGACCGAACCTGTACCCCTTGGCTCGTTTTCCACCCAAACCAACCCACCCTGGTTTGTTTTGGCCTCGACTGTTTTGGTAGTTCGCTGTGATTTTTTCACCCACTCGTCAAATATTTCGTTTTCGTTACCCAATCACAGTCGGGCAAACCCAACCAAGTGAAAGCGCAGCATTGTCGTGCAAGTCCGATTTCCAAACGGACCGTGCACAGACTGAAATCGGCGACCAAGTAGGGCGGAATCGTCAGACATCGTCCGGATGCCTGCGACGTCGCAGTTAATTAGAAGAAATCACTGGCGATCATTTCAGAAATTTGTAACCACCTGTCCTGAATCCGAATGTCCGGACGTTCGCAAAAACGTTACACACCCTAACTTCCAAACCTAAAATTGAACCCCCTGCCCTCACACAAGGCCAAGGCTGTTATTGATTTTTTTTGTGATGCCGACAGCGCATTTTGCGCCATACTATTCCCTCAAGCAGCGGAGGCATTGGTGTTAGGAATCTCCTTTGTCTTGAGCTTTGCAGCACTCTTTCCGTCGTTACAATGGCGCACAATCCGAGCCATCTCATGCCCACAGGTGCGTCACTTGCAACGGATACGACCAGCCGCGCTTATTCGTAGTATGCGTTCGATGCTCGCTCCTCGTATGGAGATCTCGCCGCTTGCTTCCGCTTCAAGTCCATACGAATCGACTATGTTATCATGTGTTGGCGGGTGTTATTCCCTTGTGCAGTGGTGCTGGGATATAGGGAGCATGAAGAGATAAACCGTACGCGTTGCCCCAACCCCTGTGTTGCGTGCACGCGGCAGAGTTGATCGACCGGTGCATAGGGTCGAAGATCTGGGTGATAATGAAGGGCGACAAGGAGCTGGTGGGCACTCTCAGGGGCTTCGATGTTTTCGTCAACATGGTCCTCGAAGACGTCACTGAGTAGTGAGGTTTCTTTTTTCTTCTTTTTCTTTTCTTTCCGAATTACAGTTGAAACCAGCTGGAGTTGGAAAGTGCGAATGAGTTGAGTGTGCGAGCTGTGATAGTCTGACTGCGTGATGCTTGAGAATGTGATTGAGTTGTGCGTTTGAACTTCCAGCTGTGCACGTTTGCAACAACGTACGCCTCCAACAGGCGACATGGTTCTGGAGTCTGTGCCAGAGCACCAATATTGGCGGACCTTATTTGTAACTGTTGACCCCTCCACCACTCCATATAATGCACCTCCGTTTCTCCAAACCCTGAAAATACCAGCCCATGTACGCACGTTTCTCCGATCCCCGACCATGTGGCCTTGCTGTCATGCTTGTCTGTGTCGCATGGCATGGCAGCGAGCACACAGCAGAAGGCAGCAGAGTGACGAAGCTAGACCAAATACTGCTCAACGGCAACAACATCGCCATTGTGAGGCGCATTTCCCTCTCCCCAATACATCTCATTGCTGATTTCTTTGCTTGATTCCTTTGTTTTGCGTCTCATGTTTGCTTGGTTGCTGTCTACCTGTTCTACAGCAGCAATTGCAAACTCCAACACTGCAACCCCGAATATATTCCCAGCTTCACCCCTCTCGTTCCCCCTTCCTTAGATAGATTTGACTCTAGGAAGGCCTTGCGTCCAGCATCAAAACGATACGTTTGGACACTGGACGTTGGACGTACGTTTTGACGCTGGACGTTGGACGTACGTTTTGACGCTGGACGTTGGACGTACGTTTTGATTCTGGACGCTGCCTGATTTTTTTTTGGGCAGCCTTAAATCGAAAATAATCTAAGGGCAAAAAAAACGGCAGAAGAGGGAAGGACAGGGGTCGAGGGGAGAAGGGAGAGAGGAGAGGGAGGGGGGGGGAGGAGAGAGATGAGGCGTACGGGAGAGAAGAAGGAGAAGGGGAAAGTTGTGAAGGGTGAGAAGGGAGATGAGCCGGTGGGAGGAAGGGGATGGGAAGAAGGGTAGAGGGGGAAGGAGGAGGAGGAGCATGTTACGGTTGAGACTGGGAAGAGCAGGGCATCGCCTCCCCACCCCCTTACCTCCTCCCACTTCTCCTGCCCTCCCCTCCCCCACCCCCCCCCCTCCCCCCGCTTTTTTTTGGCTGCCCAAAGGGTTTTTCTGGCCTGCCCGCCAGAACGTCAAACCACCGTCAAATTATCAGTAGAGTCGCGTCCAGCATAAATTACGTAGCATTTTGACTCTCGCATAAAAAACGCTGGTTCCGTCAGATCCATCTAAGTCCCCTTCCCCTTCTGTTTCCATACGGTGTCAAATCCCGATCCGCTTCTTTAACCTCCTAAGACCCCAAACACACAGAAATGTAGCAGGTGCATAAGGCAGCACAAACACTCTGTTTTTATCAGCTCTCCTGGCGCGGCACATGAAAATTGAACACTTTTTCTCCGCATGTTCCCTGCACTCCCTTCCAACCTTTCTCTGTTTCCCACTGGCAGCTCGTTCCTGGTGGAAGTCCAGAAGGATCTTGAATGTCCACTGCTTGGTGCCTCACCCTCTTCTAGAAAGCAAGCTTTCTTCCAGAAGGCTTTGTTGGGGCTGTGAAGCTGGAAGTTTGCAGTTGGCTCTTGGTAGGCTTAGCGTGGGGAGTAGTCACCCTGAGAGAGATGTACCCTGGGCGAGGTAGAGGCATACCGTATGGCCCCGGATGAGCTGGCAAACGGGCAAAGTGACGTGCTTAACAGGGCTCTCGATTCGTTTTGGGCCAGCCTTTCTAATCAGGGTTCTTGGTAGTCGCAACCCTGATTCATAGGGTAATTTTTTTCGTTTCCTGACAAATTCAGGAAAAAAAAAACGATTAGTCTGTTTCGACACGAAAGTTTTTGGTTACACTTTATTACTCTAGTTCAACTAGTGGCTCAGCTGGTACCATTACGTCTTGGATGTGAAAGATCGCGTGCTCGATTCTTGTTGTTAGTATTTTGCAGGGGCTCGTGTAGTGTTTTGCCTCGCTACGGAGCATTCAGTGTCAGACGAAAAAGACTCGATATCTGCAGTCTCAGACGAACTGTATAAGGCTGTCTGAGAAATCAGATGAATAGAAAAAGCTTCTCTTAAAAATCAGATCGAAATTAAACAGCATGTCTACGACATCAGATGAACCAGTAAAAATGTGTTCAGAATCCAGAAATTCAGACAAAAAAATTCTGATAAAGTAGGCCCTGACTGTGATCGTACCCTGTACAGTCAGAGAAATAAATTCTTAACCCTTGTTTTCCAAAGGGTAAAAGAAAACTTACACCGTATCGCCCCGGATATAAGCGCAGGCCTATTAAAAGCGCATGCGCTTCTATCTGGAGCAATGCGGTTATGGCCGATCCTCAATTATAAGCGCACCCCCTGTAAAACCTTGATTTATTTTAAGCGAATCCTAGTTTTAAAATTTAAAACATGTCAAAATACTGTAACGATTTTCACTTTAGCAGGCTCATACTTTCCAAATTCGGCTCTGTCCACTATGAACCCTGCACAAGCTGCGAGTCCAGTCAGCATGAGCTGTCAGGGGCACCCTGTGAGTCACATCGAATGTACTTGCCAGCGCGCGCGAAAATTTTACTCACGACCCTATATAAAATTGACTCGATTGAAATGGCAGGCACGAGATATACAGTTTGGTGTCTGAAATTTGTAATTTTATATTTGTCATTTTATAAGCGCATGCGCTTATAATTTTGACTCAATTATAAGCGCACCCCCCTAAAAAACACTGATTTATTATAAGCGCACTTGCGCTTATATCCGGGGTAATACGGCACTTTCTGGCCCAGGGAATCCCATTGTTAAGAATGGACTAAGCTACTAGCGGAAGCTTTAGTAGTCTTAGAACCTCCTCCTAAAGCCTAGGAATCTTAGGAGCCCACTTGGGCATGAACCATGCTAGAACCAAAGTGGTTTCCAAGAAGTGAAGTTCCAACAAGAGAGAACCTTAACCTATAGGGTTTGGGAGGTGGTACACTCTAAAGAGTGTACACCACAAGTTCTCCCAACCCAACCAATGTATTCTACACTATGTTTACTGGAGCAACCCGAATTAACCTTAATTCCAACACCCCCCCTTGCTCCAATAAGCATTAAGGTGCACCTATAAATCAAAACACAACCCCTCCAGCGAATGAAGCCTTGGCCTTCGCAGCCATCACTCGCATGCCGATGCGCTCAAGGTTCTCATGCAGCTGCAAGCTTGGGAGAGCTTTGGTGAGCATGTTGGCATCATGGAGGTGGGAGCGTACTGAGTGCACCTCGACGTCCTGCTGGCGCACCGCATCCCGTACAAAGTGCCATGCCACCTTAATGTGTTTGGTGCGCTGATGGAGAACGGGATTGTGGGCAAGGGAGACAGGAACCTCATTATCACAGAACAATGGAATAGCCCCCCCATCCCCCACATGCATCTCTGCCAACAAACTCCTCAACCAAATGGCCTCCTTGGCCCCCTCCAATAGAGCTTTATACTCAGCTTCAGAAACGCTTGCTGCAACACTGTCTTGCTTTTTGCTATACCAGCTGATAGCTCCTCCTCCCAACTTAAAGATGTAGGCAGAGCGACTCTTGCCATCAGTCTCACCACCCCAATCCGAGTCGGTGTACCCAACAACCTGCTCACCACCTTTGCGTTCATAACTGATGACACGATCAGCTGTGTTGACCAAGTACCTGAGTGCTCTCAGTGCAGCGCGCATGTGAATGCGTCTCGGTGCCACACAGGACTGTGCAAGGGTGTTGACAGTGAAGGACATGTCAAGACGGATAGTCACAGCAGCATACATCAAGCTTCCAAACACCTTGACATCAGCTGCAGTACCTTCCTCAGTCGACCAAGTACCATTCCTGATCTTAGAGAGATCATTGGGTGACATTGGAGTATGCACCCTATGGGTCTCCTTCAGCAGATCACCAAACCTTCCCTGGAGACCATGGACATACTTCTCCTGACCAATCTCCAACCACCCATCCTTGACCGACCTGCGAACCTCCACACCAAGGTACGTGGATACCTCACCTAGATCCTTCATCTGGTACCTCTTAGCAAGCACCTCCTTGACCTGACCGATCAGCTCCAAGCGTGGAGACACAAACAAGAGGTCATCCACATACACCAATACATACACTGGCTCTTCATCCACAAACCTGACGTACAGAGCCTCATCGCATGCACTGCGGTCAAACCCTGCTAAAATCAGGGTGGTACCAATCTCCTCATTCCAAGCACGAGGCGCTTGCTTGAGCCCATAGAGAGCTTTGCGCAAGCAATACACCCTACCTGTACCATAATCAAATCCCTCAGGTTGCCTCACATACACCTCCTCTTGAAGGACTACATTGAGGTAAGCATGATCAACATCCTCCTGTTGTACATGCCACCCTTTTACCGCGGCTTCTGCAAGAAGCACCCGACCTGAGGTGAGCTTGCCCACAGGGGCAAATACCTGATCATAGTCCTTCTCGGGCTCCTGCGTGTACCCCTTAGCAACAAGGCGAACCTTGTGCTGTACCACCTTATCCTTCTTGTCCGTTTTCCTGCGGAAAACATACCTGACCCCAATGGCCTTCTTACCTGGAGGTAAGTCGACCGGCTCTGGATCCCATACACCCATAGTGCGCATTGCATTTACCTCTTTCTCAGCGCCTGCCTTCCACGCAGGGCCCTCAGGGCCACGCAGTGCCTCAGTGAGTGTGCGTGGGACATCACCGGTGCTCACACCTGCTAGTGCAACACCCTCCACCTCCCTGGCCAAACACAGCATGCCCTCAACCACACCAGCATCCCCCCCTACCTCCTCACCACCTGTACCAGATTGGATACCAAGCACCTGCAAACCCGTAACCGGTGGTGGGGAGGTAGTCGCTGGTGACGTAGGTGCACCCGTAGAGAGAGGGACAGAGCACTGACCAGAGGTGGAGGAAGAGGAAGTAGCATGTGTAGCGGATCGGCGCTGAATGACCGAGGGGCCACTGAGCTGCTGCAGAGGGGTGAGCTGCTGCTGCAGCGACACACTCAGCGGTGCCGGTGGCGGTGATGAAGGTGGCATCTCAGCGTCGTCAACTGTTGCTGAGGGTGGCGAGAGTGGAAGAGGGAGGAGTTGGGAAATCTCAGCTGCATCCTGCAGAAGCTCCCCAAATCCCTTTGTCTTGTCTCAATCCTTCCACATCACATTTTCAAGAAAATCAACATCCCGAGCAATGCGAATGCGCATGAGAGAACGGTCCAGCATGCGCCAACCCTTGCTCTCCATGTCCACCCCAACACAGACACACATGACAGTCCGTGCATCAAGCTTGCCACCCTTCTCATGCCCATGCAACATGACACTCCCCATGCAACCCCAAATCCGAGCCATGCCCACATGCGGCTTCTGGCCGGACCACGCCTCCATTGGTGTGATGGAGGCAGGCAAAGCATTGTGAGTGACCCTGTTCTTAACCCACACGACCCACATCAATGCTTCACCCCACAAGCGAGCAGGGAGACCACTGTCGACCAACAATGTGCGAATCCCCTCTGCCATCGTCCTGTGCCACCTCTCCACGACCCCATTCTGCTGCGGTGTATCTGCGACGCTCAATTGCGTTTTAATGCCAAACTCCGCCTTCCATGCTTTCACAGCGTCCCCCAAGAACTCGCCGCCCCTGTCTGAGCGAACAGCCTTCAGCTTCCGCCCACACTCCAACTCCACGTCCTTATGCCACTGTCGAAGAACTTTTGCAACTGTGGCTGATTCCTTGTTGGGGAGTGGGAACGACCAAACTCGTCTGGTGAAGTCGTCAATGAGGCTGAGGACATACACCGCTCCTCCCAGTGACGGTGTACGCACTGACCCCCACAAGTCCATATGGACCCCATCCAAAGGTCCAAGTGCCCGAGACGCCTCATGGGGAAACGGCCTTCGAGCCGACTTTCCCAATAAGCAAGGCTCACATGGAGAGCAATCAGTGCCCCCCCCCCCCAATCTCCAAGCCCAGTACACTGTTCCCCCGAGCCATCTGTTGCAGTGTTGTGGGGGCGGTATGACCAAGGCGGCGGTGAGCAAGGGCCAATAGGGAAAATGAGGAGGAGGATCCAGCAGCAAGAGCACTGCCCTGTGTGCCCCGAGCAAGAGGAAGAGACATCCGCACCAAACCATGGTCCCTTCCCCCCTCCTTTTCACCAATCGCCAACACCCTCTCTCCCCGTTTGATAACACATCTCTTGCCCTGGAATGTGACGATGACATCCCGAGAGGTGAGGTGTGGGACTGACAGCAGACGTGTGTGCATCTCAGGCACAAGGTGGACCTTTTGAATCCTCAGCAGCTGACCTCCAGCACCAACCACTGGCACTTCACCCATGCCAACAGCTTTCACCACCCGTCCATCTCCCAATCTAACTCCCCGAATCTCAAGTGGCTCAAGCTTACTCTTGAAGTCGGATGCATAAGGAGTAAAGTTGTGGCTGGCTCCAGTGTCAATCCACCACCCCTCTCGCGGCTGCTCCCCTCCTACTGCTGCAACTGCCTCTCCAACCACTACCTCTGCCTTGTCATCCTGCTCCTCCTCATCCGCCACCTGTGCCTTGCCGTTGGACCCACGACCCCCCCGCTGTAAGAATGTCGGAATGCCTCCCTTAGGTCGGTGAGGACATCACTGCCATGCATGTCCCTCATCCCAACAGCCATGACACAACCCCCTAGGAGCCATGCCCTTGGACCCCCAAGGGAAATCAAGCACTCCTGCTTTGCCTTTCCCCTGACCCCATATGCCCGAGTTGGTGCCGCTGCTGTTACCGCTGCCTCCATGTTTTCCTCCCTTGTCCCAATTTCCCCTGCCGATGCTGCCCACTTTCGTACCCGCTCCAAAAGTGGCAACACCATCCGATCTTGGTGCGACACCAATCCGCATCTCCTCGCTCCTCAAAGAGGTAAGCATCTGATCCTTAGTAAGCGATGGTGATTGGTTGTTCAGCACTACCTTCAGCATCTCAAAATGAGGAGGTAGTCCTTTGAGTACCCTCATCATCCACTCCTCAACCTCCTCCTTCCCTCCTGCAGCCAAGTACTTGGACTTCAAGTCCTCGGCACGCGCCCAGTATGCAGCCACTCCCTCCCCTTCTTTCATCTTCAAGGAAGAGAGCTCCTCAGAGAGTGCCATCCGGTTACACAATCCACGCTGAAGGTAGAACCCCTTCACTCGTGTGTATGCCGCTGCTATGCCTGCAGGAACTCGGGTGACCGCTCTTGCTCTGCCATCAACAGGTGCGCTGCCCAACTCGGTCTTGCCGCCGAACTCCCGTACCAAGCGAATCAGCTCATCTGGCACCAAGGCATTGCAGAATTGGGCGAATGCCTTCTGATTTCTCCTCTCCCACTTTAGACGTGCGTCACCCGATGCAGGTCGCTCCTCCGAACCATCAAAGTACCCCCATAGATCGTGTGCCTCTGCCCATTGCTCGAATCGGAAGCTCCAACTCCAATAGTCGCTCCCGTCGAACTTTGGCGCACTTTCCAGCTTCCCTTCGCCTGATTCATGATCCATTTGCGGCAGAAGCACTGAAGATTGACGTTGAGGTGGTGGTGGAGGCAACGGCGGTGACAGTGAAGATGATGCGGGCAGATTCACACCCTCTTGGTTATTAGAGCGTAACTCCGCGCTCGAATGTCCGAATAATGAGCCGTTTGGCTCAGATGAATCCTTGCTCCGAGACCGTTCCGATGATGTATTGCCCTCCTGGATCCTGCGTCCGAGCTGACCGCAACAAAATGGGTGAGCCTGTGGCGGAGCTCACCGTTGCGTCTGCTCTTTGTACGATTCCTCGGAGCCGATCGCCTGTTGACCCGTTGAGCAATCTGCGGTTGTAGTGGGGTGATGATGTTAGGCGAATGAGGCAGCGGGAGTGTGTCGCACATGTTAGGGTTACGCACATGTGGGTTACTCCTGAGCTATCGCCGCTAATGCCGCGAATGATCGCGGCAGGGCGAATGCCGCTTTTGCGGCAAGGTCCTCCAAATGCGGTAACCCTAACCGCGATAACGCTTATGCGGTGACCCGAATGCATGGGTGCGGCTCGACGCAGAGATCGCGACTGCACATTTGAGCGCGGCGCGTGTGCAAGGTAAGAGAGCTCGAAGTTGTGTGCGTCACGCTTCGTGGGTCGCGGTGGACTTTGTAACCCCGTTCCCGCTGGTGCATCTAGCGGCCGTCGTGAGACTCTGTGTTACGATTCGGTCCCGGTGGGCACCCGAGTTGTAGAACTAAACCACTGGTCGACTGCATGAGCAAGATTTCTAGGCATGAACGTGAATTGAGATACTAGTCATTTCCGCCATATCACCCCTCCATCCTTCGATTCCTCGTGTTTCGACACTGATTCCTCGTGTTTCGACACTGATTTATGGCTACACGCTTCACTCCCCCCCCCCGGATTTCCCTCAATACGCCCAAACGGTCTGCACCGCTTTTTATTATCGGCGCGTATACCTAGTCCCGCTCACACGACCGTGTGTTCCGTTCCACACCCCTACGCTAGACAATGTCGACTTACCGACTGTCTAATACGAGTCCCTTTTGTGTGACAGTTTCAGTGCGTCCTTGCCCTGATGTATAGTGGCCGAGTGGCTAGTTATTAGCGTCTAATAGTGTGTTGTAGAACTTGGGAAAAACGGGAGGCAATTTGGGACAGGTTTCCCATGCATCTGTGGTGCTGCCAACGAATTCACTCTCTTCTGCGACAGTTTGTTGTTGGGCGACAGATTGGGGGTGGGTCGATGCTCCTGTGCGATGTTGGGAATTGGGGCTGCTTTGGTGCTACAGTAATTTTGTTCGCGCGAAAGGTTTGCTCTTCCCTCTCCCGTGTTCGAAGTTGGCTCTGTTGGTCACAGGGTTACATCCAACCAACCTTAGGAACCATGAACCAATTTCGCCCTTCTTGACCCACGGGTTTTAAACTCGTCGAAGTTGGCCGATTTTCCGTCGACGAAGACTCGGCCGTTTCTCCTGATTTTTGGCTTGTTGGATGCGCCATGGCCTCCTCTGTCGGCGTCTGCCCTCCAATCTTTTTTCCGCGCTTTAAATCTTCCCTGATTCGCGATTTTCCAATTCGTCCGCCGACTGTATTTCGCGAATTGCGTCCGATCCGCTCGTCAATTTGTGACGACGCCGAGGCATTTGTTGTAGATCGTATTGAGGGTTTTCCAACGATGTGCTGCACGCATTGATCCGCCAACATTGACCGAGCCTCTCCGTGAATGGATGTCGCTCCTCTCGTCCTCCCAAACGGATCCACTCGATTTCCAGCGGATTTCTTCTCTCCTCCTCCCCGCCCACGTCCAGAGTCCGCCACGGTGCAATTTCGGCAGCCCTTCGGGAGGGATGGAAGCTATTTAGCTTCCTCCAAGGTATTATGATCCAATTTCTTGAGTAGCTCCTATTCCAACAGATTGCTAGGCCTTCCTAGCTCTGATACCATGTTAGAATGGACTAAGCTACTAGCGGAAGCTTTAGTAGTCTTAGAACCTCCTCCTAAAGCCTAGGAATCTTAGGAGCCCACTTGGGCATGAACCATGCTAGAAGCAAAGTAGTTTCCAAGAAGTGAAGTTCCAACAATAGAGAACCCTAACCTATAGAGTTTGGGAGGTGGTCCACTCTAAAGAGTGTACACCACAAGTTCTCCCAACCCAACCAATGTATTCTACACTACTATAGTGTAGATGTACCACTACATATGTTTATTGGAGCAACTCGAATTAACCTTAATTCCAACACCCATTACCCTTCCTGTGAAAAGGTAACTGAAAAAAAGCGGCCGCCAGAAAGGGCATTTTACCCTGATATTGAGAGCCCTGGTGCCAAAGCTCTGTGCACCGTCACAGAATCGCTCTCGCGCAATTCTGATTCTGGAAGGTGTAAATTTTCGATTGGATTGAACTTACGATACTGAAATGTACAATTTGGTGCGTTTAAGTTGTATTTATGTATTTGTCATTATATAAGTGCGGCTCTTATGGCCGATACTCAATTACAAGCGCCCCCCTTAAAAAAAACTGATTTTATTATAAGCGCATATGCGCTACTACCGTATCAAGGTGTTAAACAATATATGTTTCTATCATACTAGGCTGTAGTGGGTTTAGCCTTAGGGGGTACAACACTTCTCTCATCTTGTACTTGTACCCCCCTTTGACCTAACACATCACATTTTGACATGGTTTCAGAGTAGGTCACATTTTTTTTTAGTGCCCACCGTTAGTTCCGCTCGTTCCTTCCCGAAGCGCCCTTGCGCTGTCCTGCCCTGCATGAAAAACGTCGCGCTGCTCTGCTGCCACGCGCGCTGCCTGCCCTAGCGCGCTGCCTGCTGCACGCGCTGCCTGCCCTAGCGCGCTGCCTGTTGCACGCGCTGCCTGCTGCAAGCGCGCCATCTGCCCTGCTCGCGCTGCCTGCAAGCGCGCTGCCCGTGCTCGCTGCGCGCCCTGCCTGCACGCTGCGCCCGCTGCTCACGCGCTGCCCCTGCTGCTCGCGCGCTACATTTGTTGCCCGCGCGCTGCTCGCCCCGCCCGCGAACTACCTGCGCGCTGCTGCGCCTGAGCTGCTGCTGCCGCACGCGCTGCTGCGCTGTGCTCTGCCAAACCGTGCTGCCGCGCGCTGCTGCTGCTGCTGCTGCGTACGCTGCTGCTGCTGCGCAGGTGCTGCCAACTGCACTACTGCTGCCGCGCTGCTGCGCCTGAGCTGCTGCTGCCACTTGCGCTGCGCTGCTGCTGCTGCTGCGCCTGAGCTGCTGCTGCTGCACGCGCTGCTGCGCTGTGCCCTGTTGAGCCGCGCCGCGCCGCGCCGCCTTGCCCGAGTCGCGCCGCCCTGCCCGAGTCACGCTGCCCTGCCCCTACAGAGCCGCACTGCCTTACTGCTGCTGCTGTTGCTCCTGCTACTGCTGCTGCTGCTGCTGCTGCTACTGCTGCTACTACCGTTCTACTGCTATGGCGACCCCTACTTTTCTCTCACCTTTGACGGAGAGTGCCACCCGGTAGACTTCGAGTCCTGGTTAGAGGATCTCCACTGGTACCTGCAGAGCCAGACTAGGGAGGATGTCTCGCTCTTTGAGCATACCTCTGGGACCCTAGATGCCCCTGCTGCCACAGCTACTCGTCTAGACCAGTCCAGGTGGACTTCTCGTGACGCTACTGCCGCTCTGGATGTCCGTAGCCACCTTCTGCTAGACCAGCGCACCCACTTTCGCCAGCTTAAGATGGCCAAGGCGCTTTACGACGCTGTAGTCACGTGCTACTCGTCCCCGTCGTCTCCCACTGTAGGCCGTCTAGCACTGCCGTTCCTCTTTCCCGAGCTGTCGGACTTCACCACTGTAGCCGACCTCCTGATTCATCTGCGCTCCCTTGAGACCTGCTACGCTGCCGCCCTCGAGCCCACCTTTAGGGCTAAGAACAAGCCACCCATTTATCTCACCCTTTACTTTCTCACGACCCGCCTCCCTGACTCCCTTCGTGCTGTACATGACCACTTCCTCGCTCTAGACCCCACAAAGATAACCCTCGACTCGTTTGATTCCCGCCTCTTAGAGGTTGAGTCTGCTGTCCTAGTTGTCGCTGCCTCTCGTGGCACTCCCCTCCCCTCTGTCTTTGAGGGGTGCTCCCCCTCCCTACTCGCGCCGTCTGTTGCCTCTGCTGCTGCTGTTGACCTCTTTGGTGCTGAGGAGGTCGGTGCTGCGTCTGCTCCTAGTGGGAAGCGCCGCAGCGGCAGGGGCAAGCGACATCCCGACCCGTTTGAGTCCCGCCTCTTAGAGGTTGAGTCTACTGCCCTAGCTGTCGCTGCCTCTCGTGGCACTCCCCTCCCCTCTGTCTTTGAGGGGTGCTCCCCCTCCCTACTCGCGCCGTCTGTTGCCTCTGCTGTTGACCTCTTCGGTGCAGAGGAGGTCGGTGCTGCGTCTTCTCCTAGTGGGAAGCGCCGCATCGGTAGGGGCAAGGGTGGCAAGGGTGGGGGTGGCGGGGGTGGTGGGGGTGGCGGGGGGAGCGGTGGTGGCGGTGGAGGTGGTGGGGGAGGAGGGGGTGGTGGGAGCAGTGGGGGTGGTGGAGGGGGTGGGGGTGGCACTAGGGGTGGAGGTGGAGGAGGAGGGGTTGGAGGTCAGGCCACTCGTTCAGCTATGTCTGGTGGTGCAGCGGGGGGTGGTGGTGATGCTGGGGGTGGCCAGCAGCAGCAGCCGAGCTTCCAGGCGCAGCTCTCGCCGCAGCAGCTTCGTGAGTGGGCGATCCCCCGTGGCAGCTCAGGTGGCCCACCTCGCTGCGGGTACGTCCGTCGCACAGGTCAGCCTGGAGCGACCTGCACTCGCATCGACCACACCGAGTCTCGTTGATTCTTTCGCCTCGACGATCTGTATCGTGCGTAGCATGGTGAGCACATGAAGACTCCTGACTGGCTCGCTTTGCTGAAGCAGGACATAGATGTTTTTGCTTGTGACTGGGCTGTGATCCATGCTGGCATGTATGCGATGTATGCTGCTCCTGCTAGTGTTGAGGAGGACTGTTACTCGTGTGTGCCTAGAGTTGCTAGGGTAGAGGCTGATAGTCTTGGTGCTTTTGACTCAGCTAGCACAGGTGCAGAGCCTGAGGAGGCCTTGCACACTTTTACTATCGACTCAGGCGCGTCTCGTTGCTTCTTCCGCGACAGCACCACAGTCACACTGCTCACAGTCCCTGTCCCTGTCACACTGGCCGACCCCTCCGGGGGTCCGGTAGTCTTGCGTGGCGCCACTGTTTTCCCTTGTCCGACGGCCCCTTCCGGCCTCCTCACAGGTCTCCAGATCCCCTCGTTCGCTAAGAACTTGGCGGCTACCTCTGTCCTCCAGGACCAGTGGGTCACTGTCACCCAGCCTGGAGGCGAGCTAGTGGCGATCTGTACGCACTCGCGCACTGGTGAGCACCTCGCCGCGTTCACTCGGAGGCCTGGGTCTGGCATGTACACACTGACCAATGAGTCTGCACTGGTAGCCGAGTCAGGTCAGGTAGCTGCGTCGGTTGAGGTCACTGCGTCTTGTTCCTGTCGTCTCCTCACGCACCAGACTCTCCTCTGGCACCACTGTCTTGGCCACCCCTCCTTGCCACGCCTGCGTGGCATGCACTCCCGTCTCCTTGTGTCTGGTCTCCCCAGGTCCCTGCCCTCGCTTCCGAGGTCACTTGCACCGCCTTGCCTTCCCTGCGTCGAGGGGCGGCAGCGCGCAGCTCCTCACTCCTCGTTTCCTCCTACCACTGCTCCTCTGCAGACACTGCACATGGACGTGTGGGGCCCCGCCCGCGTCACTAGACAGGGTGGCGAGCGCTACTTTCTGCTGGTTGTTGACGACTACACGTGCTACACCACGGTCTTCCCATTGCAGAGCAAGGCGGATGTCCGCGGCGTCTTGATCCGCTGGATCCGCGCTGCCCGTCTCCAGCTTCGCGCTCGGTTCTGTGAGGACCCCCCAGTCCTGCGGCTGCACTATGACCGAGGTGGTGAGTTTTGGTCCCGCCACCTCGAGGACTTTTGTGGTGCTGAGGGCATCGTCCAGTTGTACACACTTCCGGCCTCTCCACAACAGAATGGGATTGCGGAGCGCCGCATTGGCCTGGTCATGGAAGTTGCTCGCACCTCCATGATCCATGCGGCTGCACCCCATTTTCTGTGGCCGTTTGCGGTCTGTGAGCAGCTCAACCTCTGGCCCCGTGTCTCCCACTCGGAGACCTCCCCCACTTTGCGGTTGTGAGAGTATGACGGCTTATGCTGGCTTTGCTAGCTTGCCTGGACTTTATTATGCTATATCTAGCTTGGGTTTTAATTATCATGCATAGATATGCTTGATTTCCTAGGTTAGGTGCATTCCTATATTTTATTATAGTTATAGCACCGAACCAGGTTACGTGTACCGAACTCAAGCCTATTCGGTTTCCACCGAATTGCTTTCTATTGAGTTCGAGAAGGTTCCGTTCGGGGCGCTTCGCGACCCTCAGAACATTCGCGTAACACCTGGGTAACTGGCCTTGTGTCGAGACTATATATAGCCTCGTGTTGTACCCAGGTGAATCATTCAATTCAGAACTCTCTTTTGTGAGCTCGATCCTAGATCCTCACACTTGGTAATCAGAGCCTGTTTACACGCGACAGTTTTTCGAACGCTAAAACCGAGTCTTCAAAAACCGCGGGGGCGACGCTGATAAACACCGACTTCGGGTACGTAAAACCGGTTCCGTGTTTTTCGCTCCTCCTCGTTTCGGTTTTTTCGAACGCGCAATGTCAGGCATGGAGGGTCAAGGCGACAACTACGTGACGACGAGTGACATCGCCAGCCTTCGCACCGACATGGAACAGACGCAGGCGGCGATTCGGCGACTCGAGGCCCTTCTGACAAACCAATCCGCAGCCGCCACCGCAGCAGTCAATGCAGCAGCGAACGTAGCAGCGACAGCAGCAGTAGCGGCAGCGACACCGACTTTTTACAGACCGATGGCACCACCACGCCGAACCTCGAAGCAGCTCGCCCGAGGCTCCCCGAAGCGTTCGATCCAAGCGCGAAAGGATCTGACGTTCGACGTTTTGTGGCGACCCTCGAAATTTACTTCGAGGCCATTGGCTGTTCGACCCCGACACACGACGCAGCACCAATTCGGCTCGCAGCGACACTGTTGCGGGGACCAGCACTCGAGTGGATATATTACACTGACGTGGCCCTCGGGGAGAAAACCTGGCAGCAGTTCTGGGGGGATCTTATCGAACGCTTCGAACCAATCAACTCAGTCTACATGGCGCGGCAGCAGATTCACAGACACAAACAGTACAGCAGCGTAGCACAGTACACGCAGCAGATGGAGTTACTGTTCAACCGAATTACTGACCTGACCGAAGGCGAGAAAATCCAGGCGTACACCGAAGGATTAAAAATGGAGATTCGATGGCAAGTGATTTCGGCGAACTACAGTAGCTACCGCGACATCGTACGGGCAGCTGAAAGGTACGACGCGTTGACGCGAGGTCAACCCGACGCTACGACACGATGCTACGGGTCAAACCGTACATTTGGCCCGGAGCGATCGGCACCCCCCACGTTCGCCGAACCGATGGAAATCGATAAATACGACGCGAAGCAGCTGCCGACAAAATGCGAATTTTGCGGCGCAGCGGGACATCAATTTTTGTCGTGCTACAAGATGAAAAAAGCACGTGTGGCACTACTGGGCAGCAAAAGTGGAGCACCCCCGAAGTAAAAAAACGGGAATCGCCAGTAGCCGCGGATCGACGTGGCGATCGCGTAAAGATCCGAAAAGCAGACAAGGGCGACGACGTGGCGACTTCGGAGCGGGTGAAAAAAGGAGAAAATGATGGCGCGAATATAAAACATCACGACCGGCCGGCATCAGGGGAAATCGCCGAGGCGAATGGAGGCTCCGCGAAACAAGACTCTGCACCGACCGGGAAACTCCAGCCGAACACCCCCGAGAGTAAGAATATTACCTCTCGAGGTTTTCAAGCCTTTAAAACATTCAGGGGAGATTTCAAGGCCAAGAAAAAGCCTTTAGACATTATTCAGGTACCTGAGAAGTTGGGCAAACCACTCCGGAGCGTTGAAAAGGGTCGTGCGTTCCAAGGAGTTAATATTCTCTCCCCGCAGCACAGTGTTAAGGCTCCCAATTGCCCACAGGTGAAGCCTACACAGCTGCAAAGGCTTAGGAGAAGGTTCCAGGCCAAGACGAAGCTGAATCGGCCACGGATAAATCCTTCTAACCCTGCTCAGTTGAAAACTGATATGGAGTCAGCAACTTCGAACACAGGACCGAGGGATGATCTATTCGACGTACCCTACGATCCAATAAGCGAGACCATCTACAGTTAACGCGAAGCAGCAACAACCACTACTACTCGAGGTGATCTGCAACGGGCGACGCCTCCAGGCACTGGTGCACAGTGGTGCGTCTCACTCGGTGTGCGACCGCGGATCGTTGGAGAAAATTGGAGAATCTTCAGAGGAGACCAAGTTCACAGCAACGATGGTGGACGGTACGAAACTTCCCATCCACGGCGAAGCATCACTGCAGCTGCACATAGGGGCGCTGAGGTGGAAGCCGACGTTGCCGATCACGAACATCAAGGGTTTAGATTTCATCTTGGGGCGAGATTTCCTGAAGCGGTTCAACCCCGAGATCGATTGGGTCAACAGGAAGGCGTGCATCTACAACAACGGGAAACGAGTGGAGCTGCGAAGCTGGACAGATACAGGGAGCATTCCTGAAACGACACTGGCACGGTTCAAACGGACGGTGAACGAGACTAACACGGGCTACTTAGCACTGGTGATGGCAGCAGCAGAGGAGGAGAAGCCGAACACAGAGCTACCTGCAGCAGTAAAAGAGGTCTTGGAGCAGTACAAGGATATAATGCCTAACGACGTACCTGCAGGCGTACCTCCAGCACGCACCCACGAGCACGAGATCGTGGAGGAACCAGGTGCGAAACCCGTCTAACGTGCACCATACCGACTGAGTCCGACCGAACTGACAGACATGAAGGAACAGATAGAGTATCTACTGGACAGACAACTGATCGGCCCATCCACCTCTCCCTACGATGCACCAGTTCTCTTCACTCCAAAACCAGACGGAAGTTTACGGATGTGCATTGACTACTGCGCACTGAACAAACAGACAGTTAAAAACAAATATCCCATACCGCACATAGACGACCTATTGGATCAACTGCGCGGAGCAACAATATTCTCGAAGCTGGACCTACGGCCGGGTTGTTGGCAGATCAAGATGGCGGACAACCCGATTCACAAGACGGCGTTCCGTGAGAAAGTTTAAAAAGAAGAAGGAGGGTTGCACTAGCAAGAATGAGGATACAAATAGCAAACCCTAGAAGGGTTGTACTCGCTATAGAGCACCCCACTACAGGCTAGAGCATAATATTCTGACACACCCCCATAGCCAAAGTGGGGTGTAATCAGCAGAGCAAGCACAGCAGTACAAGCTCAGGGTGGATCACAATGTCACCACACATTCTGAGCACAAGTTCAAGAAGCAATAGTTTAAAGTTCACAATTATGAGCAAAGCTAGAGGCTATCGCAGAGGGCAAGTGAGGAGGAGGAGAGACTGTGGGGGAGAGAAGATGGGAGGCGACTGCTGACGCTGCAGACACACAGACGAGCTGCTGGCTCAGTGGCTACCGGAACAACGCTCCGGACTACTGGGGTAACTGGCCCCGCGGCTAAAAGTAGCGGCAGACAAGCAACGGACCCACGGGCGACTGGCGACTACCGGAGATTGTAGCCTCCGGACTGCTGCTGCTGCTGACGACAAGACTGCTGCCTCCACTCGACCTCCCCCAAACAGTACCACCCCTCCTGACACACACCCGCTGCTACACCGCTAGCTCCACTCCCCCTTCACCCCCCCTTAGCACCACTCCAACGGCTCCAACAAGTCCACCCCCCCTCAGCGGCAGCTGCAGCACAGGGAGACGGAGGAGGAGGAGGAGCAGGGAACGGCACACAGTAGTTTCACCCCCATACCCCTCACCCCCAAACCCTAATTCAGGAGAACGGGCTGTAGGAGGGGTGGGGCGCCAGCAGAAGCACGGGGGACAGCGGGGAGGGCAGGGGCAGCGAGGAAAGGGCCGCCCACGGGCCTGGCACAGCCTCCCGAACCGCGCGCAGGCGGCCCGAGCCGCGCGCGGGCCTGGCGCAGCCCGTACGGGCCGCGCGCGGGCCTGGCGCAGCCCGTACGGGCCGCGCGCGGGCCTGGCGCAGCCCGTACGGGCCGCGCGCGGGTCTGGCGCAGCCCGTACGGGCCGCGCGCAGGCCTGGCGCAGCCCGTACGGGCCGCGCGCCGGCTGTACGGGCCGCGCGCAGGCCACGACGGGCGACGGGGGGCGACGCGCGGGTCCCCGTCGCCCGTCGCAGCGCCTCCCGAGGGCGACGCGGCGAGTGACGGGGTAGAAGCCCGCCGCGCGCCTCGGGGCGCACAGCGGGCAGAGAACCGCCGCGCGCCACGGGGCGCACGGCGGGCAGAAAACCGCCGCGCGCCTCGGGGCGCACGGCGGGAAGAAAAACTGCCGCACGCCACGGGGCGTGCGGCACAGAAGGTAGTAGTGGAAGTTGCAGCGGAAGCAACGAGGTGGTGAGCCCACCCACAGGATCGATCCAAGGGGATCGACCTGCTCTGATAGCATGAGAAAGTTTAAAAAGAAGAAGGAGGGTTGCACTAGCAAGAATGAGGATACAAATAGCAAACCCTAGAAGGGTTGTACTCGCTATAGAGCACCCCACTACAGGCTAGAGCATAATATTCTGACATTCCGTACCAGATACGGCTCCTACGAATACTTGGTGATGCCGTTCAGACTCTGCAACGCACCAGCAACGTTTCAGGCGGAGATGAATCATATCCTACGACCCCTGCTGGACGAGTGCGCAGTGGTGTACGTGGACGACATTCTTAAAACTCCAAAAACATGAAGGAGCACGTGGAGCATCTGCGGAAGGTGTTCGAGATCCTGCGTAAAAACAAGTTCTACGTGAAGCTGTCAAAGAGCGACTTCGCCCTGAAGAAAGTGCAGTTTCTCGGGCACATGGTGAGTGCCGAGGGCGTACACGTGAACCCGCGGAAGATCGAAGCCGTCAAGAAGTGGAAAGTACCGGAGAACGTGAAGGAGTTGCAGCAGTTTCTAGGCTTCGCCAACTACTACAACAGGTTCGTGCCGCAGTACGCTAAGATAGCAGCGCCACTGACCGACCTACTGATAAAGGGTACGCCCTACAAATGGGATACTCCTCATCAGCAAGCCATGGAGCAGCTACAGACAGCATTGACTATAGCGCCAGTTCTCATCCTACCAGATCCAGACAAGGACTACGTAGTAGAAGCAGACGCTAGTGACCAGGCAGTCGGAGCAGTACTGATGCAGGATCATGGGAACGGTTTACAGCCTATCGCCTACCTCAGTAAGAAGCTACACGGAGCAGAACTGAACTACCCCATACACAACAAGGAAGCCTTAGCCATCGTCGTAGCCTTCAAGGCGTAGAGGTGTTACCTAGAGGGAGCCAAGACTACAGCCTATACTGACCACTGCAGTCTCAAATACCTGAAGTCGCAGTCGACGCTCTCACGACGACAGGTGCGGTGGGTGGACATCTTGGAAACTCACTTCCACTACGACATCGTCTACAAGCCCGGGCTACACAACAAAGCAGATGCGTTGAGCCGCCCAGGACATGTAGCAGGCATCCAGCTCGACGGGATGAACCGTCTGCTCAAGGGTCTATTCCAACATGGGTACTCCGTGGACGCAGAGATCACTACAGCACAGACCAAGAAGCTGTTACAGTGGGAGAAAGACTTAGCGGTAAGGAAGGGTTCAGGAAAGATTTGGGTACCGAATTACGCCCCGCTACGGCAGATCCTATTGGAGGAATTTCATGACGTACCATTCGCGGGACATTTCGGGAGCAACAAGACGTTAGCAGGGATAGCAAAGTTTTACTACTGGCCCGGGATGGCAGCAGACGTGCAGCAGTTTGTCACCTCATGCGACACATGCCAGCGGATGAAGAGTAGCAAGCAGAAAAAAGCAGGGTTACTTCAGCCTCTACCCGTACCGGAGCAGCCATGGCAGGTCGTTAGCCTCGACTTCATCACAGGACTTCCTTCGACCTCACGGGGACATGATTTCATCCTTGTGATCGATAATTTCTCCAAAATGGAACACTTCATCCCGACCAACGCCACAGCTACAGCTGAAGCAACTGTTCGCCTATTCTTCGACCGCATCATCACCATCCACGGCATTCCCGCTACACTCATCTCAGACAGAGACCCCAAATTCACCAGTAAGTTCAGGAAGGAGCTCATGGGATTATTGGGGACCAAACTTGCGATGTCCTCAGCATACCACCCACAGACTGACGGACAAACAGAGCGACTCAATCAGGTGGTTGAACAGTTACTGCGCACAGCTTGCAAGGACAACATCAGCCACTGGGACATACAGTTACCGACCCTAGAGTTCGCTTACAACAACGCGTCAAATGCGGCCACAGGGAAAACTCCTTTCTTCCTGTGTTACGGACGGGAACCACTCACTCCACAGCAGCCAACCACGCCGGCACATGTCCAAGCCGCACACGACTTCGTCACCACCATGCACTAGCTATGGGAGAAGACTCAGCGACGACTCACCACGATGCAGACCTCCCACAAGCGGTATGCCGATCGACAGCGACGAGATCACTCCGTAGCAGTCGGAGATCAGGTGCTTCTTGACACGCGCAACTTGAACCTGTCTCACCTCCCATCCAAACTCCGGCCTCGCTTCTGTGGTCCTTTTCTCGTTGAGGCACAGGTGACACCGGTAACATTCCACTTGCGCTTACCAGATACGTGGAAGCTTCATAACGCTTTCCATGTCCAGCTACTGAAACCCTACAAGGACCCCAACCAACAGTTTTAGGGACGGCAGCTACCGCCACCACCACCTGTTCTCATACAGGATGAACCCGAGTACGAAGTGGAGCGCGTTCTCACTCATCGACGTCGCGGCGGCAAGACCCTCGAGTTCCTGATACGCTGGAAGGGATACGACCCCACTGAGGACAGTCGGGTTGCAGAAGCTGATATGGGCAACGCACGCCGTGCTCTCAAGGACTATCTTGTCAAGCAGGGTTTATCTCACGCTACCCAGCTTTGAGGGGGGGACGTGTGAGAGTACGACGGCTTATGCTGGCTTTGCTAGCTTGCCTGGAGTTTATTATGCTATATCTAGATTGGGTTTTAATTATCATGCATAGATATGCTTGATTTCCTATGTTAGGTGCATTCCTATATTTTATTATAGTTATAGCACCGAACCAGGTTACGTGTACCGAACTCAAGGCTATTCGGTTTCCACCGAATTGCTTTCTACTGAGTTCGGAAGGTTCTGTTCGGGGCGCTTCGCGACCCTCAGAACATTCGCGTAACACCTGGGTAACTGGCCTTGTGTCAAGACTATATATAGCATCGTGCTGTACCCAGGTGAATCATTCAATTCACAACTCTCTTTTCTGAGCTTGATCCTAGATCCTCAAAGCGGTGGACGGGCGAGGTTGGTGATTCGTCGGCGTTTCGGGTCTGGAGTTTCCTCTCTCTTGTCCGCGATTTTCCCGCGGGCAAGCTCTCTCTACGCACTCTTCGGTGCGTGTTCCTTGGCTTTCCCAGCGACTCACCGCCCTGGCAGTTATACCATCCGGGCTCTCGTCGTGTGCTGTCCTCCCGCGACGTCATGTTTGACAAGTCTGTATGCTTCTACCGTCTTTACCACCATCGTAGTTCCTCGGTACCCCTCCCGCCTCTCTCCCTGGTGGACGAGCCCCCCCCGGTATCCCCCCTCCCTCCTCCCGGTCCCGCCCCCTCAGGTGTGTCTCAGGTAGACCCACCCCCCTTGGTTGAGCTTTTGGAGATTTCCTTAGACACCTCTGGCCCAGCTGAGGGGGGTGACCAGACTGCTGCCGACACCGTGACCCCTCGCCGCTCCGCACGCTTGGCAGTCCCTCCTGTTTTTCCACCTCGACCGTCTTCACCACCTCTGCAGACTGTGGTGCTGCTGGAGGAGGTGACAATGGGGGTGCGGACTCTGGGGGTGCTGGCTCTGGGGGTGCTGCGAGTCCTACGGGTGCAGGGGGTGCTGGAGGTTTTGCGGTTGGAGGTGCTGGTGGTGCTGGTGCACGTCGACAGGAGACTCTCTCGCCGGAGCGGCTTCGCGAGTGGGTTGTCCGTTGGGGCAGCCCTCGTTGTGGAGCTAGCCGTGCTAGAGCTGGAGGTGCTAGCGGTGGAGGTGCTGGAGGTACTGGGGCTATTGGTGCTGGAGGTGCTGGAGCTGCTGGTGCTGGAGGTGCTCATATTGGTGTTCCTGGAGTTGACCGTGCTGGAGGCGGTGGTTCTACTGGAGGTACCAGAGGTACTGGTTCTGTGAGTGCTGTTGCGGGTGCTCCTGTCTCGCGTCGACAGGAGCCTCTCTCGCCGGAGCAGCTTCGAGAGTGGGCTGTCCGGTGGGGCAGCCCCAGTGGCGGAGCTGGACGTGCTGGGCTGGAGGTACTGGAGATACTGGCCCTGTAGGTGCTAGTGCTGTTGGCCCTGGAGTTGGAGGTACTGGAGTTGGTGGTGCTAGTCAGTAGGAGTCCCGGTGGTGGAGCTGGAGGTACTGGTTCTGGGGGTGCTGTTCCTACTGGAGCTCGAGGTTCTAGGGGTGTGACTACTCAGCCGCAGCCGTCTGCGCTTCGTTGCCTTCTCAGTCTCCCGCCTGCTGCTACTGAGTTCCCGGTTGCTGGTAGTACTCCTACGCTACTGTTCCCACCGACTGACCAGTCTCAGCCACAGCTACTGCCTGGCTCCCCGCTGCCTGCTCCTGCTCCTCGCACAGAGCTCACTGAGTCCCTGACTGAACGTCGTGAGCCTGAGACTCGTGCTTCCACACATGTTCGTGCTCGTCGTGTTGCGCGTCCTCGTGCTCCATGTGAAAGAAATTGAGGAATGAAATGACTAAGGGAAAAGTTGGGTACAAGTACAAACCCTAGAACTGTGTTGTACCCCATATGTGCTACCCCACTATAGCCTACATAGGCTAAGTCATATAAGTCTGACACACCCCCATAGGCAAAGTGGGGGAGAACAAGGGGTCACAAGACCAGTCAAGCAAAGCAAAGCAAGCTCAGGGTGGATCACAACGTCACCACACAGTCCGAGCACAAGAGCAAGGCCACAAGGCCAGTTCACATGCAAGATCATATATAAAGGTAAACAAGCAAGTGCAGGTATAGAAAGATCACAGTACAAGCAAGGTCAAGAAGTGAGCAAGTGAGGCGAAGTAGGCACAAGACCTAGCATCGTACAGAAGCGCTGATGATCACAAGGCGGAAGTGCCTTGGTAAAGATATCAGCAGTGTTGGCCTCAGAGGCCACGTAAGCAAGGCGCAGCTGACCACGCTGCTGCAGCTCACGAGCAAGGAAGTAGCGAAGAGCAATGTGCTTCGTTCTGTGCTCCAGTCTGTGCTCCCGACACAAGGCCAGCATGGCCTTGTTGTCTACGTACAGAACTGGAGGAGAACGAGGCGGCTCTCCTAGGTCAGTCAGCAGGTAGGTGAGCCAGCGTAGCTCCTGTGCAGCCATGGCCCCCGCGTAGATCTCAGCCTCACAGCTAGAGCCGAGAACAGAAGACGAGCGGGTAGACCGCCACGAAACAGAGCCGGAGCCAAGGCTGAAGGTGTAAACCTGTGACGACCGCTGCGTAGCCTGGTCGTCAGCCCAAGAAGCGTCTGCGTGACCTGTGAGGACCACTCGACGTCGCCCTCCAAGCACTAGCCCCATGCCCGACGTACTGCACAAGTAGCGCAACACCCTCTTCGCTGCAGCCATGTGCTCTGGTCGGTGTCTCCCAGGAGCAACATAGCGTGCCAAGATGCTAAGAGGGTATGCAAGGTCAGGTCGTGTGCAGGTCATCAGGTACATGAGGAAGCCAACAAGCTCTGGGTACGGGCCACTCGGCTCTACGGACTCATCCGAAGGCAGAGCTGAGAGCGAGTGGCGAGTAGACAGAGGAGTGGCCTGAGGCGAGGAGTACGTGAAGTCGAAGCACTGAAGGACCTGCTGCACCATGTGTGACTGAGTCAGGGTAATGGTGCGCTGTGCTCTGTCCCGGGTGATCTGCAAGCCAAGGTAGCTGCGCAGTTCACCCAGGTCTGTGCACGTGTGTCTCTTCTGCAGCTCGGACTTCACGTGGGCGAGTCCAGCAGTGTCAGCAGTAGCAAAGACCAAGTCGTCGACGTACACGAGGATGTAGAACGGCGGCAAAGAGGTGTCGGTGCGTAGAAACAGCGACGGGTCAGCAGTAGAAGGAGCAAACCCAAGAGCCGCAAGTGTAGTCCTCAGTGTGTCGTGCCACTCACGGGGCGCCTGGCGGAGACCGTAGACTGGCCGCCGGAGGCTCCACTGGGTACCAGGAGGAAACGACCCAGTGAAGCCAGGTGGGCGGCGCAGCCAGATCTCCTCATGCAGGCTGCCCTGCAAGAAAGCTGTACTGAAGTCAAGAGAGTGAAGCTCGTAGTCGCGCTGAGCGGCTATGTGCAGCAGCACCCGAAGAGTGGTCATCTTCGGGGTGGGAGAGAAGGTCTGAAAGTAGTCAACTCCCTGCCGTTGACTGAAGCCTCGAGCCACGTAACGCGCCTTGAAGACAGGCGGAGAACCCGGCCGCCGCTTCACCCTGAAAATCCACATGCCACTGACGATGTTCGCCCCAGGTGGGGGAACCTCGTCGACGTAGGTGCCTGTGGACTTCCAGGAAGCCATCTCTGCGTCCATGGCTGACTGCCACTGAGAGGAGTAGGGACACTCGATCGCCTCAGCGTACGATCGAGGAGTCGGGATGTCTGGTGCATCCGGGTCTCCCTCAGGGGCAATCTGCGTGGACACGAGATGAGGCAAAGCAGCAGCAAAACACTGGAACTCCTCCTGCCTGTCCTCAAGGACGTCCGTGCTAAGAGCACACTCACCCCCGACGGACGGAGGACAGACAGACGCAGACTCAGCAACGAGACTAGCAGCGTAGTCTAGACGACAGCGAGCAGCAAAGTCGACAAGCTCAGCAACCAAGGCAGACGCAGCAGTGGACTCAAAGGAAGGGTCAGTGACAACAGTAGCCAGGAGACGCGTGACAGTAGGACTGGCAGCACGAAGGGAGTCTGACTCCGGGTCAGCAAGAACAGGAAGAGAGGACTCTGGAGGAGACGACAACGGGACACGCAGAGGAGCAGTGGAAGGACGCAGTGCCATCTGGTGTGTGCCGGGGACCGCAGGAGGACGCGGACGCGCAGTACGACGACTAGTGCGAGCAGCACGAACAAGCGACGCAGGACGAGACGCAGGCTCACGACGCTCAGCAAGACCTCCAGTAGGACCAGTGTAGGGAGAAGGAGCAGGTAGAGGGGAGGCTGGCTGTAACTGTGACTGCGACTGGACAGGCGGCGGACACTCGAAGGGAGGAGCAGGACCAGTAGAAGGCGGAAGACCAAGAACCTGCTCAAGGAGTGGAACGAAGTACGGCCGCGGCCGCGCAGCGCCTCCAGAAACAGCAGGGACAGCAGCAGTACCACCAGCGGCAGCACCAGCGCCAGTAGCACCTCCAGCTCCAACAGCGCCAACTCCAGCACCCTCAGAAGCACAAGCGGCAGCAGCACCACCAGCGCCAACACCCCCAGCAGCTCCAGCTCCAGCAGCACCAACAGCTCCAGCAGCACCAACTCCAGCAGCCCCAGCAGCACCCCCAGTCCCAGTAGCACCAGTACCGCCAGGACGAGCACCTCCGGGACCAGCAGCAACAGCAGTGCCTCCAGCTCCAGCAGCACGGCTCCAGCGCCGGGCAAACCACTCGCGCAGCTCCTGCGGAGAGAGTGGCTCTCGCCTCGACGAGGCACCGCGAGGGGCCACACGAGCAGACCCAGCACCCCCTGGCTCCGTACCCCCAGGCTCAGCACCCCGAGACTCAGCACCCCCAGGCTCAGCACCCCCAGACTCAGCACCCCCAGGCTCAGCACCCCCAGGCTCCGCACCCCCAGGCTCCGCACCCCCAGGCTCAGCACCCCCAGACTCAGCACCCCCAGGCTCAGCACCTCCAGACCCGGCACCCACAGGCGCAGCACCTCTAGCAGCACCGGAGTCAGCAGCTACCTCGACAGGCTCGACTACGTCTACTTGGGACACACCTGACGGGGCAGGACCCTGAGGGGGGAGGGGGTCTACCGGGGGAGGACCTGGCGCAAGGAAGAGCGGCGGCGGGGGGAGGGGCGCAGTGCGGTAGGGGAAGAGACGGTAGTAAGGCACCGACTCGTCAAAGGTGACGTCCTGGGAGGACAGAACACGGCGCGAGGTGGGGTGGTAAAACTGCCAACCAGGCGCGTCAGGGGGGAAGCCAACGAAGACGCAGGGAACAGCACGGCGGGACAGCTTGTCCGCAGACAAGTCGCGGACAAACGCCCGAGATCCCCAGACCCGAAACGCAGACGCATCGCCAACCTTCCCCGTCCACCGTAAGGTGGGGGAAGTCTCTGGCAAGGAGACCCGGGGCTGAAGGTTGAGCTGATGCGCTGCGTACTGAACCGCAAACGGCCACAGAAAATGGGGGGCAACCGCATGGATCATGGACGTACGAGCGACGTCCATGACCATGCCAATGCGGCGCTCAGCAATCCCATTTTGCTGTGGAGAGGCCGGAAGTGTGAAGGTCTGGCGGATGCCCTGTGCTCGACAGAAGGCTCCCAGACGGGCAGAGGAAAACTCCCCGCCTCTGTCAGAGTGCAGACGCAGAACAGGAAAGTCGGAGCCGAAACTCTCTCTGAGCTCGAGACGAGCCGCGCGGATCCAGTCGATCAACACCTCAGTGACGTCACCCTTGCTGCGCAAGGGGAAGACTGTGGTGTAACGCGAGTAGTCGTCAACCACCAACAGGAAGTAACGCTCGTGCCCCTGGCCACGGACGCGGGCGGGGCCCCACACGTCCATGTGAAGAGTCTGCAGCGGAGCCTCTGTCGGAGGAAACTCGGAGGAGTGAGGGGCGGCGCGCTGTCGCCCCTCGACATAGGGGACGCAGGTAGGGGCAGGCCCCGGAGGTAGGGGAGGGAGAGACCGGGGGAGACCAGAGACAAGGACACGGGAGGCCATGCCTCGGAGACGAGGCAGGGAGGGGTGACCAAGGCGGTGGTGCCAAAGGAGAGTCTGGTGGGACAGGAGATGACACGAGCAGGGAGCAGACTCAGGACCAGACCTGGACGCTGCAGCAAGCACCTGACTCGACGCAGCTACCTGACCAGACTCAGTAGCCGGAGGAGACTCAGTAGTAAGTGTGTACAGGCTCGACCCCGGCCGACGGGTGAACGTGGCCAGGTGTCGGCCTGTCCGAGCACACGTGCAGTTGGTCACCCGCTGACTCGCAGGAGTGAACTGGTCAACCCCCCTGTCCTGTAGATCAGCTCCACTCACCAAGTTCGTAGAGAACGAGGGGAGGTAGAGACCTGACAGGGTGCCAGAGGGGGCTGCCGGGCACGGTAAGACAGTGGAGAAGCTAGCAAGGACAGGACCCCCAGAGGGGTCCGCCAGGGAGACCGCAACCGGCCGACTAAGCGGCGTAAGCGTGGTGCGGTCTCGAAAGAAGGAGCGGGAAGCACCCGAGTCAAGGGTGAAGGTGTGGAAGGCCTGAGCCGACGTAGTACCTGAGAGAGCAGACTCACTAGCACCTGGGGCAGTAGACGCACGAGCACCTAGAGCAGCAGCCTCACCAGCACCTAGAGCAGCAGTCTCAATGCCCGGGTCAGGCGGAACACACAGGTAACAGTCACCCTCAACACTATCAGACACAGCATACATGGCAGCAAGAATAGCATCATAATCAAGATCAAAGATAGCAGCCCCCGCCCTAGACAGCTCTCCCCAGCGAGGGATCTCAGTGGCGTTAGGGAACTGGGGACGCCACGCGTCCGTCAGGCGGCCGAAGCAGCGCTGGGTGGAGTGCGGGCCCCCGCACTGCTCACCAGCGCGGTCGCCGGTACGGAGGACGTAGGTACAGGGACCAGTACCCCCACCGCGCTGACGCGCAGCGTACCACTCACGAAGCTGCTGAGGGGACAGGGTCTCCCGACTGCGCTGCTGCTGCTGGCGCGGACCACCACCGGAGCCACTCCTCTGCGCAGAGCCCCGACCAGCTCCACCGCTGCCGCCGCCGCCTCCGCCACCTCCGCCGCCTCCGCCACCTCCGCTCCCTCCACCACCGCCGCCGCCTCCTCCGCCTCCACTGCTGCCACCGACACCTCCACCCCTGCCACCACTCCCACCACCACCCGCACCCCCTCCACTGCCTCCACCACCACCTCCACCGCCCCCGCCAGCCCCCCCAGCGCCCTTGCCTCCCTTGCCCTTGCCGGTGCGACGTCTCCCGCTAGGGGCAGACGCCGCGCCGACCGACTCTAAACCAACGAGGTCGGCCGCGGCAGCAGAGGCAACAGAGGGCAAGAGGGGGGAAGGGGAACACCCCTCAAAGATGGGGGTGCGAGAGTCACCACGAGAGGCTCCTACAGCAACTATGCTCTTCTCTGCTGCTAGGAGGCGCTCCTCGAGGAGGTCAACGGTGAGTGTGGTGGGGCAAACTGAGAGGAAGTGGTCCCTGACTAAGCGAAGGGAGTCAGGGAGACGGGTGACTATGTAGTAGAGGGTGATGTGCATGGGGGGGGGGTTCTTGGCACAGAACTCTGCAGGAAGCGCAGCGCGGTAGCGAGTGTCACTAGTGCGAAGGTGCGTAATGAGGTCAGTGACTGTGTGAAAGGCAGCAAGGTCAGGGAACAGGTACGGCAGCATGAGGCGGCTAAGCGCAGCAGTGGCAGGGGAGGAGTAGCGTGCAACTACAGCGTCGTACAAGGTCTGAGCACTCTTGTACTGGCTAAAGTGCGCACGCTCAGTGGTCGGTAAGTGGCGGCGCACAGCAAGACGTGCAGCAGCATCGCGTGTGGCCCACTGTGAGCGAACAGTGCTGTCAGCAGTAGCAGGCGGGGCAGGAGAGGCACCAGAGGTGAGATCGAACAGCGAGAGTCCGTCAGCCCTATCGCACTGTAGGAACAGCTGGAGGTCATCGACCCAGACCTCAAAGTCAACAGCACGACCCTCAGCATCAAAGGTAAGGACACTGGGGGTAGCCATGACTGCAGTGACCTAGTAGGGAGGGATCTCAACAGTCCAAGTAAGTAGGGCCGGGGCGCGCCGGTAGGAAGAGGAGCGGCTCAACTGTAGGGCTGCTGGGCGGCTCAGCTGCTGGGCGGCTCGGCGGCTGGGCGGCTCGGCGGCTCGGCTGCTGGGCGGCTCGGCTGCTGGGCGGCTTGGTTGCTGGGCGGCTCAGCTGCTGGGCGGCTCGGCAGCTCGGTTGCTGGGCGGCTCGGCTGCTCGACGGCTCGGTCGCTGGGCGGCTCGGCGGGTCCGCTGCTGGGCGGCTCAGCGGTGAAGGGGCCGGTAGAGGCGGCGATGGGGCCGCTAGAGGCGGCAGCGAGGGCCGCTAGGGGCGGCGAGGTGGCCGCTAAGGGCCGCAAGGGGCGGCGAAGGGGCCGCAAGGGGCGGCGACGGGGCCTTAAGGGGGCGGCGAAGGGGCCTTAAGGGGCGGCAACGGGGCCGCTAAGGGCGGCGACGCAGCCGCGAGAGGGCGGCGACGAGGCCGCGAGGGCGGCGGCGGGGCCGCTAACGGCAGCGACGGGGCCGCGAGAGGGCGGCGACGGGGCCGCGTAGGGGGCGGCGACGAGGCCGCGAGGGCGGCGGCGGGGCCGCTAACGGCGGCGACGGGGCCGCGAGAGGGCGGCGACGGGGCCGCGTAGGGGGCGGCGACGAGGCCGCGAGGGCGGCGGCGGGGCCGCTAACGGCGGCGACGGGGCCGCGAGAGGGCGGCGACGGGGCCGCGTAGGTGAGGCCGCAGGGGGGGGCCGCTGAGGGCGGCGCGACGGGCCGTTCAGGGCGGCGCGACGGGCCGCTAAGGGGGGGGGCGACGGGATCGCGAGGGGCCGTGAGAGAGGGTGGGCCGCCAAGGGCGGCTCGACAGGTCGCGAAGGGGAGGACGGCACACAGGGCGCGCCTCGGTCAGGGGCGACTCGATCTCAGGGCAGGAAAAAAAGATTTTCAGTGGTGGGCCCTAGGAAGTTCCCACTAGGGAACCTGCTCTATACCATGTGAAAGAAATTGAGGAATGAAATGACTAAGGGAAAAGTTGGGTACAAGTACAAACCCTAGAACTGTGTTGTACCCCATATGTGCTACCCCACTATAGCCTTCATAGGCTAAGTCATATAAGTCTGACACTCCAGCTGTGCCATACACTCACCGTATGGCACTCCGTCCTTCCTCTGTTCCACAGCGTGTTGTCCTGCCGTCGCCTCCTGCGTCTTCTCTTCCTCACGTTCCTGACCCTGAGTCTGACCTTGTCCGTATTGCCAGTTCGACTGTCACTCGTCTCCTTGCCACAGTTGTGTCTGACCCTTCCTTTGAGTCTACTGCTACGTCTGCCTTAGTTGCTGAGCTTGTTGACTTTGCTGCTTTGTGCCGCCTTGACTACGCTGCGAGTCCTGTTTTTTACTCTTCCTGTCCTCCGTCCGTCGGGGGTGAGCTTGCCCTTGGCTGTGACGTCCTTGAGAACAGGCAATTTGAGTTGGAGTTCCTAGCGGCCGCTGCACCTGATCTCGCGTCCACGCTACTTTGCCCTGAGGGAGACCCAAATGCACTGGACATCCCGACCCCACGTTCTTACGCAGACGCGATCATGGGTCCGTACTCCTCTCAGTGGCAGAGAACCATGGACGCAGAGATGGCAACCTGGAAGTCCACAGGCACCTACGTCGACGCAGTTCCCCCACCTGGGGCGAACATAGTCGATGGCATGTGGATTTTCAGGGTGAAGCGGCCACAGGGTTCTCCGCCTGCCTTCAAGGCGCGGTACGTTGCACGAGGTTTCAGTCAACGTAAGGGGGTTGACTTCTTCCAGACCTTCTCCCCCACCCCGAAGATGACCACTCTTTGGGTGCTACTGCACTTTGCAGCACAGCGTGACTACGATCTGCACTCCCTCGACTTCTCGACAGCTTTCTTACATGGCAGCCTTCACGAGGCTATCTGGCTGCGCCGCCCACGTGGCTTCACTGTGTCGTTTCCTGAGGGTACCCAGTGAAGTCTTCGGCGACCAGTCTACGGTCTGCGTCAGGCGCCCCGTGAGTGGCACGACACACTGAGGACTACACTTGCGGCTCTTGGTTTCGCTCCCTCGACTGCTGAACCTTCGCTGTTTCTGCGCATAGACACTTCTCTGCTGCCGTTCTACGTTCTCGTGCACGTAGACGACTTGGTTTTTGCTACTGCTGACACTGAGGCACTTGCCCTAGTGAAGGCGGAGCTGTAGGAGAGACACACATGCACTGACCTGGGTGAGCTGCGGAGCTATCTTGGCTTGCAGATCACCACGGACAGAGCACGGTGCACCATCACCCTCACTTAGTCACACATGGTGCAGCAGGTCCTTCAGCCACTCGACTTCTCTTGGTCCTCGCCATAGTCCACTCCTCTTGCTATAGGCCACACGGTCTCAACTCCACCTTCGGACGAGTCCGTAGAGCCGAGTGGTCCGTACCCAGAGCTTTTGGGTTGCCTCATTTACCTGATGACGTGCACACGACCTGACCTCACGTACCCTCTCAGCCTCCTGGCTCGTTACGTGGCTCCCGGTAGACACCGAAAGGTGCACTAGGATGTTGCGAAGAGGGTATTGCGTTACTTGTGCAGTACATCGGGCATGGGGCTTGTACTTGGAGGACAAGGTTAAGTTGTTCCCACCGGTCACTCTGACGCTTCTTGGGCTGACGACCAGACGACTCACCGGTCGACACAGGAGTGCTGGTTCTGTCTCGTGGAGGTCCACTCGCTCGTCTTCTGTACTTAGTTCCAGCTGTGAAGCCGAGATCTACGCTGGGGCTATGGCTGCACAGGAGCTCCGCTGGTTGACCTACCTGCTGACCGACTTGGATGAGTGGCCTTGTTCTCCTCCAATTCTGTACGTCGACAACAAGGCCATGATTGCCTTGTGTCAGGACCAGAGACTGGAGCACAGAACGAAGCACATTGCTCCTTGTTACTTCCTCACGCGAGAGCTGCAGCAACGTGGTCAGCTTCGTCTTGCTTACGTGGCCACACAGGCCAACACTGCTGATGTCTTCACCAAGGCCCTTGGGTCTAGTGATCATCAGCATTTCTGCACAGCTCTTGAGCTTGTGCCCACTCTGCCTCACTTACTTGTCTCTTGATCTTGCCTCTGTTGTACACTGATATATATGAGTATACCTGCATGCTTACACTTGCTAGGTTGTGATCAGTGTACTGCTCTTGCTATTATAAACCCTACATGTGAACTGGCCTTGTGGCCGCTTGCTTGTGCTCGGAATGAGTGGTGATCTTGAGATCCACCCTGCGCTTTGTGTTATCTTTGCTTCTTCTCTTGACTGGTCTTGTGACCATTGCTCTAGCTATCCCCCACTTCGCCTATGGGGGTGTGTCAAGCATTATATGTTTCTATCACACTAGGCTGTAGTTGGTTTAGCCTTAGGTGGTACAACACTTCTCTCATCTTGTACTTGTACCCCCCTTTGACCTAATGCACACATAACATTTTGACACTAGGGTGATACGGTAGTTAAATGATGGGTGCTTTGGTTCTTATCTTCTAGTCTGCTCATCCCATTTCACTCCCCCATACACCACAGTCATTTTCCCATTGTCATCTCCCCATTGCTTTCCCACCTCCTATTCTCATTATACTATCCCATTTTGTCGATCCCATTCGCATGCGTCCAATCAATGTTGTTCCCCATTATCATTTTTCTGATCAACTTCTCATTTCCATGGTTCCAGCCCACTTTCCATGCTCTTGTCGTTACCCGCTTATTGTAAAATTTCCAGTCATTTTCCAATATGATTTGTCAGGGCTTCTCATGTTATTGTATTTTTTACTAGTAAATCACATATTGCCATTTTTTTGTCCGCTTAGCCAACGTCCCGTAACTGTTTTAAATTCACATTTCCCTATGCCTTTGTCATTCATAGTTTTGCAGTCGTCCCCCCATTACTATTGTTGAGTCATATTGTCGTTTGCTGGCTGTTTACATTTAGCCATTTCACCCCTCATTTTCACATGTATAGTCAATTTCTTATTGCCATTTGTCTTTCCAAGTTCCTACTGCCATGGCACTCTTCCAACCCATTTCTCATGCCGAATCAGCTCGGCTTGTCATTGCCAGCTGTCAAACTCATATGCTATAGTCTGTGTAGGCTGTAGTGGGGTAGACAATATGGGGTACAACACTTCTAGGTTTTCCTACTTGTACCCACCTGCTTGCTAGTTCATTCATTCCTCATTTCTTCACATGGTATAGAGCAGGTTCCCTAGTGGGAACGCTTCCTTGGGCCCACCACTGAAACTTTTTTTTTTCTGACCGGAGCGACAGTCGCTCCTGCCCGAGGCGCGCCTTGTGGGCTGCCCTTCTGTCGACCTCTCTTAGAGGCCCCTCTCACGGCCCCTCGCGCCACCCTCAGCGGCCCCGTCGCCGCCCCTAGCGGCCCCGTAGCCGCCCTTCCAGGCCCCTCGCGGCCCCTACGCGGCCCCGTCGCCGCCCCTAGCGGCCCTGTCGCCGCCCCTAGCGGCCCCGTTGCCGCCTCCCTCCCTACGCGGCCCCGTTGCCGCCCCTACGCGGCCCCGTCGCGGCCCCTAGCGGCCCCGTCGCCGCCCCTACGCGGCCCCGTTGCCGCCCCTAGCGGCCCCGTAGCCGCTCCCCTCCCTACGCGGCCCCGTAGCCGCCCCTACGCGGCCCCGTCGCCGCCCCTAGCGGCCCCGTCGCCGCCCCTAGCGGCCCCGTCGCCGCTGACCTCCCTACGCGGCCCCGTTGCCGCCCCTACGCGGCCCCGTCGCCGCCCCTACGCGGCCCCGTCGCCGCCCCTAGCGGCCCCGTAGCCGCTCCCCTCCCTACGCGGCCCCGTCGCCGCCCCCACGCGGCCCCGTCGCCGCCCCTACGCGGCCCCGTCGCCGCCCCTAGCGGCCCCGTCGCCGCCCCTAGCGGCCCCGTCGCCGCTGACCTCCCTACGCGGCCCCGTTGACGCCCCTACGCGGCCCCGTCGCCGCCCCTACGCGGCCCCGTCGCCGCCCCTAGCGGCCCCGTCACCGCTCCCCTCCCTACGCGGCCCCGTCGCCGCCCCTACGCGGCCTCGTAGCCGCCCCTACGCGGCCCCGTCGCCGCCCCTAGCGGCCCCGTCGCCGCTCCCCTCCCTACGCGGCCCCGTCGCCGCCCCTAGCGGCCCCGTCGCCGCCCCTACCCGGCCCCGTCGCTGCCCCTAGCGGGCAGCCGAGCCGCCGAGCCACCCAACACCTGAGCCGCCGAGTCGCCCAGCAGCCGAGCCGCCCCTGGAGCAGCCACCACTCCAGCAGCCGCCCCTGGAGCAGCCGCCACTGCAGCAGCCGCCCCTGGAGCAGCCGCCACTGCAGCAGCCGCCCCTGGACCAGCCGCCACTGCAGCAGCCGCCCCTGGAGCAGCCGCCACTGCAGCAGCCGCCTCTGGAGCAGCCGCCACTGCAGCGGCCGCCCCTGGAGCAGCCGCCACTGCAGCGGCCGCCCCTGGAGCAGCCGCCACTGCAGCGGCCGCCCCTGGAGCAGCCGCCACTGCAGCGGCCGCCCCTGGAGCAGCCGCCGCTGCAGCGGCCGCCCCTGGAGCAGCCGCCGCTGCAGCGGCCGCCCCTGGAGCAGCCGCCGCTGCAGCAGCCGCCCCTGGAGCAGCCGCCGCTGCAGCAGCCGCCCCTGGAGCAGCCGCCGCTGCAGCAGCCGCCCCTGGAGCAGCCGCCGCTGCAGCAGCCGCCCCTGGAGCAGCCGCCGCTGCAGCAGCCGCCCCTGGAGCAGCCGCCGCTGCAGCAGCCGCCCCTGGAGCAGCCGCCGCTGCAGCAGCCGCCCCTGGAGCAGCCGCCGCTGCAGCAGCCGCCCCTGGAGCAGCCGCCGCTGCAGCAGCCGCCCCTGGAGCAGCCGCCGCTGCAGCAGCCGCCCCTGGAGCAGCCGCCAGTGCAGCAGCCGCCCCTGGAGCAGCCGCCAGTGCAGCAGCCGCCCCTGGAGCAGCCGCCACTGCAGCAGCCGCCCCTGGAGCAGCCACCGCTGCAGCAGCCGCCCCTGGAGCAGCCGCCACTGCAGCAGCCGCCCCTGGAGCAGCCGCCACTGCACCAGCCGCCCCTGGAGCAGCCACCCCTGCAGCTGCCGCGGAGCTCTCGCTCTACAGTGGTAGCGGCATCGCCGTTGCCGCCGTCGTACGCCTGCCCTTCTCGCCACTGGTGAGCACTGCCCTGCCCGTACTGCTGTTACTGCTGCTCTTACTACTGCTGCTCTTTCTACTGCTACTGCTGCTCCTGGCGTGGCCAGATGCAGCTCCAGCGTCGCCCGCGTGAGTCCCTCACCCCCCAACAGCTTCGTGAGTGGTACGCTAGTTGGGGTTGTCGGGGTGGCCGTAGTGGGAGTCGTCCTGGAGTGAATAGTTCCGCAGCTGCTTGTAGTGGCAGGATGCAGCTCCGGCGTCGCCCGCGTGAGTCCCTCACCCCCCAACAGCTTCGTGAGTGGTACACCAGTTGGGGTTGTCGGGGTGGCAGTAGTGGGAGTCGTCCTGGAGTGGGTAGTTCGGGAGTTTCTTGTAGTGGCCCGGTGCAGCAGCAGCGTTGTCCGCGCGAGACTCTTTCACCCCAGCAGCTTCGTGAGTGGTACGCTCAGAGTGGAGGGTCGCTGAGTACTGCTCGCTGCCCGTACGTTATTAGCACGGGTGTCCGGACTGGTCAGACTTGCGGGACGCGTAGTCACACAGAGTCCCGCTGCTTCGCCCGTCTGAGCGACACTTGGCGTACAGAGTTTGGCGACGACGCTGAGCTCCCCGACTGGGTGGAGCTGCTTAGGCAGAGGGTAGATATCTTTGCTCTTGACTATGATGCTATTCTCACTGCAATGTATGCATTGTCTACTAGTGCCGAGGGAGTCTGTCACCTGTGTGTGCCGCCTGACCCCGGTATCCAGTCTGCTGCTCTAGGTGCTGGTGAGGCTGCTGCTCTAGGTGCTAGTGCGTCTGCTGCCCCAGGTGCTGGTGAGTCTGCTCTCTCAGGTACCACGTCGGCTCAGGCCTTACACACCTTCACCCTTGACTCGGGTGCTTCCCGCTCCTTCTTTCGATACCGCACCACGCTTACGCCGCTTAGTCGGCCGGTTGCGGTCTCCCTGGCGGACCCCTCTGGGGGTCCTGTCCTTGCTAGCTTCTCCACTGTCTTACCGTGCCCGGCAGCCCCCTCTGGCACCCTGTCAGGTCTCTACCTCCCCTCGTTCTCTACGAACTTGGTGAGTGGAGCTGATCTACAGGATAGGGGGGTTGACCAGTTCACTCCTGCGAGTCAGCGGGTGACCCACTGCACGTGTGCTCGGACAGGCCGACACTTGGCCACGTTCACCCGTCGGCCGGGGTCGAGCCTGTACACACTTACTACTGAGTCTCCTCTGACTGCTGAGTCTGGTCAGGTAGTTGCGTCGAGTCAGGTGTTTGCTGCAGCGTCCAGGTCTGGTCCTGAGTCTGCTCCCTGCTCGTGTCATCTCCTGTCCCACCAGACTCTCCTTTGGCACCACCGCCTTGGTCACCCCTCCCTGCCTCGTCTCCGAGGCATGGCCTCCCGTGTCCTTGTCTCTGGTCTTCCCCGGTCTCTCCCTCCCCTACCTCCGGGGCCTGCCCCTACCTGCGTCCCCTGCGTCGAGGGGCGAAAGCGAGCCGCCCCTCACTCCTCCGAGTTTCCTCCGACAGAGGCTCCGCTGCAGACTCTTCACATGGACGTGTGGGGCCCCGCCCGCATCCGTGGACAGGGGCACGAGCGTTACTTCCTGTTGGTGGTTGACGACTACTCGCGTTACACCACAGTCTTCCCCTTGCGCAGCAAGGGTGACGTCACTGAGGTGTTGATCGACTGGATCCGCGCAGCTCGTCTCCAGCTCAGAGAGAGTTTCGGCTCGGACTTTCCTGTTCTGCGTCTGCACTCTGACAGAGGCGGGGAGTTTTCCTCTGCCCGTCTGGGAGCCTTCTGTCGTGCACAGGGCATCCGTCAGACCTTCACGCTTCCGGCCTCTCCACAGCAAAATGGGATTGCTGAGCGCCGCATTGGCATGGTCATGGACGTCGCTCGTACGTCCATGATCCATGCGGCTGCCCCCCATTTTCTGTGGCCGTTTGCGGTTCAGTACGCAGCGCATCAGCTCAACCTTCAGCCCCGGGTCTCCTTGCCTGAGACCTCCCCCACCTTGCGGTGGACGGGGAAGGTTGGCGATGCGTCTGCGTTTCGGGTCTGGGGATCTCGGGCGTTTGTCCACGACTTGTCTGCGGACAAGCTGTCCCCCCGTGCTGTTCCCAGCGTCTTCCTTGGCTTCCCCCCTGACGCGCCTGGTTGGCAGTTTTACCACCCCACCTCGCGCCGTGTTCTGTCCTCCCAGGACGTCACCTTTGACGAGTCGGTGCCTTACTACCGTCTCTTCCCCTACCGCACTGCGCCCCTCCCCCCGCCGCCGCTCTTCCTTGCGCCAGGTCCTCCCCCGGTAGACCCCCTCCCCCCTCAGGGTCCTGCCCCGTCTGGTGTGTCCCAGGTAGACGCAGTCGAGCCTGTCGAGGTAGCTGTTGACTCTGGTGCTACTCGAGGTGCTGTGCCTGCGGGTGCCGGGTCTGTGGGTGCGGAGCCTGGGGGTGCTGAGTCCAGGGGTGCGGAGCCTGGGGGTGCTGAGTCTGGGGGTGCTGAGCCTGGGGGTGCTGAGTCTGGGGGTGCTGAGCCTGGGGGTTCTGAGCCTGGGGGTGCGGAGCCTGGGGGTGCTGGGTCTGCTCGTGTGACCTCTCGCGGTGCTTCGTCGAGGCGGGAGTCGCTCTCTCCGCAGGAGCTGCGCGAGTGGTTTGCCCGGCGCTGGAGCCGTGCTGCTAGAGCTGGAGGTACTACTGTTGCTGCTGGTCCCGGAGGTGCTCGTACTGGCGGTACTGGAGCTGCTGGGGCTGGGGGTGCTGCTGGAGGTACTGCTGGAGCTGCTGGCGGTACTGGAGCTGCCGTTCCTACTGGAGTTGGTGCTGTTGGAGCTATTGGAGTTTCTGGAGCTGGAGCTGCTGGGGGTGTCGGCGCTGGTGATTCTGCTGGCGCTGGTGCGTCTGAGGGTGCTGGAGTTGGCGCTGTTGGCGCCGGCGGTGCTGCTGACACTGGTGCTGCCGCTGGGGGTACTGGTGCTGTCTCTGCTGGTTCTGGAGGCACTGCGCGGCCGCGGCCGTACTTCGTTCCGCTACTTGAGCAGGTTCTTCGTCTCCCGCCCTCTACTGGTCCTGCTCCTCCCTTAGAGTGTCCACAGCCTGTCCAGTCGCAGTTCCAGTTACAGCCCGCCTCCCCCCTGCCTGCTCCTTCTCCCTACACTGGTCCTACTGGAGGTCTTGCTGAGCGTCGTGAGCCTGCGTCTCGTCCTGCGTCGCCTGTTCGTGCTACTCGCACTAGTCGTCGTTCTCCGCGTCCGCGTCCTCCTGCGGTCCCAGGCACACACCAGACGCGTCTGCCTTAGTTGCTGAGCTTGTCGACTTTGCTGCTCGCTGTCGTCTAGACTACGCTGCTAGTCTCGTTGCTGAGTCTGCGTCTGTCTGTTCTCCGTCCGTCGGGGGTGAGTGTGCTCTTAGCACGGACGTCGTTGAGGACAGGCAGGAGGAGTTCCAGTGTTTTGCTGCTGCTTTGCCTCATCTCGTGTCCACGCAGATTGCCCCTGAGGGAGACCCGGATGCACCAGACATCCCGACTCCTCGATCGTACGCTGAGGCGATCGAGTGTCCCTACTCCTCTCAGTGGCAGTCAGCCATGGACGCAGAGATGGCTTCCTGGAAGTCCACAGGCACCTACGTCGACGAGGTTCCCCCACCTGGGGCGAACATCGTCAGTGGCATGTGGATTTTCAGGGTGAAGCGGCTGCCGGGTTCTCCGCCTGTTTTCAAGGCGCGTTACGTGGCTCGAGGCTTCAGTCAGCGGCAGGGAGTTGACTACTTTCAGACCTTCTCTCCCACCCCGAAGATGACCACTCTTCGGGTGCTGCTGCACATAGCCGCTCAGGGCGACTACGAGCTTCACTCTCTTGACTTCAGCACTGCTTTCCTACAGGGCAGCCTGCACGAGGAGATCTGGTTGCGCCGCCCTCCTGGCTTCACTGGGTCGTTTCCTCCTGGTACCCAGTGGAGCCTCCGGCGGCCAGTCTACGGTCTCCGCCAGGCGCCCCGTGAGTGGCACGACACACTGAGGACTACACTTGCGGCTCTTGGGTTTGCTCCTTCTACTGCTGATCCGTCGCTGTTTCTACGCACCGACACCTCTTTGCCGCCGTTGTACATCCTCGTGTACGTCGACGACTTGGTCTTTGCTACTGCTGACACTGCTGGACTCGCCCACGTGAAGTCCGAGCTGCAGAAGAGACACACGTGCACAGACCTGGGTGAACTGCGCAGCTACCTTGGCTTGCAGATCACCCGGGACAGAGCACAGCGCACCATTACCCTGACTCAGTCACACATGGTGCAGCAGGTCCTTCAGCGCTTCGACTTCACGTACTCCTCGCCTCAGGCCACTCCTCTGTCTACTCGCCACTCGCTCTCAGCTCTGCCTTCGGATGAGTCCGTAGAGCCGAGTGGCCCGTACCCAGAGCTTGTTGGCTGCCTCATGTACCTGATGACCTGCACACGACCTGACCTTGCATACCCTCTTAGCATCTTGGCACGCTATGTTGCTCCTGGGAGACACCGACCAGAGCACATGGCTGCAGCGAAGAGGGTGTTGCGCTACTTGTGCAGTACGTCGGGCATGGGGCTAGTGCTTGGAGGGCGACGTCGAGTGGTCCTCACAGGTCACGCAGACGCTTCTTGGGCTGACGACCAGGCTACGCAGCGGTCGTCACAGGGTTACACCTTCAGCCTTGGTTCCGGCTCTGTTTCGTGGCGGTCTACCCGCTCGTCTTCTGTTCTCGGCTCCAGCTGTGAGGCCGAGATCTACGCGGGGGCCATGGCTGCACAGGAGTTACGCTGGCTCACCTACCTGCTGACTGACCTAGGAGAGGCGCCTCGTTCTCCTCCAGTTCTGTACGTAGACAACAAGGCCATGCTGGCCTTGTGTCGGGAGCACAGACTGGAGCACAGAACGAAGCACATTGCTCTTCGCTACTTCCTTGCTCGTGAGCTGCAGCAGCGTGGTCAGCTGCGCCTTGCTTACGTGGCCTCTGAGGCCAACACTGCTGATATCTTTACCAAGGCACTTCCGCCTGGTGATCATCAGCGTTTCTGTACGATGCTAGGTCTTGTGCCTACTTGGCCTCACTTGCTCACTTCTTGACCTTGCTTGTACTGTGATCTTTCTATACCTGCACTTGCTTGTTTACCTTTATATATGATCTTGCATGTGAACTGGCCTTTTGGCCTTGCTCTTGTGCTCGGATTGTGTGGTGACGTTGTGATCCACCCTGAGCTTGCTTTGCTTTGCTTGACTGGTCTTGTGACCTCTTGTTCTCCCCCACTTTGCCTATGGGGGTGTGTCAAACTCATATGCTATAGTCTGTGTAGGCTGTAGTGGGGTAGACAATATGGGGTACAACACTTCTAGGTTTTCCTACTTGTACCCACCTGCTTGCTAGTTCATTCATTCCTCATTTCTTTACACCAGCTTGTTATTGTCAGCTTGTCATTGCCAGCTTGTCATTGCCAGCTTGTCATTGCCAGCTTGTCATCGCCAGCTTGTCATTACCAGCTTGTCATTGTCAGCTTGTCATTGTCAGCTTGTCATTGTCAGCTTGTCATTGCCAGCTTGTCATTGCCAGCTTGTCATTACCAGCTTGTCATTGCCAGCTTGTCATTGTCAGCTTGTCATTGTCAGCTCGTCATTGTCAGCTTGTCATTGCCAGCTTGACATTGTCAGCTTGTCATTGTCAGCTTGTCATTGTCAGCTTGTCATTGTCAGCTTGTCATTGTCAGCTTGTCATTGTCAGCTTGTCATTGCCAGTTTGTTACTGCTACTTTCCCAGTTACCTTTCCCCATTGCCACTTGCCGTCGATTTCGCATCGCCGTTTCGCAGCCAAATTTCCACTCTCATGCTGCCACTCAATTGCCCATCGCCAATTGCTGTCAACTTCACATATCTGCGTTACCAGTGCATTGCCCATTGCCACCCTCCATGCCAATTTGATCCTCTGCCATTATTTCCTGCTGACTCCTGCAATGCACATGTGGCGCATAAGAGGCCCCAGTTTCACACCCTCGCATCCACGTCGACGTAAAACTGGGGCATTGCCTATCCACGCCTGCATCCCCTCTGCATGCCCCACCCACTCAGGCTGTCCTCATTGTGACTACACCATGCTCTCACTTCTTATGGCACTTGTTATGTCATTTCTTCCCTCTGTCACCTTGCACTTGTTTGTTTTCCTCCTGTCTTCCCACTGATGTCATTTTTCATTGACATTTCTCCACACAAGCCCCCATCCCATCTGTTGTCTGTCCAATGCCATGTTGTATTTGTCATCTCGCACTGACATCATCCCATCCTGATCATTCAAACGTCATTAATCCATCATGACCCCATGATCAGCATTGCAGGGTGATGTTCCCAAAGCCATCCTCCCACGGCTATCAGTTCATTCTCATCGTTGCATCTTCATTCTTCCACTGCTCGTACCTCATGCTATCTTTCCTCTTTTTTTTCCCACTTCCTATCCTACTGCCATATTTTCATTGTCACTCTTTTAATGCCACTATTACGTCTGAATACTCTCATTCCTAACTTTCTTGTGTCAGGCTTCCGCTAAATGCAGCTGCGTGTTTCACTAAATCCTTTGTCACAACTCTCCATGCCACACATCCTCCTCACCCAGCACCGCATGCTCAATGTGCATCATGAGCATGCTTGTCCGTCATTCGAGTTACAGCCGCCTGTCTACATCTCTTGTCCGCATCCACTTTTCCTGACTCGAGGTCATGCAACAAAAGAACTTATGCTTGACCTGGTTATGTGCAATCTTGAGCGCATGTTTCCTATTATGGAGTGTACCGTATATGCTTGGCTGAAGCCCAAGAAACTGGATGAACTCCCTCTGCAACCACATGCTGGGAGTAGTATCGTGCAACAAGGCATCTGGTACGTAAAGTACCGTACAACTATGGCCAGAGATTTTTTTTCATTTGTCTGGAGTTAACTTTTACTTTCCACTCAACATTTTTCTTTGGTGGTTGTTGAAAGGTACCGGTATGAACCGTAGAACGTCTGATTCTCAGAATTAGTTTTTGTAGTGTAAGTAGGTTTCAATTTTTAGTCAAACAACTCTTGTTATGCGTACCGATAATTCAAACCACCACACCTGCATTATAACCAACATCGAGCCACTTTTAGCGCCACGAACAGCCCGTAGTCCCTCAACTCAATTCAACCAGCAGCGAGCGATCGCACGTCACCCGATCTTCGCGGCTCAGCGCTTCGACGGCTCGGCAGGGCTTCGCGCGGAGGAGCAGCGGAGCGGAAACGGGACTGATGGGGGGAAGAGGGCGATGTGCGATTCGCTCTTCGCGCGAATAGAGCAGCAGACGTGACGCGCCGACTCGGAAGATCAGACCTGAAGCGCGGTTACGGGGGAAGATGGGGGAAGGAGAGCGACGCTTATGAGGAAAGGAGTGTGAGGGGCGTTCCGGTAACGCGATGGGGTGGGGTGTTAGCGATGGTAGACGCGTCGCTTTCGCGGGGCGATTCGGCACGTTGATCCTGCCTCGCACCCCGCACAATAGGATCGCTTGATGAAGGATCGCAAAAGCGCTCGCGCGGAGATCCTCGTCCCCTTTCCAAGTGCGTCGCATGCCATGTGCGAATCGCATCGCGCATACCAACGGAACCGTGAATCGGATGGAAAGCAGCCCTTCGCGTCACCTTCCCCGCGCTATCCGCGGCGCGCGGCTGCTTTCCGCCCGTTGTGCTCTCCGCTTCCCCCGTCCTCCTCCGCTTAACGTCGCCAGCAGCGCGGGTTTGCGCGAGCGCGGCGAACCACAGGAAGCGGAGGGCGGGTGCAAACGTGCGATGGCGGCGGGTCGTGGAAGCGTCCTGTTTCAACCCCCCTCGATTGACCACCTGGCGAAGCTTCCCAGGCAAATGGGATGGGACGCGGGGATGGGCGCAAGGGGGAATGGGCGCAAGGGGGAATGGGCGCAAGGGGGAATGGGCGCAAGGGGGAATGGGCACGAGGGGAGATGGGTGGAAGGGGGGATGGACAGCGGAGTGGGAATGGGCGAAATAGGAGTTGGTGACAGTCGTGCTGTGCTGGCAGCCCAGGCGGCACTTGCGGGTGCTGCTGCAATGTCAGCGCATGGCGAGAAGCAAGGCGGCCTTGAGGATGCCATTGTGTTGCCCAGGTAATTCCTCGACCCCCCGTCACTCACATGGCTGTTGGGCCAGCTGGTGGTGAGTGAGGCAGCAGCGGCAGCAGTGGTGGAGCAAGGTGAGGGGCTGGTTTGCACAGGGCGTGAAATGGATGGCATGAAGTGGCGTTGACTGTTGTTGACTTGGTTGAATGCGAGTGTGGCTGAGGCAAGCCACTCAGGAGGAGGGCGAGGAGCGGCGAGGCGAGCAGGGGAGGGGAGAGGTGGGGCGAGTAGGTGTGCTCATGCGCAGCATGGATGGCATGAGCGATCTCAGTCACAAATGTGTCGTCCCCCTCTGACGGGGCAAGAAGGAATCCTGTGCCATCCCATGCCCACCCTGTGCCACCCGCTCCTTTACTGGCTTTTGCAGGGAATTCAATTCGTCTCAATAGTTTCTGAGGATTGCACTGCATGGGTGGAGGGTTGCAGCATCAGCGATGCTCTGTTGTCCTGAGGACTGCATTGTTATGCATTAGATTGGTGTTCGCATGCTTGTCCTTCGTTCTGAATGCTGTGGAAGACCCAGGGCCGACTCGCTCACTTAACACCACAATCCATTCTGCACTCATATGCACCTCTGCATGCACCTCTGTGCACCTCTGCATGCACCTCTGCATGCACCTCTGTGCACCTCTGCATGCACCTCTGTGCACGCAGCTTTCACCATCCTCCCATGCGCGCGCCTCACTTCTGAAGCTCCAATCGCTCTTTGCTCATGAACCACCCTCTCTGCCCTCTCTGTCCCCTCCCCAGGTACCGCCATCCCTTCCGCAACACCAGAGCAGCCTCACCACCCGTGCCTCTGTTTGCCTGCCCGTGTGCTCCACAGTGCAGGGCAATGCCCTCCAGCTTCACACCCTTGATCCCTACTTCCTCCCTTCAATGCTCGATGCCCCCTGCCTCTTCCACTTCCTCCAGGCTTCTCCCAAGTGTTGCTGGGTCTTCCTCCCAGCCTGGCACACGCCGCTACGGGTACACCCCATTTCTGTGCTAATGCTGGCTATTCAGGCAGCAGGGGGACACGGAAAGGAATGCGACTCTACTAGATTGTGATTGTGTAGGCTGATGTGAGGGTGGCAATAGCATTTATTGAGGTACCGTTGTTGGGCTGAGAAAAGCCATTAGGATCTTTACAAGGCTAACTCTGAGTAGAAGTATTTGTAGTTGCGGAAGCGTTTTAATGACAAGTGTTGAACCACCTTGCGCTAGTATGTGAGGGCAAGATAGATTAATTATAGAGAAGTAATACAAGCATTTTTATAGGATTACAAGGAATATGAAAGGGTGCAACTAATCACTGTTTGCCCTAGCCTAGCCTAGCTCTAGCTCGCGCCTAGCATAGCCTAGCTCGCACCCTACCACCCTCCACGCCCTTGCGCCCTAGCCCCCTCCGCGCCCTCCGCGCCTTAGCCTCCGCGCCCTCCGCGCCGTCTCCGTGCCTTAGCGCCCTCCTCCTCCGCGCGTTAGCGCCCTCCGCGCGCCTAGCGTGCGCCCCTGCCCGTCGCCCAGGCGCCCGCCCTAGCCCGCGCCCAGGCGCCCGCCCTAGCCCGCGCCCAGGCGCCCGCCCTAGCCCGTCGCCCAGGCGCCCGCCCCAGCCCGTCGCCCAGGCGCCCGCCCCGGCCCGTCGCCCAGGCGCCCGCCCTAGCCCGTCGCCCAGGCGCCCGCCCCTGCCCGTCGCCCAGGCGCCCGCCCCAGCCCGTCGCCCAGGCGCCCGCCCCAGCCCGTCGCCCAGGCGCCCGCCCTAGCTCGTCGCCCAGGCGCCCGCCCTAGCCCGTCGCCCAGGCCCGCGCCCTAGCCCGTCGCCCAGGCGCCCGTCCTAGCCCGTCGCCCAGGCGCCCGCCCTGGCCCGTCGCCCCAGCCCGCGCCCTGGCCCGTCGCCCCCGCCCAGCAGGCAGCGCGCCGCGCGGGTAGCGCGCCCCGCAGGCGTCGCGCCCCGCGGGTAGCGCGCCCCGGAGCGCTTTAGTGCCAGAAAATAAATAAATTAATTAAACCCTAAAAGGGTGGTTTAGGGTGGGGGCCTGCAACTGTCGCCCGCGTTCCTGCTTGCCGGACGACCTGCACAGTTGCCTACATCCCGCAGCCGTCAGTACTGCAGCCCCTACTGTCGCACGTACTTTCCACTGCCAGTGGCTCTACTAGCGGCAACCGACAGCCGCACTTACGGTCTCTAGCTCCGGCCGTTCCTACCTCCAGCCAGCCCTAGCTCGCCGTTTCTAGCTCCAGCCAGTTGTGCTCCAGCCGTTCTAGCTCCAGCCGTTCTCGCTCCAGCCGTTCTCGCTCCTCGCTCGTAATTCAGTTTGCTCCGTGCTCCAGCCGTTCCTCGCCTAGTTTCACCTGGCGCTCCTAGCTTAGTTCGCTCCCTGCTCCAGCAGTTACTCGCCTAGTTTCACCTGCCTCCTAGTTGTTCTCGTTTTTCACTGCAGCCGTCCCTAGCTCCTGTCGCTCCTAGCCTGCCGCTCCTGCACCCCGCTAGCTTTTATCATGGAGTCCACTAGGGTTCTCCAGCAGCAGGGACAGCACCAGCGGCCGTTTCAGCAGTGGCTTCCGCAGCAGCAGGTGCGCCCTCAGCAGCTGTGGCGCCCTCAGCAGCCGTGGGGGCCTGGTGGTTCAGGTCGCGTTGGCTGCAGCAGCGGCCCAGCCAGCTTGGGGGCTCGTCGCGGTGGCCGCGACGTCGGCCCCTACCAGTACCGGATCCTGACCGGCCCTGGTGCTGGCACTACCTGCTGGCGTTCTGACCACTCTGCACAGCGCTGCTACAGCCGCCTCGACGACCTTTACCGTGAGCGTTTTGGGCCTGAGTCGGCTCCCCCGATCTGGCCCGGTCTGTTTCGTAGTGGTTACCCTGTGTTTGATATGTCTATGGATGCTGTTTATTCTGTCACGTACGGATCTCTTGGCTTACGTGTGCCTAGCTTAGGACCTTTGCCTGTTGCTAGTGTTGGTACTTGTGCTTTTAGTGTAGGTGCTTGTGTAGTCACTAGCCCAGCCGTGACGACTGTTGTTGCGTCGCTCTCCTTCACGCTGGACTCCGGCGCGTCTCAGTGCTTCTTCCGCGACCACACCACTGTCACACCTGTTTCGGCTCCAGTCCCAGTTGCCGTGGCTGATCCTACTTCAGGACCAGCAGTTGCTCGCAGCTCGACCACCCTCCCGTGCCCAGCTGTCCCCTCTGGTTTCCTCACTGGTCTCTACATCCCCTCGTTCTCTCGGAACTTGGTGGGTGTTGGATACCTTCAGGACCGGGGGATCACAAGTCACTTTTCATGCGCACGGGAGGACTGCGATCTGTACCGAATTTTCCACCGGGGCAGTTCTTGCCACGTTCACCAGAGAGCCCCACTCAGGTCTCTTCGTCCTGCACACTCCGCCCCCGGAGGTAGCTGCGTCTGGTCAGGTTGCTTCGTCCCCCCCGGTAGCAGAGTCCGGTCAGGTTACTGCATCCCCACCGGTTGCTGTGTTCAGTCAGGTTGCTGTGTCTGGTCTAGTTGCTGCGTCTTGCTCGTGTCGGTCTTTCACCCACCGGACCGTCTTGTGGCACCACCGTCTTGGCCACGCGTCAATCCCCCGCCTCCGCACTATGGCTAGTCACCGTCTTGTCTCAGATCTCCCTCGCGTCTTCCCGTCGCTCCCTCCCTCGCCTGCGCCGCCGTGCACTCCTTGCGTCGCCGGCCGTCTTCGTGCCAGTCCGCACTCCTCCTCCCTTCGTCCAGCCACTGCTCCCTTCCAAACACTCCACTTGGATGTCTGGGGCCCTGCACCTACGCAGGGACCTGAGAGGGAGCGCTACTTTCTGGTGGTCGTCGATGACTTCTCCAGGTACACCACATTGTTTCCTCTCGCGAAGAAGTCCGAGGTGACTTCTACGCTGATCCGGTGGCTTCTAGCCACTGAGGGCACTCGTGGCCGTCGTGTCTCCTGTCTCCACTCTGACCGTGGGGGTGGGTTTCGCTCAGGCATTCTTGCCGGATTCTGCGGCGAACAGGGCATCGTACAGTCCTGGACGCTGCCGGAGTCCCCACAGCAGAATGGGGTTGCTGAGCGCCGCATTGGCTTGGTCATGGACATCGCCCGCACGTCCATGATTCATGCCCGTGCGCCCCATTTTCTGTGGCCCAACGCGGTTCGCTACGCCGCTCACCAGCTGAACCTCCAGCCGCGTGTCTCGCGGCCAGAGGCTTCATCGACCAGTCTTTGGACCGGGTCCACTGGTGTTGGTTCAGCTTTTCGTGTCTGGGGCTGCCTTGCGCTTGTCCACGACACCTCTGCGGACAAGCTCTCGGCTCGCGCCGTCCCCTGTGTCTTCCTTGGTTTCCCGGTAGCCTTGGCCGACTGGTCCTTTTACCACCCGCCCCTCCACCAGTTCCTAGACTCCCGTGACGTCCGGTTCGACGAGTCAGTGTCCTACTACACCCGGTACCCCTGTCGAGGTCTCCCAGTTCCCCCTCCCCCCCTTTTCCTCGCACCCTCTCTTCCCCCTGCTCCCGCTCCTCCGGTACCCCCACCCCCCCTTGGTCCTGCCCCGTCAGGTGTGTCTCACGCTATCCTTCTACCCTCGGTCGCGCGTCAGGTAGCGTCTCCCTCCCCGCAGTCCTCCTCACAGTCCCCTCAGCAGCCTTCGGTACTTCCGCGACAGGCTACTGTGGACTTGGTTGGTGTTGGAGCTGGAGGTGCAGCCACTGGCGGTACTCGGTCCGGGGGTGCTTGTTCGAGGGGTGCTGGAGTTGGAGGTGCTGGCGCAGGTGGCGCTAGCCCTGGGGGTGCTGGAGCTGGAGGTACTGTCACTGGAGGTGCTAGTCCTGGGGGTGCTGGAGCTGGAGGTGCTGGCGCGGGTGGCGCTAGCTCTGGGGGTGCTGGAGCTGGAGGAGATCTGGAGGAGATCTGGCTCTGGGGGTGGCGACTTCTCTACTGCGTTTCTCCAGGGCCGACTACACGAGGAGATCTGGCTGCGCCGCCCTCCTGGCTTCACTGACACCTTCCCACCTGGGACCCAGTGGAGCCTGAGACGGCTAGTCTACGGTCTCCGCCAGTCGCCCCGTGAGTGGCACGACACTCTTCGCTCCACGCTTCGTGACCTTGGGTTTCGTCCTTCCTCTGCCGACCCGTCGCTGTTTGTTCGCACTGGTTCTACTCCTTTCTTTATACTAGTGTACGTCGACGACTTGGTCTTTGCCACAGCAGACAGGGCAGCTCTGGCTCAGGTGAAGTCCGAAGTGCAGAAGAGACACAAATGCACTGACCTAGGTGAACTGCAGCGCTACCTTGGCCTGCAGATCACCAGGGACAGAGCCGCTCGCACCATCACACTGACTGAGTCACACATGGTGCAGCAGGTACTTCGGCGGTTCGACTTCCAGTTCTCCACCACACAGCTCACACCTCTTGCTGTTGACCACAGACTCACTTGTCCCTTCCGGACGAGCCTTTTGAGTCCAGTGGTCCCTACGCAGAGCTGGTGGGCTGCCTCATGTACCTGATGACTTGTACTCGGCCGGACCTCGCTTTTCCCCTCAGCATCCTTTCTCGCTTTGTTGCGACTGGGAGACACCGTCATGTCCACTGGACAGCTGCTGTGAGGGTGGCGAAGTACCTGGCGACTACATCAGGCATGGGGCTTGTGCTTGGAGGGACTCAGCCAGTGGCGTTGACTGGTCACTGCGACTCTTCCTATGCTGACGACGTGGAGACTCAGCGCTCGACTCAGGGTTACTGCTTCAGTCTGGGAGCTGGTGCTATGTCGTGGAGGTCTACACGGTCGTCGTCTGTGGCTACTTCCAGTGCAGAGGCAGAGATCTACGCCGGTGCTATGGCGGCACAGGAGCTTTGCTGGTTGACCTTCTTGCTCGCCGACCTTGGTGAGCGGCCTCGCTCTGCACCGACCTTGTACGCTGACAACAAGGCCATGATCCTCCTCTGTCGAGAGCCTCGACTGGAGAGCAGAGTGAAGCATATTGACGTGAGGTACTTCCTCCTGCGAGAGCTGCAGCGACGCGGACAGGCACGCCTGGACTTTGTGGCCTCAGAGGCCAACACTGCAGACGTCTTCACCAAGGCCTTGGCGCTTGGTGACCACCACAGGTTCAGTGTGCAGTTGGGGCTTGTTGAGGTAGGCCCTCGGTTGCTGTAGACTTGTTGCTTGCTCTGCTTGTTGTGTTTTCCTATATATATCCTAGTGACCTCTTGAACTGGCCTTGTGGCCGCTTGCTTGTGCTCGGAATTTGTGTGGTGTCCTTGAGATCCACCCTGAGCTTGCTTTGCTTCTTGTCTTGACTGGTCTTGTGACCGTTTGTCTGCCTTGCTTGTTTTGATGCCCCTCACTTAGCCTATGGGGGTGTGTCAAATGTTGATGTTTGTGATAGGCTGTAGTGAGGTGCTCATTAGTGAGTACAAACATGTTAGGGTTTCCTAGAGGCTTCCAGAGTCATCGCATGGTTTTCGTTCGCGCGGGCGGGAAATCTGAACCGTCGCATACATTCGTAACCAGTTTCCCGCCAGATTCCCCCCACCATTGTAAAATTTACCAAACATATCTTCCCTGCTATCGAACAGGGCCGATGAGTTCACCCTGCTATCGAACAGGGTCTAGATCTGTTTTGTCGGCTGGCTGACGTGTTCAAACTGAAACAAGCCTCGCGGGTCAGACAGCTGTAGGAATTTCAAAATTTGCTTCTATGTGGTGTTTCTGAAACACCGTGATACAAGCCGTTCAAAGGGAGTGGAGTGTGGTACGAAGCTGGATCAGGCCGTATTTGCGAAATGTGCGAATTCCGCTGGGAGTTTCGCTGGCGCGGCTGACTCTCCATCACAAGAATGGAGGCAGATTCACCTTCCCCTCGTCACCCAAACGCGACTGAGTAGCGCGAATGGAGGGCAATAAGGATCATTCGCTCATTGAAGTTCCACGCTATACCATGTCAGAATGAGAGAAGTGTTTGAACTAGCAACATTGGGAGTACAAGTAAGAAAACCTAGAAACTGTACCCCCTAAGGCTAAACCCACTATAGCCTACACAACACAAACATATACAATGTTTGACACACCCCCATAGGCGAAGTGGGAGACAACCAGATGGTCTCAAGACCAGTCAAAGCAAAGCAAAGCAAAACAAGCTCAGGGTGGATCTCAAGGATACCACACAAATTCCGAGCACAAGCAAGCGGTCACAAGACCAGTTCACATGCAGTTTCATAATATAACAAGAGGTACAGTGATCACAACCTAGCAAGTGTAAGCATGCAGGTATATATATAGAGATCACAGTACAAGCAGAGTCAGGAAGTAAGCAAGTGAGGCACAGTAGGCACAAGGCCTAGAACAGTACAGAAACGCTGATGATCACAAGGCTGAAGCGCCTTGGTGAACACATCAGCAGTGTTGGCCCGAGTGGCCACGTAAGCAAGACGAAGCTGACCACGCTGCTGCAACTCTCGAGCAAGGAAGTAGCGCAGAGCGATGTGCTTCGTTCTGTGCTCCAGTCTGTGCTCCTGACACAAGGCAATCATGGCCTTGTTGTCGACGTACAGAACTGGAGGAGAACGAGGCGGCTCTCCAAGGTCAGTCAGTAGGTAGGTGAGCCAGCGTAACTCCTGTGCAGCCATGGCCCCTGCGTAGATCTCAGCCTCACAACTGGAGCTGAGAACAGAATGTCAGAATATGTTGTTTGTGTAGCCTGCAGTGGGGTACTCAATAGTGAGTACAGCCCCTTAGGGTTTGCTATTTGTATCTTGCTGCTTGCTAGTCAAATCATTCCCTTTCTCAATTCTGTTCCTGCACACAACTCTCGCTCGTACTTGACGCCTCGTCCTAGTCTTCCTGTGGCCTAGGCTACTAAGCCTAGGCCCGACTACTTAGTATGTTTGACATGGTATCAGAGGGCGGCATGTCTGCCGCCTTCCTGTGTATGGGCCCACCACCCGCTTCCGCTGCCGTACTGTCCGCCGCGCGCCCCGTGGTGCGCGGCGCCGAAATTAGGGTTTCTGCCCGCCGTGCGCTCGGGACGCGTGGCGGCTTACCCCTCCGTGGCGCCCGTCGTGGCGCCCGTCGCTTCTACTGCTACCGGGGGCCCGCGCGGCCTCCCCTCCTGTCGCCCGTCGTGGCGACCACGGGGGCTCGCGCGCGGTCCCCTCCCGTCGTCCGTCGTGGCGACCACGGGGGCCCGCGCGGCCTCCCCTCCCGTCGTCCGTCGTGGCGACCACGGGGGCCCGCGCGGCCTCCCCTCCCGTCGTCCGTCGTGGCGACCACGGGGGCCCGCGCGGCCTCCCCTCCCGTCGTCCGTCGTGGCGACCACGGGGGCCCGCGCGGCCTCCCCTCCCGTCGTCCGTCGTGGCGACCACGGGGGCCCGCGCGGCCTCCCCTCCCGTCGTCCGTCGTGGCGACCAAGGGGGCCCGCGCGCGGTCCCCTCTCGTCGCCCGTCGTGGCGACCACGGGGGCCGCGCGGCCTCCCCTTCCCGTCGCCCGTCGTGGCGCTCCGGGGGGGCCCGCGCGGCGCCCTTCCCGTCGCCCGTCGCGGCGGCTCTGGGGGCCCGCGCGGCGCCCTTCCCGTCGCCCGTCGCGGCGGCCCTGGGGGGCCGCGCGGCTCCCTTTCTCGTCGGCCGTCGGGGCGCCCTGGGGGCCGCGCTCTTCCCCCCCCCCCCCCCTTCCTCCTACCTTCACCTGCAGCGGCCGCCCCTGGAGCCGCCCCTGGAGCAGCCAGCACCTGCAGCAGCCGCCCCTGGAGCAGCCCGTGCCTGCAGCAGCCGCCCCTGGAGCAGCCCGCACCTGCAGCAGCCCGCACCTGCAGCAGCCCGCGGCCCGTCCCTGCAGCCCGTCCCGTCCCCCCCCCCCCCCGTGCTGCCCATTGCTCCCATTCCGCCGTGCGTTCCGCGGTGGTGGGGGTGTGGGGTGGCGAGCATGGGGGTGACCGGTGTGGGTAACCTGAAGCTCCTCCTCCTCCTCCGTCTCCCACTGCTGCAGCTGCCGCTGAGGGGGGTGGGTGTGTGGGAGCCGAGGGTTTAGGGTTTATGGGGGGTGATGTGGGAGTGGAGCTAGGGGTGAAACTGGGGGTGTGTGTAGGGGGGTGTGGGCCAGTTGGGGGAGGTTGAGTGGAGGCAGCCGTCGTGTCGTCCGCAGCACCTGTAGTCCGGGGCGCTGTCCTGGTAGCCCAGAGAGCCTGCTGCGTCTGTCGCCCGTGGGTCCGTTGCTCCTGTAGCTCCTCGTAGCCCGTGAGCCAGTTACTCCAGTAGTCCGGGGCGCTGTCCCGGTAGCCACTGTGCCAGCAGCTCCTGTTGCCCGTGTGTCTGCAGCTTCAGCCGTCGTCTCCCATCTTCTCTCCTCTCACAGTCCCTCCTCCTCCTCACTTGCCCGCTGTGACTACCACTAGCTTTGCTTATAATTGTGAACTACTGCTATGCTTGCTCATTGTGCTGATTACACCCCACTTTGGCTATGGGGGTGTGTCAGAATATGTTGTTTGTGTAGCCTGCAGTGGGGTACTCAATAGTGAGTACAGCCCCTTAGGGTTTGCTATTTGTATCTTGCTGCTTGCTAGTCAAATCATTCCCTTTCTCAATTCTGTTCCTGCACACAACTCTCGCTCGTACTTGACGCCTCGTCCTAGTCTTCCTGTGGCCTAGGCTACTAAGCCTAGGCCCGACTACTTAGTATGTTTGACACAGAAGACGAGCGGGTAGACCACCAAGAAACAGAGCCGGAGCCAAGGCTGAAGGTGTAACCCTGTGACGACCGCTGCGTAGTCAAGTCGTCAGCCCAAGAAGCGTCAGCGTGACCAGTGAGGACAACTCGAGCCCGTCCTCCAAGCACAAGCCCCATGCCCGACGTACTACACAAGTAGCGCAACACCCTCTTAGCAGCATCCATGTGCTCCTTCCGGTGACGGCCAGGAGCGACATAGCGTGCTAGGATGCTAAGAGGGTATGCAAGGTCAGGTCGAGTGCAAGTCATCAGGTACATGAGGCAGCCCACAAGCTCTGGGTACGGGCCACTCGGCTCTACGGACTCGTCCGAAGGTGAGCTGAGAGCGAGTGACCGGTAGGCAGAGGAGTGGACTGAGGCGAGGAGTACGTGAAGCGGAAGCGCTGAAGGACCTGCTGCACCATGTGTGACTGAGTCAGGGTAATGGTGCGCTGTGCTCTGTCCCGGGTGATCCGCAAGCCAAGATAGCTTGTCAGCTCACCCAGGTCTATGCACGTGTGTCTCTTCTGCAGCTCCGACTTCACGTGGGCGAGTCCCTCAGTGTCAGAAGTAGCAAAGACCAAGTCGTCTACGTACACGAGAACGTAGAACGGCGGCAGAGTGGTGTCGCTGCGTAGAAATGGCGACGGGTCAGCAGTAGAAGGAGCAAACCCAAGAGCAGCAAGAGTAGTCCTCAGTGTGTCGTGCCACTCACGGGGTGCCTGACGGAGACCGTAGACTGGCCGCCGGAGGCTCCACTGGGTACCAGGAGGAAACGACCCAGTGAAGCCAGGTGGGCGGCGCAGCCAGATCTCCTCGTGCAGGCTGCCCTGTAGGAAAGCAGTGCTGAAGTCAAGAGAGTGGAGCTCGTAGTCACGCTGAGCGGCGACGTGCAGCAGAACCCGAAGAGTGGTCATCTTCGGGGTAGGGGAGAAGGTCTGGAAGAAGTCAACTCCCTCTCGCTGACTGAAGCCTCGTGCAACGTAACGCGCCTTGAAGACAGGCGGAGAACCCGGCGGCCACTTCACCCTGAAAATCCACATGCCACTGATGATGTTCGCCCCAAGCGGGGGAACCTCGTCGACGTAGGTGCCTGTGGACTTCCAGGAAGCCATCTCTGCGTCCATGGCTGTCTGCCACTGAGAGGAGTAGGGACCCTCTATCGCCTCTGCGTAAGAGCGCGGGGTCGGGATGTCTGGTGCATCCGGGTCTCCCTCAGGGGCAAGCAGCATGGACACGAGATGAGGTAAAGCAGCGGCAAAGCACTCAAACTCCTCCTGTCTGTCCTCAAGGACGTCCGTGCCAAGAGCACACTCACCCCCGAAGGACGGAGGACAGACAGACTCAGACTCATCAACAAGACTAGCGGCGTAGTCTAGACGACAGGCGGCAGCAAAGTCAACAAGCTCAGCGACTAGAGCAGACGCAGCAGAGGACTCAAAGGTAGGGTCAGTGACAACAGTGGCGAGGAAACGCGTGACAGTAGGACTGGCAGCACGAAGGGAGTCAGACTCCGGGTCCGGACCGTCAAGAAGAGAGGACGCAGGAGGAGACGGCAGAGGGACACGCTGTGGAGCAGTGGAAGGACGCAGAGTCATATAGTGAGTGCCAGGGACAGGAGGAGGACGCTGACGCGGAACACGACGACCAGTGCGAACAGCGCGAACAGGCGACTCAGGACGAGACTCAGGCGACGCAGGACGAGACTCAGGTGACGCAGGACGAGACTCAGGCTCACGACGCTCCGTAAGACCTCTAGTCGGTCAAGAGTAAGGAGAAGGACCAGGCAGTGGAGAGGCTGGCTGTAACTGCGACTGCGACTGGACAGGCAGTGGACTCAGTAAGGGAGGAGTAGGACCAGTAGAAGGCGGGAGGCCAAGAACCTGCTGGAGGAGCGGAACGTAGTACGGCCGCGGCCGCGCAGCGCCTCCAGAAACAGCAGAGACAGCACCAGTACCATCAGCGCCAGGGTCTCCAGCTACAAATCCCGCAGCACCACCAGCTGCAGCACCTCCAGCACCTCCAGCTCCAGCAGCACCTCCAGAAGCAACAGCTCCAGCACCTCCAGCTCCAACTCCTGCAGCACCACCAGCCTCAGCAGCTCCAGTACCTCTAGTACGAGCACCTCCGGGACCAGCGGCTCCAGCACCTCCAGCAGCTCCAACACCAGCAGGACCTCCAGCAGCGCCAGTACCTCCAGTACGAGCACCTCCGGGACCAGCGGCTCCAGCACCCCCAGCAGCTCCAACACCAGCAGGACCTCCAGCAGCGCCAGTACCTCCAGCACTAGCACCTCCAAGACCAGCGGCTCCAGCAGCTCCAGCACCAGCAGCACCTCCAGCAGCTCCAGCTCCAGAAGCACCTCCAGTAGCAGGCCCCGTAGCTCCAGCAGCACGGCGACAGCGCCGAGCGTACCACTCACGCAGCCGCTGTGGAGAGAGGGGCTCCCGCCGTGACGGGACACCCGGAGGACCTCCAGACTCAGCACGCTCAGGCTCAGCACCCCCAGACTCAGCACCCCCAGACTCAGTACCCCCAGGCTCCACACGCTCAGGCTCAGCACCCCCAGGCTCCGCACCCTCAGACTCAGCAACCCCAGGCTCAGCACCCCCAGGCCCCGCATGTGCTGAAGTCAAGAGAGTGCAGCTCGTAGTCGCGGTGAGCAGCTATGTGCAGCAGTACCCGAAGAGTGGTCATCTTCGGGGTGGGAGAGAAGGTCTGAAAGTAGTCAACTCCCTGCCGCTGACTGAAGCCACGAGCCACGTAACGCGCCTTGAAGACAGGCGGAGAACCCGGCGGCCGCTTCACCCTGAAAATCCACATGCCACTGACGATGTTCGCCCCAGGCGGGGGAACCTCGTCGACGTAGGTGCCTGTGGACTTCCAGGAAGCCATCTCTGCGTCCATGGCTGTCTGCCACTGAGAGGAGTAGGGACCCTCTATCGCCTCTGCGTAAGAGCGCGGGGTCGGGATGTCTGGTGCATCCGGGTCTCCCTCAGGGGCAAGCAGCATGGACACGAGATGAGGTAAAGCAGCGGCAAAGCACTCAAACTCCTCCTGTCTGTCCTCAAGGACGTCCGTGCCAAGTGCACGCTCACCCCCGACGGACGGAGGACAGACAGACTCAGACTCAGCAACAAGGCTAGTGGCGTACTCTAGACGACAGGTGGCAGCAAAGTCAACAAGCTCAGCGACTAGAGCAGACGCAGCAGAGGACTCAAAGGTAGGGTCAGTGACAACAGTGGCGAGGAAACGCGTGACAGTAGGACTGGCAGCACGAAGGGAGTCAGACTCCGGGTCCGGACCGTCAAGAAGAGAGGACGCAGGAGGAGACGGCAGAGGGACACGCTGTGGAGCAGTGGAAGGACGCAGAGTCATATAGTGAGTGCCAAGTACAGGAGGAGGACGCTGACGCGGAGCACGACGACCAGCGCGGACAGCGCGGACAGACGACTCTGGACGAGACTCAGGCGACGCAGGACGAGACTCGGGCGACGCAGGACGAGACTCAGGCTCACGACGCTCCGTAAGACCTCTAGTCGGCCCAGCGTAAGGAGAAGGACCAGGCAGCGGAGAGGCACGCGGTAACTGTGACTGCGACTGGACAGGTGGTGGACTCAGTAGGGGAGGAGAAGGACCAGTGGAGGGCGGGAGGCCAAGAACCTGCTGAAGGAGCAGAACGTAGTACGGCCGCGGCCGCTCAGCACCTCCTGAACCAGCAGAGACAGCACCAGCACCCTCAAGCGCAGGGTCTCCAGCTACAACTCCCGCAGCACCACCAGTAACCCCAGCAGCTCCAGTACCTCCAGCTCCAACCCCCGCAGCAGCTCCAGTCCCAGCAGCTCCAGTACCTCCAGTACGAGCACCTCCAGAACCAGCGGCTCCAGCAGCTCCAGCACCAACAGTACCTCCAGTAGCTCCAGCACCAGCAGCACCTCCAGCACCAGCAGCGCCTCCAGCAGCTCCAGCACCAGCAGCACCTCCAGCAGCACCACTAGCAGCACCTCCAGCAGCACCACCAGCAGCTCCTGCACCAGCAGCACCAGCACCAGCAGCAGCTCCAGCTCCAGGGTCCGCGGCACCAGCAGCAGCTCCAGCTCCAGGGTCCGCGGCACCAGCAGCAGCTCCAGCTCCAGGGTCCAAAGCACCAGTAGCACCACTCCGGAGACTGCAGCGCCGAGCGTACCACTCTCGGAGCCGCTGGGGAGAGGGCGGCTCCCGCCTAGGCGGGGAACCACGAGCACCAGCTCCAGCAGCACCCCTAGCCCCAGAGGCGCCCAACCTGAGGCTGCAGTACCGCGAGTACCACTCCCGCAGCTGCTGTGAAGAGGGAGCGCCTCCAGGCGCAGCACGGTCAGTCGCAGCACCCCCAAGCTCAGTACCCTCAGACGTAGCACTCTCAGGCTCAGCACCCCCAGACTCAGCACCCTCAGGCTCAGCACCCCCAGACTCCGCACCCTCAGGCTCAGCACCCCCAGGCTCCGCACCCCCAGGCTCCGCACCCCCAGGCTCCGCACGCTCAGGCTCAGCACCCCTAGCAGGACGAGAGTCGACAGCTACCTCGACAGGCTCAACTGGGTCTACCTGGGACACACCTGAGGGAGCGGCACCCTGAGGGGGGAGGGGGTCTACCACAGCAGCACCTGGTGCGAGGAAGAGAGGCGGGGGGGGGAGCGGGGCAGTGCGGTAGGGGAAGAGGCGGTAGTAGGGGACCAACTCGTCGAAAGTGACGTCCTGAGAGGGCAGGACACGGCGCGAGGTGGCGTGGTAAAACTGCCAACCAGACGCGTCCGGGACAAAGCCAAGGAAGACACAAGGAACAGCGCGGGAGGAGAGCTTGTCCGCGGACGTATCGCGGACAAAGGCACGAGATCCCCAGACCCGGAACACCGACGCATCGCCAACCTCTCCCGTCCAACGCAGTGTCGGCGAAGTCTCCGGAACGGAGACACGGGGCCAGAGGTTGAGCTGATGCGCAGCGTATCGGACCGCAAACGGCCACAGAAAGTGGGGGGCAGCCGCATGGATCAAGGAGGTACGAGCGACCTCCATGACCAAGCCAATGCGGCGCTCAGCAACCCCATTCTGCTGTGGAGAGGCCGGAAGCGTGAACGACTGCTCAATGCCCTCCCCACGACAAAAGTCCCTCAAGAGGTCGGAGGAAAACTCCCCACCTCTGTCAGAGTGCAGACGCAGAACAGGAAAGTCCGAGTGGAACCTCTTGCTGAGCTGGAGATGGGCAGCGCGGATCCAAGGGATCAAAACATCAGGGACTTCACCCTTGGTGCGCAAGGGGAAGACCGTGGTGTAGCGCGAGTAGTCGTCAACAACTATCAAGAAGTACCTCTCGTGACCCTGTCCACGGACGCGGGCTGGGCCCCACACTTCCATGTGGAGGGTCTGCAGGGGAGCAGTCGTCGGGGGAAACGAGGAGGAGTGAGGAGCGGCGCGCAGCCGCCCCTCGGCACAAGGAAGACAGGGAGGAGCAGGCGAGGGTGGGAGGGGAGGGAGAACCCTGGGAAGACCAGAGACAAGGTACCGGGAGTGCATGCCACGAAGGCGCTGCACTGACGGGTGACCAAGGCGGTGGTGCCAGAGGACGGTCTCGTGCGACAGGGAGCGACACGAGTAGGGGGCCGACAGCTGACCTGACGCAGACGCAGACGCAGCTACCTGAGGGGACTCAGTGGTCAGTGTGTACAGGTCCGACCCCGGCTGCCGAGTGAAGGTAGCCAGGTGGCGACCCGTCCGAGCACATGTGCAGTGTGTCACGCGCTCGTAGGCAGGGGTGAACTGGTGGACACCCCCGTCCTGGAGCGCACGACCCGCCACCAAGTTCGTAGAGAACGAGGGGAGGTAGAGACCTGACAGTGTGCCCGACGGGACCGCAGGACAAGGGAGGACAGTGGAGGAGGTCGCAATGACCGGACCCCCAGAGGGGTCAGCGAGGGAGACTGCAACCGGCCGAGCAAGCTGCTCAAGGGCAGTGCGGTCACGAAAGAAACAGCGGGAAGCACCTGAGTCCAGTGTGAAGGTGTGCAGTGCCTCAGTAGACGCAGTACCAGCAGGCGCAGACTCACTAGTACCTAGAGCAGCAGCCTCACCAGTACCTAGAGCAGCAGACTGGATACCGGGGTCAGGCGGCACACAGAGGGGGTCAGGCGGCACACACAGGTTCCCACTACGGCCACCCCGACAACCCCAACTAGCGTACCACTCACGAAGCTGCTGGGGCGAAAGAGCCTCGCGGGGACGACGCTGCAGCTGCACCTGGCCACTACCAGAAGCTCCCGAACTACCCACTCCAGAGCGACTCCCACGACGGCCACCCCGACAACCCCAACTAGCGTACCACTCACGAAGCTGCTGGGGCGTGAGGGACTCACGCGGACGGCCCTGGAGCTGCATCTGGCCACGCCAGGAGCAGCAGTAGTAGCAGTAGCGGCAGTAACAGCAGTAGCAGCAGGAGCAGTAGCAGTAGGAGCAGTAAAAGCAGTAGCAGCAGTAGCAGCGGTAGCAGCACGGGCAGGGCAGTGCTCACCAGTGGTGGGAAGGGCAGGCGCAAGACGGCGGCGACAGCGGGGCCGCTACAGCTGCAGGGCGGGGCCGGTCCGCGGCAGGGAGCTCCCCGGCAACTGCTGCAGGGCGGGGCCACGACTGCGGCTAAAGGCTCCGCGGCAGTTGCTGCAGGGCGGGGCCGGGCCGCGACGGCAGCTGCTCCAGGGGCCAGGGGCGGCTGCTGCAGGGGCGGCTGCTCCAGGGGCCAGGGGCGGCTCCTGCAGTGGCGGCTGCTCCAGGTGGCCAGGGGCGGCTGCTGCAGGGGCGGCTGCTCCAGGGGCCAGGGGCGGCTGCAGGTGCGGCTGCTCCAGGGGCCAGGGGCGGCTGCTGCAGTGGCGGCTGCTCCAGGGGCCAGGGGCGGCTTCTGCAGGGGCGGCTGCTCCAGGGGCCAGGGGCGGCCGTCCCATGGGCGGGCGCGGGGTAGGGCAGGGCGCCGCGGCGGGCAGGGGCGACTCCGCGCGGGTCCCGCAGGGGCGTCGCGACAAGGCAGGGGCGACGCGCGGGTCCCGCAGAGGCGCCGCGACGAGGCGGGGGCGACGCGCGGGTCCCGCAGGGGCGTCGCGACGAGGCAGGAGCGACGCGCGGGTCCCGCAGGGGCGTCGCGACGAGGCAGGGGCGACGCGCGGGTCCCATAGGGGCGTCGCGACGAGGCAGGGGCGACGCCCGGGTCCCGCAGAGGCGTCGCGACGAGCAGGGCGACGCGTCGCATGCTCCAGGGGCCGCGCCGCGGGGTCCAGGGGCGGCTGCGCGGGTGCAGAGCAGGCCCGCGCGCGGCCTGCAGGGCAGGGCGGCAGGGTGGCGCTCGAGGGCGCGGGTAGGCAGGCGCTCAAGGGCGCGAGTAGGCAGGCGCTCGAGGGCGCGGGTAGGCAGGCGCTCGAGGGCGCGGGTAGGCAGGCGGGCGGCACACGGGGCTGCACGGGGCCGCGAGGGGCTGCGTGCGAGGCTAGTGGGCAGCGCGCAACTAGCAACAGGGCGCACAAGGGCGCAGGCAGTAAGCGCACGAGGGCGCACAGGTAGTAGGCAGTAGTAGCAGTGGTGGGCCCTTAGGAACGTTCGGTCCTAGGTTCCTAACCTAGGCTCGTGATACCATGTCAGAATGAGAGAAGTGTTTGAACTAGCAACATTGGGAGTACAAGTAGGAAAACCTAGAAACTGTACCCCCTAAGGCTAAACCCACTATAGCCTACAGAACACAAACATATACAATGTTTGACATACCATATAAGGTTTGCCTTTGCTATTCCCCGCTGTACTTTCACTGGGAGGGCTGGCAATGACGGACCAGCTCGCTTCCTGCTCCTCATTAGTAACGATTGCTCCTCAGAGGTACCCACCATGCCGTTCACTCGCCGTAGCTCCCTCGCTATGACGGACGACTCCCCGATCCAACGGCTCTCAGACCATTTGCTTGCGAGAATCCTCCATCTAGCCTCTGCACTCGGCAGGTTCCAGCACGCGCTAGTGTTCAAGAAGTGGTGCGACGCGGCGTGTCGCGCGCAGGATGCCGTTCAGCTGCGCGCCGACCGTCGCATGGACGCGCGCCGACTGCTCTCCGAGCTCTCGGCATTCCCGAAGCTCACAGAACTCATCCTGTCGGATCGCAGCCTAACGCCTATTCCCGAGGGTTTCCTCTCCGCCCTAGGCGCCAAGCATCCCGAGCTGATCAAGTTCCACTTCCGAACCATGTTCGACACCGCCGCGCGCATCGAATGCTTCACGGAGCTCACACTCACACGCTTGAGTAGCTTGAAATCACTCCCCCGGTCGTTGCTTGAGCTGCCTCGGCTGCGGGATGTGGTGGTGGACAAGTGCAGCAAATCGGAAGAGACCATTAGCAGTGTATCTTGGTTGGCAACATCTGCAGTAGCCGCAGAAGCGGTGGTGGCAGCAGCAATTCGGAGCGGAGTGCAGTGTCTACACTGCTTTTATCATCAAACTCCCGACTAATAGATTCTCCACTGTGTAGTGTGCTATCTTGAGCAGGCATTCAGATTGGCTCCCATGATTTCCTTTGTGCAGGCCCTTACCTCATCTCCTACTCCCTGCTGCCCTGTTCTGCCTGCTACATTCCCTCCATGCCACACTCCTCCCCCCACCTCTTCACCCTCCATGTCCCTGTCGCGTTCTTCCTATTCTTCCATGTCCCTTCCTTCCCATACGTCCCTGTCATTCCCTCCCCATACGTACGTCTGCCCCACTTCTCATTCTTCTGTGTTCCTCTAATTTCCCTTCACTTTCCCACACGCCGAGACAATCCAATGCTCGAGACTCAGACCCTGCAGGTAAGATCCCGCAGCTTGGAACAACGGGGCTCGTGTTGGATTGCATGGCTTGCGAGCATGGCTTGGCTCGTAACATTACTGCATTGTGTAACATGTTCTTCGTCATGCTCGTAACATAAATTCTGTTCTGTAGGCTTCTTCCAACGCTTGAAACGATGGTGTTGTTTGAAGTGTGTGGAAGATCAAACTATACAAAATAAGATGTACTCTTGGGTAATGTACCTATCTATTAGTATATGAGGGTATGATACCATAGCTCACCTTACCGAGCCGTATTCCAGACGGGTACAGAGAAGGCGTGAAGTGGACCCAGGCCCAAACTACGAGGGTTTGACCCTAACTGTGTGATTGATGCGTTTATTTTATGTCACGAGAACGTGTGGCGGCACAGACGACGGCAGGCCAGATACAAGGAGCATTTACGGACTTCGCTCTAGGCGCTGCTATCGTGTGGGGTAGTGATGGGGCGACCTGAGTACGTATCCGACGAGGAGGAGCGCGATGGCGATGCAGTGACGGCGCTCGGCGAGTGCCGCGAGGAGGACGAGGAGAGAAGACCGCAGGAGGAAGGGGCGGAGGAGGAGGGGGCGGAGGAGGAAGGGGCGGAGGAGGAAGGGGCGGAGGAGGAAGGGGCGGAGGAGGAAGGGGCGGAGGAGGAAGGGGCGGAGAGGGGAGGGACAGCGGAGGAAGGGGGTTCAGGGGACGAGGAGAGCAATGACGAGTTAGGGCATGAACGGGCGGCTGCGATTGAATTTGGTGCTGTAAAGGGAGAAATGGCGGGAGAAGACGATAACGAGGATGACGATAGCGATTCGGACGATGCGCCCGAGGAGTTCACTCTGTCGCAGGTGCCCGCCCACAGTCGCCGTCTCTCCCCTGCCCATCGCTGCGTTTCGCCTTTTTCTCTCGTCGCTCCACTGCGTCTGAATAGATTGGCGCATCGTTGAGTAGAATCCTCAAACCCTAACCCCTCTCTGTACCTCTCCTCTCCCCGCGCTACCAGGGACGCGAACGGGTTTCGCAGCAGCGCCAGCAGGAGGCGGAAGCCCGCCGCATGTGAGTACACACCACGTTGTGGAGTGACGTGGCATGCCCCCACTGGTTGCAATTAGCCGCGTCTTTCATTTGAGCTTTTTCCTCCGCCGATATGCCCCCCGCCGTTGCGTCGCTCATCCCGATCCTCTACCCGCCGCCCCACCCTGCAGGGTTGCCGAGGCTGACAGAAAGGTTCGGCAAAAGCGAGCAGGCTTGGCAGCGAAGGGAGAGGAGGGGGAGGGAGGGGAAGAGGGAGACGGCGAGGAGCGGCGGAGCAAGGATGCGGGGGGGAAGGCGAAGCGCAGGCGCGAGCTGGAGGGACGCGCGGATAGGCGCACGCGGCGGAAGGGGGCGGCGGAGGGGGGAGACGAGGCGGCGGGGTCGTTGGTACCCGCAGAGGCAAGGGACGGTGCTCGGGAGGAGGGGACGGAGGGCGGTGCGGGAGCAGGGGAGGGGGAGGGAGGGGCGTTGGGGGAGGGCGCGGTGGAGGGGGGCGACTTGCTTCCCGCGGACGTGATTGCTGCCGTCACACGGCGCCAGCACACCAGGTGCGCGCACAGTATGGGGGTGCTCTGGAAGATAGGGAATGGGACGGGGGAGTAGGGGGGGCGTAAGGGATAGGGGGATCTATATTCCTTGGATCGGTGATGGCGGTGAAAAACGCTATGATATCGTCTTTACCCACACCCCATGCTGCCTTTGCTCACCTTCCTCTCTTCACTCTAACGTCACCCTTCCCAACCCTCCAACCTTTTCCCCCACGCTGCAGGTTCACAGAGGCGCAGGAGGAGAGGGAGCGGGCGGCAGTGAGGGAGAAGAAGCAGCGGGCGGGGCGGGGCGGCAGCCGGGGGAAGGAGAGCCACACATCGGCTGTCATCGGCACGCGGTGGGTGCTGTGGTAGGCAGTGGGTGCTGTGGTAGGCAGTGGGTGCTGTGGCAGGCAGTGGGTGCTGTGGCAGGCAGTGGGTGCTGTGGCAGGCAGCACTGCTCTCCTAGAGTGGTGTGATCTTCCACTTGTCCTCACCGCACTCTTCCACATCCCCTCGCGCGCCCACATGGCCAGCCCGGATCGCTTTTTCTCAGTCGGTCATCTTGCCCTTTCCACCACATGCCATTCGCTGCCTCTCTTCCTCCCATAGCCCCAGTCAACCCACCGCCCCCACCTGCGCCCTCTCCATCGCGCATACTGCACTACCCACAGCACTGTAGTGGTCCAAGCAAAGACACCTGCTGCATTGCCCCAACCCCTTTCTCCTCTGCACAACCCTCTCATTGCACTCCCCATCCCCCCTCCCGCTCATCCCCCTCTTCTCCACCTGGCTGCGGAGCAGGTCGGACGGGGCCATAGTGATCCAGGCAGGCGCGCCGGCGCCAGAGGGCGAGGAGGCAGCACGGGCCATCATGCGCGCCGCCCAGAGCTTTCGGCACGGGGTGCTGTTTGGGCGGCGGCAGCGGTCGGTGGCGGCGCTGGGGTTTGTGGACCCCAGGGCGCTCAAGGTGGCGGGGCAGTGGCGCGCCCACAAGCACCTTGTGGCCGGGGGTGCGGGGGGTGCGGGTGCGCAGGGGGGTGTGGGGGTGAGGAGGGGAGGCGCCAAGAAGAAGGGGAGGCGCAGTGGGTGGTGATGTGGGGATGAGGGGATGAGGGGATGCGGTGCAGTGTGGGTGGGAGATGGAGGGAGGCCAGGGGGAGCAGAGGCGAAGGGAGGAGGCGTGATGTTGGAGCGGAGTGATCATGGAGTTGGATTCAGAGCAGGCCGGCCTGTCTCCACTGTAGCTACCGTCCCAAGTGGTCACGACATGCCTCGGTGTGCACACTGAGCACATGGTGGTGGTGGGCTACATACGGCCGCAAGGGCGGATGCAATGCAAGTGTGCATACTGTTTTGCATCGAAACAGCAGAGGAAGGGAATTTCTGAGAAGAATCTTTCACTCGGCTTCTGGAAACACTGCATTCCTTGCATGACTTGTATCCGTCAGCCACAAGTGGATTAGGTTAAGTAGGGTAGCGGTAGCTACAATAATGAATGAATCAAAGCAACAGTTGCTAGTGATTGAGGAACCAGTAACCCATAGGAGAGCAGCTGCTGGGGTCCATGCTGCCAAACCAACCCCAGTAAGGAAGGCGGCAACGACGGGAACATCCCATCCCCCGCCACATGGAGTCACGGGGGTGCTATGCTACACCTGAAGGGGCAGCACGAGGTGGGGGGGGATGTGAGCAAGCGACGGTGGCAGGGCGTGCAGCACGCGCCCGAAGCCTCTCAGCTGGGCGCCATAGTGCGCCGCCACCCTGCCCCGCGCATGCACCTCCACGCCCTTCCCCCACTCTGCTGCGCCCTCCCCTCCCTCTGCCAAAACCGCGTCCTCACTGCCTGCAGTGTGCGTTGGCACCAGCGTCATCCCTCCCTCCCACCTGTGCCCCTGCCCGCCCTCCACGGCGGCCTGGATACTGGCATCCCCCCCCTGCTCCCCCACCTCCCCCTGCTCCCCCACCTCCCCCTGCTCCCCCACCTCCCCCTGCTCCCCTACCTCCCCCTGCTCCCCCACCTCCCCCTGCTCCCCCACCTCCCCCTGCTCCCCCACCTCCCTCTGCTCCCCCACCCCCCCCTGCTCCCCCACCCCCCCCTGCTCCCCCACCTCCCTCTGCTCCCCCACCCCCCCCTGCTCCCCCACCTCCCTGCTGCCCACGTGCAACCGCGTCACCACCTTCCACTCCCCTGCCTCGCCTGCCCCACACGCCCTGCTGCCTCCCTCTACACTCATGCACTCTTGCTCCTCTCCCAACCCCTCCTTGCTGCTCGCACCAAGGCAGCACACACACGCGTCACCCGAGCCATGGGCATGCTCCCTCAACACACGCGCGTCGCCACAAGTCAGTTGAGCGCAAAGCGGAGGGCAGAGCAGCAGCAGGCGCAGGCAGTCAGAGACGATGCCGTCGTGCCCGTCATCGCGCCCCGAGCTGTGCATGAACGCCACCTGCACCATGTGCCGCACGGGTGATGGGCTGCTGTGAAGCACGTGGGAGGGGATGCTGTCACGTGTGTGGGAGGGGCTGGATCTGGTACGGAGTGGTGGAGTGTGGTGGTGTGGGTGGCGGTGGTGCTTGGTGCAGGTGACGATGCCGACATGTGTGGCACGTGTGGTGCCGAAAAACACCTGCCAGCCAGCCAGTGACGCATGCACCATGGGGATGTGAGCGGCGGCAAAGGTGATGTTTTAGTCGACTCAGAAACCCCAAGGAAGTGGGTGTGACAGCAGAGTGGCGATGCATGATTGAGGTGCTGTGCGGTGTGAGGTGCGCCGCAAGGGGAGGTGCGCAGGGGGGGGTGCGCAGGGGGGGGTGCGCAGGGGGAGGTGTGCAGGGGGAGGTGCGCAAGGGGGAGGTGCGCAGGGGGAGGTGTGCAGGGGGAGGTGCGCAAGGGGGAGGTGCGCAAGGGGGAGGTGCGCAAGGGGGAGGTGCGCAAGGGGGAGGTGTGCAGGGGGAGGTGTGCAAGGGGGAGGTGGTAGGGTGTGGGAAGCGGCGTGCAGCACAGAGGCGGACAGGTGAGGTGAGAGGCTCAAGAACAGGCAGGGGGTGGTGGGGTGGCTTACCAGATCGCCTCTAGCGATGCGATCCACACTGACTGGCTGACAGAAAGCCTCCTGCAGAGCGGAGAGGCGGGTGAGAACAGACAGTCGTGACGGCAGGGAGAGGTGAGAGTAGAGAGAGGTGAGCGCAGAGCGAGGTGAGAGCAGGGAGGGGTGTGAGAACAGGGAGGGGTGTGAGAACAGGGAGGGGTGTGAGAGCAGGGAGGGGTGTGAGAGCAGGGAGGGGTGTGCGAAGCAGGCAGTGCAGCAGTTGAGCAAGGTGGCGCTCAAGGGCCCTGAAGCAGTGCCTTCCAGTGAGTGGAGTGGGTAGCACACGCACCACACGCACTGACCTGCTGGAAGGCATCTCGAGGCACCCACACTCCGGTAGATGCATACGCTCGCTGCACTGCACGCATGCACACCACATGCCACAGCACCCAGCATGCCACAGTGCATGCACGAAAGGGAGATCACAAAGAGGACGATGAGGAGAAAGTCAAGTGACGGAGAAATAGAACTTGGTGCAACCAGTGGCACGCAACAGCGCACAGCACAGCTGCAGCTTAACAGAGCAGGGCAGAACAGGCCAGGGCAGGGAAGGGCAGCACGCACAGGAGACGCAGGTGCGGCATTGGCTCTCGAATACACACAGGCGCGGGGCAGAGGCAATGGAGGACGAATGAGGGCGGTCAGCACGCATTCACCTCGCACGCACTCCAGCTCACCCACTCCCCTACAGTGCGTGTGCATCAATACATAATTGCCACATCCACCACTAAATGCACAGTGCGCTACAGCCGTGCCTCCAGATCCCCACGTTCCACTGCACCCGCCTCCGATTGTACGCGGGTTACACAATCACGCGGTACAGAGTCGCAGGGTCACGGGTGGGGAGCAATGGTGCCTCCCTGTGCGCCCATGTCCCGCACTGCCTGCGCTGTCCCACCGCTACACATGCACCCAACATCTCTGCGTGCTGCGCCGTGGGCGAGGGCCGGCACATTGAGGCGAGGGGAACGCACCGAGGCCGCTGCAGTCGAAGTGCGGCCCCGTGGTGCCGCCCCACAGGTACCGATCGCCCTCCGCCCTCGCCGCCTCCGCGAATGCAACCGCCGCCTCTCTCTCTCCCGCCAAGTCCGCCTCTTCCCCCACGCCCACCCCCATGCCCCCATTCTCTGCCATGCCTCCGCCTTCACACTCCCCTCCTCCGCCCTTCCGCCTGTCCCTATCCCCCGCATCGCCTGCCTCTCGCGTTGCACTCTCTAAGCCAATGGATAGGCGACGGATGGCGCCTTGAGCCACGTCAGCAGCCGATATCCACCCGGGATACGCGTCCTCGCACAGCCGGATCGGAATGGCGCCCCGTGCCACGTCGGACCCTAACGGCCGCTGCGCCTCGTGAGAGCCGAAGTGAACGGCAGCGATTTCCGGATCGCGAAGGCGGGGTTCAATTGAGGCGGCGGCGAGAGCGACGAGTCGCCGGCCCGTCCATGCCTGCGTGGCGAGGCGCGTGCAGCGCGGCGAGTCGAAGACGTCGAGGCGCGGGTGCGCCACCTCGAACAGGTGGTGGTCCGTCTGCGACAAGAGCACGACCGTCGCCGCATCCATGGCGGGGCAAGTCAGGCGAGGCGAGGCGAGGCGGAAGGCGAGTGGCCGAAACGCGCGCGAGCGACGGAACGGGATGGATGAGAGCACGGTGCTGCGTCTACCGCGTAACACGGCTCTGCTGCTTAGCACCTTCACTCAGGTGTGGTACAAGTAGCGGTCAGGCAATACTGCGCGCGATCACTGATCACTGAACGTGCGCATGGTCAAGGGTGATCAATCAGGGCGCGGAACATTTGCGTTCCCGCGGGCTTAGGAAACAAGTGGTTACAGGTTGTAATAACCGTTGTAATGCAAGGAGCGCAGCGCCACGAAACAACAGTACTCATTTGCCACTTTGCCGATACAAGTAATGTTCGCGACATAACCGAGTATCATTTTCTAGCTTATTTTGGAGTTTCGCCAGAATCCCGCCATCCACATTTCGACACCTCGCCGTGGGGTGTCGTGCTCGTCAGCACACATCACGATCGGCGTGGGCCTCGACTCGATCGGATTCCACATTGGGCCATTCAATCGTCGCATCCCTCCACAACTAAAGCGTCGTCCTCAAAACTAAATCTGTTACATTCATGGTAACCCGGAAACCATCTGTGGAGCGCCCGCGCCCTAAACCAGCAACAAAACCCTCACCCCCGCTTTTCCACTCACTCGCCTATTGTTTTGGTGAACAATCAGCGACACACGGTTACCAGCCACCACGACAGCGGCGAGCAATGCAGGGCGACGACTCAGACGGCGCGATCGGGGGCGAGCGAGTGGCCGCGCTGAGAGCGGTGCAAGCGCGCCGGCAGGAGCTGCTGCAGGCGTTGCGGGCGTTGGATGAGGAAGATCGACGGTTGAGATTAGGCGAGGGGCGAGAGACGGAGGGGGAGAGACGGAGAGAAGGGGGTGATGACGGAAAGCGGAAGCAGGAGACCCGAGAAGCGGAGTGCGGGCAAGCGGGCGGAGGGAAGCGCAGCGGCGGAGTGGAGAGCGCGAGCGGAGCGGAATCGAATGCGCGCTCGCTGACTGGTGACGGCCCCGCGATTGGGGCGGTGGAGGGGGGGAATGGCGGGGATAGAGTCGATGGCGGGCTACCAAGGGGGAACGCAGGATTTGAGGGAGCGGGAGCAGAAGCGGGTGGCGGGGCGGGCGAGGAGGGGCGCAGCTTCGAGGCGGAGCATGCGTTGAGCGCGCGGGAGGTGCAGCGCTACTCGCGGCAGCTCATGCTGCCGTCGTTCGGCGTCGCAGGTGTGCCGCGTGGCAGGTCACACTGCCTCTCACCGCCTCTCACTGCCTCTCACTGCCTCTCACCGCCTCTCACCGCCTCTCACTGCCTCTCACCGCCTCTCACTGCCTCTCACCGCCTCTCACTGCCTCTCACTGCCTCTCACCGCCTCTCACTGCCTCTCACTGCCTCTCACTGCCTCTCACTGCCTCTCACCGCCTCTCACTGCCTCTCACTGCCTCTCACCGCCTCTCACTGCCTCTCACTGCCTCTCACCGCCTCTCACTGCCTCTCACTGCCTCTCACCGCCTCTCACTGCCTCTGCTCTAACATTCTTCCGACCACCATTTCTCTACCCTCTGCCGCTCCCCTCCCTTCCCTATCCCCAACCCGAATCCCTCCCCCCCCTCCCCCCTCCCCCCACCAGCGCAGCAGCGGCTGAGGCGCGGGTCAGTGCTGGTGGTGGGCGCGGGCGGGCTGGGGTCGCCGGCTGCACTCTACCTCGCGGCGTGCGGCGTGGGTGCGTGCGGGGGGGCGAGGGGTGGGGGCAGTGAGGGTGGTGAGGGCAGTGGGGCAGGGCGAGTGGGGGGACAGTGCGGGCGGGTAGTGGGGGCAGTGGGTGAGTGTGACGTGGATGTTGATGGTTGCTGCGGGCGGCACCATGTTATGGTGCTGGTTGGTTTGGAGGACGACGAGTGGGCCGCGGCGCTCCATGCCTGTGGACTAACGTGCTCACCCTTCCTTCTCTCCTCTCTTCCTCACTCCCAGTGTAACACGCTGTGTTCTCATGCATCCCACATGCCATTCCACCCGCATTGCTGCTCGCCCGTTGCGTGTTTTGTTGTGGCATGGCACGGAATGGCATGGCATGCAGGGCGCATAGGCATCGTGGACAGGGATGACGTGGAGCTGTCCAACCTGCACAGACAGGTGAGATGAAACGCACAGACAGGTGAGATGAAACGCACAGACAGGTGAGATGAAACGCACAGACAGGTGAGATGAAACGCACAGACAGGTGAGATGAAACGCACAGACAGGTGAGATGAAACGCACCGACAGGTGACATGAAACGCACCGACAGGTGAGATGAAACGCACAGACAGGTGAGATGAAACGCACAGACGGGTGAGATGAAACGCACAGACAGGTAATATGAAACGCACAGACAGGTGAGATGATAAGAACAGGCAGAAAGCCGTTTCGCTCCTTCACAGTTGCTGTGCGTCAAATACATGCTTGCCATGGCGCTTCCCTGTGCTCTCACACCCGTTTCATGCCTCCACTCACCCCTTCTCCCATCAACCGTGCCCCATGCGGCCTCCAATGCCCTCCCTGCCTGCCTGCCTGCCCGGCCGCCCGCCCGCCCGCCCGCCTGCCTGCCTGCCCGCCTGCCTGTCTGCCTGTCTGTCTGTGGGTGAGGCGCGCAGATCATCCACTCGGAGGCGGCGGTGGGTCGCCCCAAGACAGAGTCCGCTGCTGCTGCCTGCATAAGGTGATGCTGAGCTGGCACAAGGTGATGCTGAGCTGGCACCAGGTAAGGCTGAGCTGGCACCAGGTGATGTGCTGGGAGCAGGTGGCAGCTTGAAAATTTGTTGTGTGTCTGGCAAGTGAGTGGAGAGCACAATGATGACCCGCCCACTGAGCGTGGCACAACATGGGGCACGGGGCACGGGTTGGGCCTCGTCTCTTCTGAGGCAGCCATGGCAGCCTTCCATCACAGCTGTGCATGAGAGCATGTGGCGCGTGCGTTGTTGTGTGTGTGTGTCTCGGTGCGTGGGTGGGTGTGTGGGTGGATGGGTGGGTGCATGGATGCATGCATGGGGGAGCAGGTTGAATTCGGACATCACAGTGGAGACGCACAGCCACGGCTTCACACCCGCCAATGCTGTCCACCTCGTTTCCAGGTATCCCCTCTCCCCCATGCCTCTCCCGCCATGCCTCTCCCCGCCATGCCTCTCCCCGCCATGCCTCTCCCCGCCATGCCTCTCCCCGCCATGCCTCTCCCCGCCATGCCTCTCCCCATGCCTCCCCGCAATGCCTCTCCCCGCCATGCCTCTCCCCGCCATGCCTCTCCCCGCAATGCCTCTCCCCGCCATGCCTCTCCCCGCCATGCCTCTCCCCGCCATGCCTCTCCCCGCCATGCCTCTCCCCGCCATGCCTCTCCCCGCCATGCCTCTCCCCGCCATGCCTCTCCCCGCCATGCCTCTCCCCGCCATGCCTCTCCCCGCCATGCCTCTCCCCGCCATGCCTCTCCCCGCCATGCCTCTCCCCCGCCATGCCTCTCCCCGCCATGCCTCTCCCCGCCATGCCTCTCCCCGCCATGCCTCTCCCCGCCATGCCTCTCCCCGCCATGCCTCTCCCCGCCATGCCTCTCCCCGCCATGCCTCTCCCCGCCATGCCTCTCCCCGCCATGCCTCTCCCCGCCATGCCTCTCCCCGCCATGCCTCTCCCCGCCATGCCTCTCCCCCGCCATGGCCTCTCCCCGCCATGCCTCTCCCCGCCATGCCTCTCCCCGCCATGCCTCTCCCCGCCATGCCTCTCCCCGCCATGCCTCTCCCCGCCATGCCTCTCCCCGCCATGCCTCTCCCCGCCATGCCTCTCCCCGCCATGCCTCTCCCCGCCATGCCTCTCCCCGCCATGCCTCTCCCCGCCATGCCTCTCCCCGCCATGCCTCTCCCGCCATGCCTCTCCCCGCCATGCCTCTCCCCGCCATGCCTCTCCCCCGCCATGCCTCTCCCCAGCCATGCCTCTCCCCGCCATGCCTCTCCCCGCCATGCCTCTCCCCGCCATGCCTCTCCCCGCCATGCCTCTCCCCGCCATGCCTCTCCCCGCCATGCCTCTCCCCGCCATGCCTCTCCCCGCCATGCCTCTCCCCGCCATGCCTCTCCCCGCCATGGGCCTCTCCCCGCCATGCCTCTCCCCGCCATGCCTCTCCCCGCCATGCCTCTCCCCGCCATGCCTCTCCCCGCCATGCCTCTCCCCGCCATGCCTCTCCCCGCCATGCCTCTCCCCGCCATGCCTCTCCCCGCCATGCCTCTCCCCGCCATGCCTCTCCCCGCCATGCCTCTCCCCGCCATGCCTCTCCCCGCCATGCCTCTCCCCGCCATGCCTCTCCCCGCCATGCCTCTCCCCGCCATGCCTCTCCCCGCCATGCCTCTCCCCGCCATGCCTCTCCCCGCATGCCTCTCCCCGCCATGCCTCTCCCCGCCATGCCTCTCCCCGCCATGCCTCTCCCCGCCATGCCTCTCCCCGCCATGCCTCTCCCCGCCATGCCTCTCCCCGCCATGCCTCTCCCCGCCATGCCTCTCCCCGCCATGCCTCTCCCCGCCATGCCTCTCCCCGCCATGCCTCTCCCCGCCATGCCTCTCCCCGCCATGCCTCTCCCCGCCATGCCTCTCCCCGCCATGCCTCTCCCCGCCATGCCTCTCCCCGCCATGCCTCTCCCCGCCATGCCTCTCCCCGCCATGCCTCTCCCCGCCATGCCTCTCCCCGCCATGCCTCTCCCCGCCATGCCTCTCCCCGCCATGCCTCTCCCCGCCATGCCTCTCCCCGCCATGCCTCTCCCCGCCATGCCTCTCCCCGCCATGCCTCTCCCCGCCATGCCTCTCCCCGCCATGCCTCTCCCCGCCATGCCTCTCCCCGCCATGCCTCTCCCCGCCATGCCTCTCCCCGCCATGCCTCTCCCCGCCATGCCTCTCCCCGCCATGCCTCTCCCCGCCATGCCTCTCCCCGCCATGCCTCTCCCCGCCATGCCTCTCCCCGCCATGCCTCTCCCCGCCATGCCTCTCCCCGCCATGCCTCTCCCCGCCATGCCTCTCCCCGCCATGCCTCTCCCCGCCATGCCTCTCCCCGCCATGCCTCTCCCCGCCATGCCTCTCCCCGCCATGCCTCTCCCCGCCATGCCTCTCCCCGCCATGCCTCTCCCCGCCATGCCTCTCCCCGCCATGCCTCTCCCCGCCATGCCTCTCCCCGCCATGCCTCTCCCCGCCATGCCTCTCCCCGCCATGCCTCTCCCCGCCATGCCTCTCCCGCCATGCTCTCCCCGCCATGCCTACTCCCCGCCATGCCTCTCCCCGCCATGCCTCTCCCCGCCATGCCTCTCCCGCCATGCCTCTCCCCGCCATGCCTCTCCCCGCCATGCCTCTCCCCGCCATGCCTCTCCCCGCCATGCCTCTCCCCGCCATGCCTCTCCCCGCCATGCCTCTCCCCGCCATGCCTCTCCCCGCCATGCCTCTCCCCGCCATGCCTCTCCCCGCCATGCCTCTCCCCGCCATGCCTCTCCCGCCATGCCTCTCCCCGCCATGCCTCTCCCCGCCATGCCTCTCCCCGCCATGCCTCTCCCCGCCATGCCTCTCCCCGCCATGCCTCTCCCCGCCATGCCTCTCCCCGCCATGCCTCTCCCCGCCATTGCCTCTCCCCGCCATGCCTCTCCCGCCATGCCTCTCCCCGCCATGCCTCTCCCCGCCATGCCTCTCCCCGCCATGCCTCTCCCCGCCATGCCTCTCCCCGCCATGCCTCTCCCCGCCATGCCTCTCCCCGCCATGCCTCTCCCCGCCATGCCTCTCCCCGCCATGCCTCTCCCCGCCATGCCTCTCCCCGCCATGCCTCTCCCCGCCATGCCTCTCCCCGCCATGCCTCTCCCCGCCATGCCTCTCCCCGACATGCCTCTCCCCGCCATGCCTCTCCCCGCCATGCCTCTCCCCGCCATGCCTCTCCCCGCCATGCCTCTCCCCGCCATGGCCTCTTCCCGCCATGCCTCTCCCCGCCATGCCTCTCCCCGCCATGCCTCTCCCCGCCACTGCATGCCTCTCCCCGCCATGCCTCTCCCCGCCATGCCTCTCCCCGCCATGCCTCTCCCCGCCATGCCTCTCCCCGCCATGCCTCTCACCCCGCCCCACTGCCCCGCATGCATCACCAACACACCACTTGCTGATTCACACTCCCTCGTCCAGCCTTTGCTCCCACTTCCCTCCCTCCCTCCCTCCCTCCCTCCCTCCCTCCCTCCCTCCCTCCCTCCCTCCCTCCCTCCCTCCCTCCCTCCCTCCCTCCCTCCCTCCCTCCCTCCCTCCCCTCCCTCCCTCCCTCCCTCCCTCCCTCTCTCCCTCCCTCTTCTTGTTCTCCCTCGCGTTCTGACCTTCCTGCTGCCCGCACCTCTGCATGTCGTGTGAAGCAGCATCTGAATGCGTCATTCCCTCATTCCATCTCGCCCACACCTGCTCAGCCGCACACAATGTCCCACATCCCCCCTCCCTCCATCCTCCATACCTCCTATACTTCCCTCCTCCCGCCCTCATACCTCCCTCATCCGTCCTCATCACCCCCATCTCCCCCATCACCGCCCTGCCCCACCGTCCCCCATCCCCCTCCCATCCGCCACCCCCCCCCATCAGGTACGATGTGCTGGTGGACGCGTCTGACAACGTGGCCACGCGCTACCTCGCCAGCGACGCTGCTGTCGCCGCCCGCAAGGTGCGACCGACGGCACACGGGTGAGCGCAGTGCAGTGGGAGAGTGCAGCATTCCAGTGAATCACCTGATGTTCAACTTGGAAGTGGTAGCTGGCACAGGCATGAAAGGCGAGAGCAGGTAGGATGAAGTGAGTGACGCACGCACTGCTGTTCCATGTTCTTTCCATCTTCCTTCAACTGGACATCTGAGTTGCCATAGGTCGACTTGATGTGTGTTCATGTTTACACTGTCACCGTCTTCGCAACCCCTTGCCGCTCGCCCTGTGTGCGTGCCTCACCTCTCTCCTCCCCCCCCCTGTGCCTTGGTGCAGCCGCTCGTGTCAGGAGCAGCGCTGGGCACGGAAGGGCAGGTGAGGCGCACAAGGGCAGGTGGTGCGGGGAGGTGGATGGGTTTGGTTTGGAGGAGGGTAAGGGATGGGGGATGGGGGCATGGAGAGGTGGGGCGGACGAGAGGGCTGTCAGGGGGGCTGCAAGCGGGGCTGCCAAGGGGGCTGGCAGGAGGGCTTGGGTGAGCGGTGCGGTTAGGAAGGCGGGGTGAAGGCGGGAGTGTGGGAGGTGTGGGTTGGGGGCACGCGTGGGTGGAGAGCAGCAGCGCACTCTGAGGCTGCCCCATTGTTTCTTCCCAGCCTTACCTCCTTGCCGCCTCACCGTTCGTAACAGCCAGATGGACAAACTCTTTCTCTCCCTGTTTCTCTCCTAACTCTTTTCATCTATTCTCTCTTCCCGCACCTCCTCTTTCCCGTTCCCCCCACACGCCCCCCCTCCCCCGTTGCTCCCTGCTACCACTGCACCGTGCCGCATGCTGCACTCCATGCCACTGCAGTCCGGCCTATTTCCCACCTCGCAAGCTCCCCCCCTTCCACTATCCCCCCTCACCCCCCTCCTCCCCGCAGATAACGGTGTACTGTGCCTCGCCCACGGCGCCGTGCTACCGCTGCCTCTTCCCCTCGCCGCCTCCCACCTCCGCCTGCCAGCGCTGCTCCGATAGCGGCGTGCTGGGCGCAGGTGAGTGGCGTGCTGGGCGCAGGTGAGTGGCGTGCTGGGCGCAGGTGAGGGATGGGCGCAGGTGAGGGATGGGCGCAGGTGAGGGATGGGCGCAGGTGAGGGATGGGAGCAGGTGAGGGATGGGCGCAGGTGAGGGATGGGAGCAGGTGAGGGATGGGCGCAGGTGAGGGATGGGCGCAGGTGAGGGATGGGCGCAGGTGAGGGATGGGAGCAGGTGAGGGATGGGAGCAGGTGAGGGATGGGAGCAGGTGAGGGATGGGAGCAGGTGAGGGATGGGAGCAGGTGAGGGATGGGAGCAGGTGAGGGATGGGAGCAGGTGAGGGATGGGAGCAGGTGAGGGATGGGAGCAGGTGAGGGATGGGCGCAGGTGAGGGATGGGCGCAGGTGAGGGATGGGCGCAGGTGAGGGATGGGAGCAGGTGAGGGATGGGAGCAGGTGAGGGATGGGAGCAGGTGAGGGATGGGAGCAGGTGAGGGATGGGAGCAGGTGAGGGATGGGAGCAGGTGAGGGATGGGAGCAGGTGAGGGATGGGAGCAGGTGAGGGATGGGAACAGGTGAGGGATGGGCGCAGGTGAGGGATGGGCGCAGGTGAGGGATGGGCGCAGGTGAGGGATGGGCGCAGGTGAGGGATGGGCGCAGGTGAGGGATGGGCGCAGGTGAGGGATGGGCGCAGGTGAGGGATGGGCGCAGGTGAGGGATGGGCGCAGGTGAGGGATGGGAGCAGGTGAGGGATGGGAGCAGGTGAGGGATGGGAGCAGGTGAGGGATGGGAGCAGGTGAGGGATGGGAGCAGGTGAGGGATGGGAACAGGTGAGGGATGGGCGCAGGTGAGGGATGGGCGCAGGTGAGGGATGGGCGCAGGTGAGGGATGGGCGCAGGTGAGGGATGGGCGCAGGTGAGGGATGGGCGCAGGTGAGGGATGGGCGCAGGTGAGGGATGGGCGCAGGTGAGGGATGGGCGCAGGTGAGGGATGGGCGCAGGTGAGGGATGGGCGCAGGTGAGGGATGGGCGCAGGTGAGGGGTGCAGGGTCACGGTGTTTTTCTTCCTATCCTGCATTCTGAGATAATTTCAACCCAATTGGAGAGCAATGCGCAAACCAAAGCCTCTCAAGCGCTAGCTGCCATCACGAGCTGGCTCTGAGTTGCCTGGTCGCACGAGGATCCGAGTCACTAGTAGGCGAGGTTGTCTTGTCATTCGGTTGGTTGGCCATGTGTATGAGGGGAGGAGGTGTGCGGCGCATGTGCTGGGAGGGAGATGGTGGAAACAATGGAGCAACATGGAGCAGCAGCACTGGCCCACTTGCCCCACACCCACGAATAGCCAACATGAACTGTTCCCGTGATTGGAGCCCTTATGTGCATGCCATTGTGCGCACCCCTCTGCTTGCCCTGCCTGCCCCGCTTCTCTCTCCGTATTTCTCTCCCCACCTTTTTATACCCATGGCTTCACTCTTGTTCCCATGCACCCCATCTCCCCGCCCCCCTGATCTCATCTGCTCGCTCGCGTGTGGCAGTGCCGGGGGTGATAGGCGTGTTGCAGGCAGTGGAGGCGGTGAAGGTGGTGGCGGGCGTGGGGTCGCCCCTGTCAGCGCGCATGCTCGTCTACGACGCCCTCGCCGCCTCCTTCCTCAACGTCCGCTCGCCCCCCTGCCCTGCCCACCCATGCATGCCCTGCCCACCCATGCATGCCCTGCCCACCCATGCATGTCGCTCACACCCATGCATGTCCTTCCCACCCATGCATGCCCCTCCCACCCATGCATGCCCCTCCCACCCATGCATGCCCCTCCCACCAATACAAGACACAAACAAGGTTAAGTTCAATATAGGCCCATCTCTTCCCTTGTACATGCATGCATGCCGCATTGACATCCACGCGTCCTATGCTCTCATCACCATCCACAATGCCACCATGCCTGTGCCCACCCTCTCTACCTCTGCCCTCACGCCATGCGCCCTTCCCTCTGCCACCGCTGCTGCCCCTCTGCTTCCCTGTGCCCCCCTCTGCTTCCCTGTGCCCCCCTCTGCTCCCCTGTGCCCCCCTCTGCGACGACCAGGTGAAGCTGCGCAGCAGGGCGCCATCGTGTGTGGCGTGTGGGGAGGGCGCCAGCATGACGGCACACAGCATCAGCGCCTTCGACTACCAGGCCTTCACCTCCTCGCCCTTCCACGACCAGGTGCCGCCCTCCCTCCCGCTCCTCGCCTCCCTCCTGCTCCTCACCTCCCTCCTGCTCCTCGCCTCTCTCCTAAACCAAGCGCCAGGCATGGACGACCACAGTTTGGTGGCGGTCAAAGGTTTGGTGTGGGAGTTCGAACTGCGATGTGAATGCGACCAGCTCAACACAACCCCTCATTACATTCTAGCAACAAGCACCATGTGCCATCCCACATGCCGTCCCATCCCATCCCATCTCATCCCATCCCATCCCATCCCATCCCATCCCATCCCATCCCATCCCATCCCATCCCATCCCATCCCATCCCATCCCATCCCATCCCATCCCATCCCATCCCATCCCATCCCATCCCATCCCATCCCATCCCATCCCATCCCATCCCATGGGATCCCTTGCATGCATTCCCTCGCCCATCTACCTGCATCTCCATCATCACCCTCACACTCACTCCACTCTCCCACTCTCGTCTTCGCCTCATCCCCTCCATCACCCCCTCCCACCCCCCTTCTCCCCCCCCCTTGTTCCCACCCCTCCCCCCCTTGCCCAACTCCAGGGCCCCAAGTCCCTCTCTCTCATCCCTCCCAGCCAACGAGTGCCGCCCGCCACTCTCCTCGCCGCCCGGCAGCAGCGCCGCCCACACGTGCTGCTGGACGTGCGGCCGCCCCACCTCTTCTCCATCGCCCACCTGCCCGGCGCCATCAACACGCCCCTCGCCACTCTGCCGGCCGCCCTGGACGAGATCAAATCAGCCGCCCGGGCAGCTGCCACGTCAGCATCGTCCACATCATCACAGCAGGCACCTGCAGCGCCCGGTGAGCAGGCGGCAGCGGCAGAGGAGCAGCAAGGAGCTGGGCGTGGGGGGGAGGGAGGGGTAGGGGCGGAGGCGGCGGTGTTTGTGGTGTGCCGGCGGGGCAACGACTCACAGAGGGGGGTGGGAGTGCTGAGGGAGGCGGGTGTGGGGTCGGCTGTGAGTGTGGACGGTGGCATGCTCGCTTGGGGGGCTCACATCGACCCCTCCTTCCCCACCGTCTGAATGTGTGCAATGCTGATTCACTCAAGCTAACTTGATTTGATGCAGTCCTACCGTAGTGCATAATAGAACTGATGTACTGTATTGTCGAGTGGCTGCAGAGGACTTGCACACTGCATCAGCAGCACCAACAGCTTGCAATTGCATCATCTTCGATAATGTCAGAGTTAAGATGCTTGAAAAGGTACACACAAGGCGAGAAACTTTTCAAACCATACAAAATTGTACAGATTACTGCATGACCGTCTTTGGCCAGATGTTATTCCCTCCCAAAAGCTAACCCATGGGGCCCATAATACAGGAAGGCTGGTTATGACGGGCGGGTTCACAATGCCTTCTGAAAAGTGTTGGGTTGAATTAAGCCCCTCTCCAAATCTGAGGGGATAGGTCAATAATCATCGGTGGCATGGCGCGGGGAGGTCATGATGAGAGCACCCAGCAGGTGAGCAGCTCACAGAGGGTGCGGGCCCTCCCTGCCCGCCTCCGCCCGTCCGTGTGCTGCCGCCACCACGGCCGTGTGAGCCTCGCCCACCACCTGCCCGTCTTGCCCTCATCGCCCACAGCACCCTTGACAACAGCCTTGACAGCAGCACACGGGAAGGCCTGCTGCAGCTGTGCCGGGCTGGGCGTGGACGGCGGAGGAGGGGCAGTGCTGGGCGGCGCAACGGGGATGGGCGGCAGTGCAGGTGTGGCAGGTGTGGATGGGGGAGCGCCGTGATTCCATGGTGTCCATCCTGCTGCCGCGCACACGGCACCACCCGTGGCAGCTGCAGAAGAGCGCACAGCACAGCACGGGGCACGAGAGACGGCGGCACACCATGGATGCAGGGCAGAGAGGTGGGTGGAAGCAGGGGAAGGCAGCAGGTCGTGGGCAGGGCTGAACGAGTGGTGCGACGGGGAGAAGAAGGAGGAGCTAGTGGTGCGCGCAGTGCTGCGAGAGTGGCGGTGTGTCTCCGGGGAGTGGGCGGCAGCACTGCTGTAGTTCCAACTGCTGTGCTCGCAGCACCCCTGGTACTCCCACATCCATCCCTCCTCACCCTCCTCACCAGTCTCTAAGGGAGCAGCAGCAGCGGACACACAGGATTGGAGGTGTCGAGAGGAGGTGAGTGCGGAAGTGGTGGCTTGGCTCCCCCCGGCGCCACTAACTGCACGCCACGCGCCCAAATCTGCTCTGTCGCCCGTCTCCTCTCCTCCTCCCGCCAGCATGGCTGCTCCGGCTGTTAGGGAGCGCCTAAGCTTGCCACGGTCCGATGGGGTCCTTCTCGCGTCCTCCCTTTCCACCGCGGTACACCCACACGCACCCTGCCCCCCACCTGCACTAGCAGCAGCAGCCCTGCTCGCCGACTCGTCTGCACCGCCAGTGGCGCTCGCGGCAGCAGCGCCACCGCGGCGTGAAGGCGAGTGTGTGTGACACGCCTCTGCTGCCTCTCGCCAACTGTGAGCGGGGCTGCATAGCCCGTTAAGAGCGCTTCTTGCTTGTGCGTGTGCGGTTTCATTGCCGCCCCACAGCTCTGCTGTAGCCGATGCTGCTGCGGCCAGCAGTGGCTGCGAGTGGGTCAAAGCGCCGCCTGATGCTGCGCCCCACGCTGGGACCCGCGCGGAGCTCTCCGGGGCGCGCACGGGGAGCGCAGCGGAGTGGTTCGGCTGGGCGGCCGCGCCGTTCCACTGGCGCTAATGCGTAACGCGCTGCTGCCACGTGTCGTGCCGTTCAGCTTCGCATCGCTCCATCAGCTCGCGCACACTCGAGCTCGCCAGCGCGGCGCGTGAGTCGGCGCACATGGGGAATGGTGCGAGGAGCGCGAAGGGCGAAGGGCGATGCGCGGCGACGAGGTCGGAGGCGAAGAAGGACGGGCTGCCGCTCCCCAGCGGGCCGTCCGCCCAGCTGAACGCGCCGTGCGGGTCGTGCAAGCAGCTCATTGCGCCGTGCGGGGAAAAAACGATTAGGCTTACGGTGCGCGAGGCTTCAAATGAGGAAACGCAGTTCATTCCTTTCTGCAAGCACTGTAAGCCTATCAGTGGCGCTCCTCACTAAATAGGCTTCAGAACTTTTCACGTTGTCCTTCTCCAGGCCGCAGTGCCGACGGTTCTCGAGAATCGCACAGCGAAAGAGCGCGCGGCATGGCTGAACGATATGGGTGAGCGGGTGGGCCTCAGGCAACCGCCTTGGTGGCTCGCGAGTCAACTCTAACGGAGAAAGGCGTGCCGGGGCACGGCTGCGAGCAACGGGTGCGAGCAAGGGCCACTGCTGGCCGCGACTGTGTGCTTGATGGACGCCTGATGCTGCGGGATAGATCGACGAAATGATGATGAACTTGCTGTCGATGAGAAATCGGAACATTCGACGGCACGAGGCCTGTTTTTTCTCGCTCGATATCCGAGCTTGTGCCTGGCCGGGGCTAGCTGCACCCAGCGCGGTCCCCGTGCTCCCACCTGATGGCTCAACGCGTGCTCGATTCTGTGCCATGGCGAACCAGACGCGCGATTTTGATCCTGACGGAATAATGTGATCGGGTAATGTCAAAATCACTCGCGCGAGGCAAGCGGCGTTCACCTCTCGTGCTGGACGCATACCGCTGGAGTCACAGCCGGTAGCTAGGACTCATGCGTCCCAATCATTACGTCAGTGCGCGTGACATAGACTTCAGGAAAACGCTCTGCGGCGGTGAATGCCGCAGCAGAACGAGCACATTCTAGGAGCATCCCAGATGATGCGGGATCTAGGAGCACATTCCTGGGATCTTACACTATTCTCAAGAAAGAAAAGAATGATCCGCTCTGTGCAGTAATTACGCGTTTGGTTTGGGAAAGCATGTGAACCGCTCTTCGGCTTGATACAGTTCCACGTTTTCAGTCATCGAATGTCCGACGGCCAAAGGGAGGTACAGTATTTCATAATTTGACGTCTGTTTGTACTCTGGTAGGGTAACCAGAATCGTTCGCGTCCCATGACTGATCGCCAGCAATTGCTGAAATCCGGTCACAGTTCGTGACTGAAATTGGGAGATGTTCGAATTGAATTTCCATTTAACCGGAAACCAGGTGCAACGAAGTCCTTGACTCCATGCCTCGGATTCCTTTGAGCCTAGTTCCACCTCATTCGATCCTGGAGAGGGTCATCGCATCACGTCGACTCATGGCCATGCGATTGGGTGTTGAATTGCGTTGCGATGGCCCCAATGGGCAGAGTGGGAATGGCGGTGGACTAGACGGCGGGGATACTGGACGGTTCAGATTCACTCGTTCAATGTATTCTCGCCTTAAATTCACTGTTTTGTTCGTTCCTTTTCTTTCTAACCAGAGTCGACAGCCGTTCATTAGTTCTCCTAGCACATATGTGCCTTCGTAGCTAGGTGGGTTCGTACTTGGTTGAAATGCCATACTTAATAATTACCTTCCTTCCTCTTATAGGTTAATATTGGCTTCAATACTGTTTCTTCTTCCGCAATTTATCGTTCTTTTCTTACCTTTCTGTTGCCTTTTCCATTGTTCTCCTGACCTTCCGTTATTAGTTGTTAGAACGTACGAGAGAACAATTATTAGCAAAGAGGATGCAAGGAAACAAGTATGAAGCCCTAAAATCGTGTGTACTCTATATTGTGTACCCCACTACAGCCGAACAAGAATGTCTTTAATTTGCAACACCCCCATAGGCTAAGTGGGGGGACAACAGGATGGTCACAAGACCAGTCAAGAGTAGCAGCAAAGCAGAGCTCGGAGTGGATCTCGAGATCACCACACAGTCCGAACACAAGTAAGGCGGCCAACAGGCCAGTTCACATGCGATGTTATACATCAATAGCAGTACAAGGATCACAACCTAGCAAGTGTAAACAAGCAGGGTACCGTATAATTCCGGCTAGAAGACCTGGGGGACTCTCTACAAATGCTGGAAATTGTGCTTGGGTGGACATTATGGCGGCACCAATTTTTTAAGACCCGGGGTAACCTATTTATCAATTATCAATCTGCTATTTAGGGTGTACGACTCAATTTGGGGCGGGGGGGTCTTATATTCGTAACGAATTCGCGCGAACCTTCGCGCGTGGCGGCGCGTCAGATCTGTGTCAGAATTCGAGTCTGACACAATGAAGTGTCAGAATTCGAGTCTGACACAAAAAGTGTGTCAGAATTCGAATTTATGCCAGTAAAAGCTAACGCACAATAGCAATTATAACTACTGTATACAGAAAAGGGGGGTCTTATGATGATTAGGGGCTAAAGGGGGGTCCTTCCAAAACCTGCCACAAAAAGAGTCCCCCTACCCATTCAAGAGTCCCGGGGGACCTTCTTACCGCGGGTCTTCTAGCCGGAACTATACGGTATAAGTATATAACATGGTACAACAAGTAAAAGGCGAGATCAAGAGACAAACAAGTGAGGCAGAGTGGGCTCAAGCCAAAAGCAGTACAGAAACGCTCATGATCGCCAGACCCAAGGGCCTTGGTGAAATTATCACCAGTGTTGGCCTCTGAGGCAACGTAGAAAAGGAGAAGCTGACCACGCTGCTAGCAGTTCTCTCAAGAGAAAGTAACGAAGGGCAATGTGCTTCGTTCTGTGCTTCAGTCACTGCTCCCGACACAAGGCAATCATGGCCTTGTTGCCGACGTACAGAACCGGAGGAGAACGAGGCCGCTCACCCAAGTCGTTTAGGCAAGTAGGTCAGCTAGCTCAACTCCTGCGCATCCATAGCCCTAACGTATATTTCGGCCCAACAGTTGGAGCTAAGCACAGAAGACGAGCGAGTGGACCTCCACGAAACAGAGGCAAGTGCCGAAGCCCTGTGAAGACCTGTGGGTCGTGCTAGTCGTCAGCCCAAGAAGCGACTGAGTGCCCAGTGAGCACAACTCGACCCCGTCCTCCAAGCACAAGCCCCAAGCCTGAGGTATTGGCCAAGTAGCGCAGCACCCTCCTAGAAGCCCGCCAGTGCTCAGGGCGGTGTCTCCCGGACGCAACGTAGCGCGCCAGGATGCTGAGAGGGTGCACGAGGTGAGGACGAATACACGTCATCAGGTACATGAGGCAACCCAAAAGCTTGGATATGCAAACTCGGCTCTACGGACTCGTCCGAAGGTGGAGCTGAGAGCGAGTGGGCCCGTAGGCAGAGGAGTAGACAGTGGCGAGGAGAACTGAAAGCGTAAGCGCTGAAGAACCCCGCTGCACCATGTGTGACTGAGTCAGAGTGATGGTGCGAGCGGCTCTGTCCTGGGTGATATGCAAGCCAAGAGAGCTCCGCAGCTCACCCAGGTCAGTGCAGGTGTGTCTCTTCTGCAGCTCCGCCTTCACAAGGGCCAGTGCCTCAGTGTCAGCAGTCGCAAAGACCAAGTCGTCGACGTACACGAGGATGTAGAACAACGGCAGAGAAGGGTCGGTGCGCAGAAACAGCGACGGGTCGGCAGTCGAAGGAGCAAAACCAAGAGCCGCAAGTGTCGTCCTCAGTGTATCGTGCCACTCGTGGGGCGCCTGACGGAGACCGTAGACTGGCCGCCGGAGGCTCTACTGGGTAACCCTCAGGAAACGACACACTGAAGCTAGGTGGGCGGCACAACCAGATCTCCTCGTGGAGGCTGCCCTGCAAAAAATCTGTGAAGAAGTCGAGCAAGTGCAGCTCGTAGTCACGCTGTGCTGCAACGTGCAGTAACACCCGAAGAGTGGTCATCTTCGGGGTGGGGGAGAAGGTCGGGAAGAAGTCAAACCCCCTGACGCTGACTGAAGCCTCGTGCAACGTATATCGCGCCTAGAAAGGCAGGCGGGGAACCTAGCGGCCGCTTCACATGTCATGGACTATGTTCGCCCCAGGAGGGGGAACTGCGTCGATGTAGGTGCCTGTAGACTTCCAGGATGCCATCTTTTGGCGTCCATGGGTGTCTGCCGCTGAGAAGGAGGTACTGGCCCGTGATCGCCTCTGCGTAAGAGTGCCGGGTCGGGATGTCCAGTGCATCCGGGGTCTCCCTCAGGGGCAAGCAGCATTGTAGTGAGATGAGGGTACAGCAGTTGCGAGGCACTCCAGCTCAAACTGTGTGTCCTGAAGGACGTCACAAGCCAACGGCAAGCGTCACCCCTGACGGACGGAGGACTGTCAGATGTCAAGAAACAAGACTCGCGAAGTGAGTCAAGGTGTGCACGTAGCAGCAAAGTCAACGAGCTCAGTGACTAAGGCAGACGCAGACTCAAAAGTTGGGTCAATGACAAGTGTGGCGAGACAACGAGTGACAGTCGGGACAAGCAGGCACGAGCAAGGCCAGACTCAATGTCAGGGACGCCAGGAAAGAGAAGACGCAGGAGGTAACGGCAGGACAGCACGCCGTGGAACAGAGGAAGGACGAAGTGCCATGGTGTGAGTGCCGGGGACAGGTGGAGGACGAACACGGGGGAGCACGACGACTACCGAGCAACAGGCGAGGCATGATGAGATGCAAGCTTCTCATCCTGCACTATTACGCTGCGTCTTCCTTGGCTTTTCCCACCACGCGCATGACTGGCAATTTTCTGTATTCTTCCCTCTGTTATTTCTCCGAACCTTTTTAGCATTCCATTTTCTTCACACTACTTTCTATCTTGTCTCACTTTATGTCCTCCCTTGTTCCTTCCTTCCTTCCTTGCCTCCTGTTTATCACGTGCTTTCTTCCCTCCCTTGTTTCTTCCATTCTTCTTCCTCTTTTTTTATTTTTATTTTTATTTTTTATATATATACATATCGTAATCGTGAAATCTTTGTATCCCTCACTTCGTTTGTGTCGAGAGGGTAGGCAAGGTCCGGTCGTGTACACGTCATCTGGTATATGAGGCAACCCACAAGCTCCGTGTAGCACACATCAGGCTCAACTGGGAATCGGAGGAAGGAGTAGTGAGCCTGTGGTCCACAGCAAGTGGAGTAGGCTGTGTAGTGGAGAACTGGTAGCCGAACCGCTGAAGGACCTGCTGCACCGACTGAGTCAAAGTGATGGTGCGAGCTGACCCTGATGATCTGCAGGCCATGATAGCTGCGCAGTTCACCAAGGACAGTGCAAGTGTGCCTCTTCAGTAGTTTAGACTTCACCTTAGCCAGAGCAACACTGTATGCAGTGACAAAGATCAAGTCGTCGACGTAGACGAGGATGAAGAAGGGAGTGG